>VYZM01017442.1:16166-49993 GCA_013398915.1 Dromas ardeola | reverse complement strand
GCTTTCAGGGGCACAGAAAAGAGAGAAAGAACAGTGTCAACTCACATGACCCCAACACTACTTCATGCCATTGGGGAGAAACTGAGTTGTAAAATAGATGTCCAAGGGCTAATTAAAAAGGCTCAAGTAATGATTGTGAATAATTGCTCATTCTGCTGTGGAAGGGAATCCCCACCCAACTTTGCAACTGCTGCCAGGGACTTGCCTTAAACTTTCTGCCTTCTTGTAAGAGGGGAAGTGGAGAGTCTAATGACTAATTCCAATAAAGTATTTACCTCCATTTCTGCTACCCCATTTCCAGGCATTAAAGACAAAACAAAATTTGCTTTCAGGGTAATATACTTCTCTCTAGCTCTTTTTCAATGCAGTTTTTTTTTAGCCTGGAGAATAAATTCTTTAGCCCCTTTCAGAAAGCAGCCCCTCAAAAGAAAAGAGTGATTAGACCTGACAGAGAGCAATGTTAAATAGAAATGTAACATATAAAAAAGAGATGATGAAAGAAACAGCTGTCACTGGGCTAGACTAACTAAGCCCTTGCAAAATGGCCCCAGGCAGGCATTACTGGGAGTATATGGGGGTATAAACTCAGCTCGCTGAATTTTCTGAATTTCCCGTTCCTTCTTCATGAGAAGGTGTAATTACCCGTTGCAATCATCATCCGATGGCAGCTGGTGGTAGTAGCGGGGAAGAGGCAGAATGAGGAAGGAGCTCCTTCAGAGGGTGCACGATGTACTTTGCTAAGATCAAGACTTCAGTGCTTTTTTTT
Organism: Dromas ardeola; assembly: GCA_013398915.1. Lineage (NCBI taxonomy): Eukaryota > Metazoa > Chordata > Aves > Charadriiformes > Dromadidae > Dromas > Dromas ardeola. The sequence goes on along the minus strand of VYZM01017442.1, from coordinate 49,227 downwards.
TTCAGCTGAAGAGAATAAGCCTTATTGTTCCCAGGCTCTTGTTTAGGTTTGGTGTAACTCAAAGACTGAAATTTGTGTTTTCAAAGAATATTCAAAGTGTGTTCTGCAGACTGTGAAATAAAAAATGACCCTTGAACACTCATGTCCTCTGCTTGTGCAGAAGGCAATTGCTACATATGCAACAGAAGTCTAGCCAGGACTGAAAACAGGGAAGAAGAAATCTGTTAAAACCTACTACAAATTTCCAAGACATCCATTCACCCACCAGAAGTGTGTTTATTTTCACCCTCCTGTCTCAACAAGACCTATAGGAAAAAGCTGAATGAGACCATAGGAATGCTGAAAACGTTTACTCATGGAAGAACGTTGTTGGTAACAGTTCCCAAAGGGAAAAAAAAAAAAGAAGAGAGCCCAAGGGAAATGCTCTAGACTGATTTGTGTTTTGTTTTTGCTAAGCTCTACATGCAGCTAGACCCTTCTGATAAGGTCACAGAACCGAATGATGTGCCGTGTTGTTCCAAGATGCCAAGAGCCATGACAAAAGTACATTTTCCTCCTAAGATGCCATGATAGACGGGTGTTTATGAAAGATTTTTGGGTGCACCGTTTACGCCCTGTTTCTTAATAGCTTAGTGCTGCCAGTCGCTCAAGTACAGCAAAGAGGTCAGTGAAAGGGCAACAACGTCTTTTCAGAAAAGTCTACTGAGCTTTGTCTTCCTTGCTATCATTTTGTGACATAAGCTTTTGGGAAGGGAACAGGCAGCTTTCTCCAGCAGCTTACTTGCAGCGATGGCAACTCACTCCCTTGCAGTCACACGGCGGTGTTCCTTGTAACAACTAGTCACACGTCTGAGATATGCAAACAATGTTGAAACCATGGAAGTTAGTATGTATATATTGTTTCTATAAGTATGTGTGTGTATAAATATGTAAGTATATATAATAATCACATAATTAAATATATATTAAAACTACTGACACTGAAATCATGGACTGGAGTGAGCTGTGGCAAAAAGCAGAGATCCAAAAAAGCAGGAGGCAGGTCTTTGATTTGGCCTCTTGAGGAAGGAGACAACAGAATACTTAATCCCTTTGCCTCTTCTTGCCCTGAGCTCACTGCAGTCAGAAGGGTGTGCAGACTCAGGCATGTTATGATTCATTCTGTATGTGTCATCTGGTAGAACTTAGCTGTAAATGCAGCAGTCCAAATTATCACATAGTTTATAACATGGCCTAAAATGCTGATCTATACTATTCTTGGTCGCTTCGTTTCCTCCTTACGGCATGTTGTAGAAGTTCTCAGGAGTCTGAGGAAGACAGATGATCATTAAACCTATCGGAAGCAGGTATGCAACCTAAGGTACAGGTATTATCCCACTCGTGACTTCCTGACAAAGGCTCAGTTTGTTTCCCATCAAGGACAACTAAGATATAAAACCAGATCAAAGATTTCTCAAAGGAACAAATGAATGCCCAGCCCTAATTAATCACAGGAAAATTACCCTGTCTAATACTTACTTCCTTTCTCTCAGTTTCTCAAGAACTTTGAAAAACAACAGCAGTCAGTCTGCCAAAGTAAAGGATGTACCTGTAGGATAAGAAAGAAAATGATTCATGATCACGCAACAAACTGAGCTCCTAAAGGCCTCATGAATCTGATCCAAAGTCCATGGAAAGGAACAAAATCCTTCCCATGACTTGCTGGATGGGGAGCACTGAACTGGTATTCACATTCTCTTCAATATCTGGTTCTTACTGGAGAAACAGAATAGCAAAATACTTGAACGGAATACTGCACCAAAGCACAGTGCAACTGTCTAGCCATTGACTCAGCCTCTCAAATTCTGCAGTTTACCTCAAATGCTGGATTAAGCTATGCCTTTAAACTAGGAGCCTGCCCTACTGTGCCTGGCTTTCAGGTATCTGAGTTTGGCCTCATTTCTTGCTAGCTGGGGTTCATTAGCCAGGATCAAAGAACTGCTCTTTTCAGCTTGAGGTTCGGTAACCACAGCCTAACCACAGGTAACATTTGGAGCAGCCCACATTGTTCCCTAGCTAGCTGGTGCTTCAAGCCTTCATCTGTAGCTTTTGGCTCCTCACATACTTTCAGACTTTGTCTTTTGACACCAGACTTAGGTGCTTTCTGATTCCTGCTTAATTTTTTCCATTTCCTATTTCTCCTTTGACTCTAACCCTAAATACTGTGAATTAAAGGGTTCTTCTTCCTTTCAGGACTTATTTCTGCTGTCTTCCTTTCAGGTGATGCCTGTATGCAAGGGTTTTAATATTTCAAATCCAGTTCTTCAGTGTTTGCCAGGAGCCTTGGAAAAGAACTCCATTTCAGTGGTAAAAGACTTTTCATTAACAATGGGCTGAAGCATGCTGGCACAGCAGTGGCAACAGGCTCAGGCTACGTTTTTATTGATTGACAGATACCCCTTGAGAAGAGAAACAGTGGGACAGTGCCTCAGGGTGCCTTAGGGAGAATCTTTCACCAATACTATCTGCTTTAGGGAGCAGAGATTGGCAATTTAAGCACTGATATGTCCATGGTTTTCTCTAAAGAAAAATGAAGCTGATTCCCAGTTAAAGAAGACAATCTGTGATGTCCCAATAGTGAACATATCTATTTGTTCTCAGGAGGTGTGTGACATGGGGAGGAGAAGCACACGTTCCCTCACCATTATTTTGACAATGCACCTGAAATATACCATGACAGACCACATCCAAAGATTAAAAGAGTCGTTTATTCCCCTGGCTCATTAAATCATTGTTTTCTCTGAGACTGCCTGTGGAGACACTAGCTGTTTTCAGCATGGGTCATTTTATCTATGGTACAGACAACCTGGTACTAGAACTTTAATAACTTCTTGCAAGCTCTAAAACAGTTGTGAAGCAGTGCTTGATATGAGAAAGGAAGCATCAAAACAGAGGTGAAAGCTCTCTGATCTTTTGATAGACGTAATAATCCATCATTTTCTAATTGGGGCCTTTAAATGCTGTTTTAAATTCCTTTCCTTCTTGAATTTCCAAACCCACTGCTGTTTTTTTTAAATTAGATTGATTTCTAAATCGGATTGTCCAAGTCTGATATCTTCTTTAAGTGTGCAGTACTCAGCATCTTTGCAATGGTTTCATGAGCTTCTAGAAAACTGATTTGAATCAGTTGCCTGCCTTTATTTACCTTTATTTAAGGAAAGAAAAGTCAAGTTGTTTACAATAAGTAAGTAATGGCCAAGCGCTAGTGTAACTGGTCTGCAGCTAGTTAGATCTGTCTGCACTTCGATGTGACGTGAACTTGAGCATTGACATTTACAAGGTACAATTCACAGTTTATAAAAATGCTGGTTCAAAAGGGTAACATTGGAAAATCCTCCTTGCTTTATCTTGACGTGTGATCTTCTAGACATATGGCTTCAGAGAGAAGTGAGGCACACTCATTCTTGAAAAACTGATGCTTAAGTTCATTCCAACAGGGGGAAGTAGGGGATGACACATATCTCCAGAAGCTGTGGTAAAAGCTTTCAACTGGTAGGACTAACTACAACTTTGTAAACAGGAGGTGTTCTTTCCTCTCTCATAAAACCTATTATTCTTCCATTCCTTCTCAAACTGTAGCATATAGCAAACCTGGTATTTCTGATTGCACACATAAATTTGCCCTTCCCTATTAAATCTTTCTATTGACTCTCTGCAGAGATTTTTGCAGTAGTATTTATTATGGATTCTGTATAAAATTAAAATGTATTTAGTATTCTTAGCTTTAACCTCAAATCGTTCTGTAATGATATTATGGGTTAACGTGAATAAGCAAATCCAGTCATAATTGTTTCTACTGTTGACAATAGCGTGTAGTTTATACATCCTGAAATAAAATTGTATATATTGTTTCAAGGACTCATGCCAAAGACAAAAGTAAATTGTGTCACCCCTTTAGCAACAGTGGTTCCAAGAAAGCACTTTTATGGATTTAAATTATGTGTCTAATTACCAGAAAAGGGCCCTGAAGGCCTGTGTGTTTAATAAAACCCAACCATTCTGTTTCAAAACTAAGAGTACCATAAAAATGAAACAATATCCCATGCCTAGCATAGATTGTACTTAAAGAATTATTTCATTTACACTTATTTCATATTAGGAACTTACCTCATGCAAAATAATTAAAAAAAAAATCACTGATATTTCTTTCAAAGTAAAAGCCCTTCAAGGTCTATTAAGTTTCACGTACATTGAAGGTTTATGGGTAGGTCTTGCTCCTGAAAACCTCTGCCCATAGGTAGTACTACTCAACCACAGAGATTCAGTAAGGTAAAAAGAGCAGATCCGGCAGCAAGTTAAATCATCAATTTCCACATTATAAGCACAGACACAATTCCTTGAAATTCCCACAAATTACGACACAGTGAAAGGAAGTGTGGGCAATAACAGCAGAAGTTGTTTAGAGGACTCCATTAGGTGCTGCCTTACTAGCCTGGGACAGGGGTTCCTTCCCAAGTTTCCAGGCACACATGGGAATGACAAGTTCACTGCTCTGACTGATCTTTGCGTGCAGCTTATTTGTCAAAATATAACAGGACTAGCTCTGCAAACAGACTCAAAAGACAAGCCTGATCAGAGCCACCTCTCTTCTGACCTTCTCTAACTTTCCCCCAGGGATATTAATTCCTCACAAAGCAGTCTTGCATTGATTACATCCTTTACAGCAACCTCCTTCCTTCCGCCCCAAAAAAACGAAACACAATCTGGTCCATGTGACTACATTATTTTTTGAAAGATTAAAAGAACTATATAGACTCTAGGACTGGGTAAAGTGTTGGTGTAGTAACAGTCTATGAATAGCTAGAAATTTGTGAGTAAGGTCAAAGATATAGCTCCCATTTCTAGAATCTGAACGGTGCATGACTTCTAATCTCTTGACTTGTATTTGCCCTCTCCAAATGTGAGGTTGTTTTAATTGTGAGAGAGAGGAGAGAGGAAGATTCCAAATTTGGGAGACATGAAGATAAAGAAGAGAAGATGGGGAAAAGCCCAAAGAACTGTGTGGCAGTAAACCACATCCACTTCCATAGAGATATAGGACAGCTGAGATTGGGAAGAACTTCTGGAAGTCTGTATACTAACCTCCTGCTCAAAGCAGGGCCTGTTTTGACGATAGATCCAGTTGCTCAGGACCTTGTCTGACTGAGTTTTAAAAATTTAAGGAAATCAAACAGCCTCTGTGAGTACCTTTTCCAGTGGTGTGCTTCTCTCAAGTGAGTACTTTTTTCTTATATCTAACCAGAACATCCCTTGCTGACATCCATTGTGTTTCACTGCAAGAGTTTGAGAAGAATCTAGTTTTGTGTTCTCTACAATCCTCTTTTGGGTAATTGAAGACAAAAATGAGGTTCCCTCCTGTCCTCCACTTAGCCTTTTCTTCTCCAAGGTGAAAAACTCCAGCTCTCATAGTCCCTGTCATACATCACGTGCTCCATGGACTAACTGCAATATGCCAATATTTTTCTTGCACGGGAAGCCCATAATGGGACATGGTACTGCAGAAGCAGCCTCACAGGGGTAAGGCAGAAGAGAGGAATCACTTCTGTTGGCCCACTAGCAATACTCTTGCTAATACAGCCCTGGTTGTGTTCGGCCTTCATCAACACAAGGACACACTTTTGACTCAGGTTCAACTTACTCACCACCAGGACATCTCAGACCTTTTCTGGAGAGCAGCTTCCAGTCAGTGAGTCCCAGCCTGTACTGACGCACAGAGTTATCCCATCCCGTGTGCAAGTCTCTGCATTTCTCTTTGTTGGGCTTCATCGGGTTTCTGTCTGCCATTTTCTCCAGCCTGTTGACATGGTGCTGAGTGGCAGCCCTCCCCTCCAGCATGTTACCCACTCCTCCAGTTTGGTGCCATCTATGGACTTTCTGTGGGCACACTTCATCCTGTCAGCCTGGTTGTTGATGAAGATATGGAGCAATATCAGTCCCAGTAACCAGCCACCAGTTGATCTTCAAACCTCCCGCCACTGCCCTTCGAGCATAACAGTCCAGGAAGATTTTCACCCACATTTTAGTCGATATATCCAGTCCCTTCTGCTGAGTTTGCTAACAAGCCTGCTGTGGGAGGCTGTATGGAAAGCCTTGCTGAATTCAGGGTTTCACCTTTTATTGTTTCAGTGTTTTTGAGTTCCCTGTGGGAACTCAACCACAGCAATGCCACCCAAAATTTGGTATGGAGGTGGGAGGAAGTGGTTAGATACCTAGTATGAGAGAAACATTTGACTATTCTATTCCTTAGAAAATTTGAGACATGAAGAATAACTAACAGAGCATTGTTACCTTTCTCTTGTATGACAGAAATATCAGTTTTGTCAATCAAGCCAAACTGTACAGCAATGAAGACAGATGCCTTCTCTGGACATACGTAGGCATGTCTTTCTTCTGAGACAGATCTATTTAAGACAGAGGTTCCTTTTCAGTCTTAGGAGGTAACAGTTAAATTCATTAATTCCCTGCATGAGTTCCCTTTCCCCCATCCAGCTGCATATGAATTATTTGTGCCAAGTCTGGTTATTCCATCCAAGTGTAAACCTTAAATTAGAATAACTGAAACTCAGGAAGGATGATTATCTCAAGCCACAAAAATAAACATTTCCAGCTTTTTTGTTTTCAAACTTACTCTAAGCTTTTTAAACACAAACACAATAGCCCTGAGAGGCCATATCTGACCTATAAACTAAAGGCTGTAGTGAATTAAGTGTATTTGCTTTGTTCTGCAGATGTTAGAAGAATTGCCCACAAAGTATGACAGGTTCAGTTAATTTTATCTTAGACAAATGTAATGAGCATCTGTTTTGATTTTTCTCAGTCATTGATACGATTTCCTTTTAAACTTGATACCAGCTGGTTTATACAAGTGTGCAAAAGTTGTAAACAGCCAAAGATGAAGCTATTCCAATGCCAAGGAAAATTTATTCATTCCACTGTTGTCTTTATAATAATAATGCCAAGAAAGTCAAGAGTATTTCAAAACACAGCAGGATATTTATGTATAAATAGGTTCCTATTTACAGAAGTATTTTATGTGTTATGTGAATATTATATACAGCATATGCATAAATATATGGATGGTGTTGTCCTCACGGTAAGCTTAGAATCATAAGATAAACTGCAGAACCATGCACTAAATAATATTTATTACATGGCTTCACAATTTATTACGTGCTTCTGAACACCTCATCTGGCCTTTCCCTACTAACCTACCTCTTCTGGGACTATTTCTACCATTCCATACTTCTCAGCACCTTCAAACAGCTGTTCTTTTCTCTCTGGGCAATGCACCACAGCAAAAAGGGCTTTTTTCTCAAAGATGCATCTGTAAAATTCTCATTCTTGCCTCTCAGCACATTGAGGTGAGATAGGCAGGTGGCACCACCAACCTCTTAAGAGGTTTCTGAGCCCAGGTGCCAGCACAGCCTCCTTCTCTCATCACTCTTCCACTCACACACCAAGATGGAAACTCAGTGTCATCTCTACTGCTGAATACTTGTCAGCACTCTGCAGTGCATACACACAGAAGGAAATGGAGGGGTCGTTTTTCATGTAGCCACAGAGTCTGGACTCTGCTAAGATGGGGATGTGAAACACCACAATAGGGCATGCTTAGTGCTACTGAATGTAGCACAGAAGGGTTTTAACATGTTTCCAATCCCCTCCCTAAAAAGAAAACCAAACCCAAACCTCCTATACTATTCAAACTGTGGGCTGAAAAATGCCTGTTCCACAATTATAAATCAACCAAATGTAAACTGACATTTTTGGAACCCACAAAAGGCACCTCCCTAAGTCCAGATTTATCCTTCCAGGAAATTTTCAATCATACTGTGAACGATAGAAATATTAGGGTAATAAAAAAAGGATGAGTTTATGTGTGCTTGCATGCATGAAGATGCATCAGTAAATACCACTCTTCTAACAACAAATACAGTGAAAAAAAACCACTAAATAGCTTCCCAATGATTTGTGATGCAACATCAGCTCTGGCATTAGATGTTGCATTTGTTTGCCTAGCATTTCAAAAGCTCCTGGCTAGAAATCCTGACCACATGGCCATTTTCAAGTTTCTTTTTTCCATATCTTTGGGGTAAGGAAGGCTCATTTGGCTTGCTTGAATGCACTCAGCTCTTGTGAAGAGGTACCATTTTTCTCTGATTTAAAGTTCAGTGGCTCTTGAGTATAGCTCAGAAGTAAAATAAAAGATAAAGAGAAGACAGGGAGATAGACAGGCAGTAGGAAGATGGTCAGAATAGAGATGTTAAGGGAGCTAAATTCATAATTCGTCAATGTTGCCTACTAAACTCCTGGATTTTGTAGAAAACATGGATGACAAAATACTCTTGCTTAACGTTAGTGGAAATACATAATAAAGCCACTGGTCTTCAGGGAATGTATCTATACCTGTAAAGGTCTTATCATTCTTATTGTGATAAAGTCAAAGGGGACCCTCAGTGGATGAAAAGCCACTATGCTTGATTTCTGCTTATAAAACAATAGACATAAACCCAAACTGCATTGCAAACAAAATTTTTCTGATATGTTATTGGGTGTCTTAAAAAGCCAATTGAAATTGTTTCTTTGTATTTAGTTGTACGCTAAACCTCTTTTTAAAGGTGCTGCTTGCTTTCCTTGCTAAAACAACAACAAAATAATGGGTTAGGATTGTTTTTAAAATTGCCTAGTAATTTGCTTTCTCCTTTGATGCTAATAGGCATAATTGAGACATTATTTATTTAGTAAAATAGCTTTCAGCATACTCTCAGTTTCCTTCAGTTGAGGTAGGTTTTCTTCAACATGTTTATTGCATGTGGCATGGATTTTGTTCATTTGGTGCAAGTACAGTCTCGCATAGGGAGACAATCTGAATCGGAATTGGGTCAAAGGGAAAAGATTGTGTAGTATTTATCTGTGTATTTCTTAGGTTGAATTACTTTGGCATTACTTTTCATCTGTATGGTTTTTTTCTTCATATTAAACTCAGTGTGTAATAACTGCCACCTATATCTATTAACTGATTGTATACTTGACAGGAGTTTGAAAACTCTGGAATGTGAAATAATGAGCCTTCATTTTAGTAAAAATGTAAATACAAGTAGCTGAACCAAGCCCTGCAATCAGATCTATGGAGGTGGTCAAGTGCTCTTGATATGCCTCCATGGGGGAAAAAAAATGTGGCTTTGCCATTCGAGTGAACAGGGCTCTCCACACAAAGAAAACGCTTGATAAAGAATACGATCATATGATCAGATCTCATAAGAAGCAAGACAATTTTTCAATGTGTTTCATGTCATATCTCACTAGTCTGTGGATAAGATACGGAACATAAGAATATATCTTGATTCTACTTGGACCGTTATTAAGATTAGTAAATGTTACTTTGATGGAAAAGCCTATCATGTGCCATCTAGGTGCATAATCCTTCACTGTTACAGAAAGTAAGCCTTTTGAAACAGTTCTGACTAATCAAAATTTTCAAGTTAACAATCAGATTAGTGATTGTAGTGGTATTATAAAATTTTGTGGTTTAAGCACTGGCAGATGTTACCTGTAAACACTGTAAAATCCAACAGATGTTAGAGCAGACCAATGCTACTATGGCTTTTTATGACTTATAACTGTAACAGTTCCATTCCCAGAACAGCCAACTTTTTTTAATGAAATGTAGCTTTCGGTTTCATACTGTAAAGCAATCAGCCTCTTCTATAAATTATAAATTTTTTGGAGTAGACACTTAAATTTCCTACAGGGGGTGTACTGAAGGAAACATGTCTGGAAAAGGCATTCTCTTCCCATTAGCGGCACTGCTTATGTGAAGTTAGTAAGACCGTAAATCTTTATACAAGTTTAGGAAGCAGATTCCACTGCTTTGTATTGAACTTCAGAGGCTGATGAGAACAGAGATATAATATTGGTATTTCAAATAGCCATGTGAAATGAGGAATGAGAGAGCAATATCCAGCTCGCTCCCTCTTTGTAAGGACTTTTGACTGATTGTTATCTGATAATTTACACGATTTCATCCGCAGAAGTTTTTTATACACTGTTTCCAAAATTCACACTCAATTTTCAAATTTCATTCATATTCAGCTTCATCACATTAAAATTTTATCTTCAGACACATGTTCTCTCTATCAGCAAATTTCTTCGCTCCATGTAGGTGCATATAATCTGTTAACAAGTCTTTCCATGTCATTTTTTTTGTTAAACTGAGTAATATGAGATCCTTTCTATTTACTGTTCATCATTCTCCTGGCTCCTCTCTGAACCATCTAATTTATCAGCATAGTTTTTGATTTATGGACCATAGTGGCTGTGTCTGGCCTCCTCTGCTAGAATCACCTTAGTGAATGTTTCCAACCTGCCTCTGGTGGCCCCTGTCCCTCAGCAAGCCTCAGGCATGACAACACTGCATCAAAGCTGAGTTGCCCTTGGTAGTACCTACTGCCCTGTAAATTCTTGCAATACACAGAACACAGACCTCCTGGCACCCATACCTGGTAGTCTACTTTGACTTCATCTGCTAGATCTACTGCATAGCCCTTTATAAGAAGACCCATCTGGTGCTGTCCTTCAGCATTCACACTGCTCTTATTACCTCAGTATACTGAAACAGGACACTGGCACTGAGAAATCCAAAGAAGTCAGAGGCTTCACAGAAGGTCAAACAGGGGTACAAGCAACTCAAAAACTGTGCTGCCATGGCCTCTTCCAAGAAGGCTGCTCTCTCGTATGTCAAAAGAACAACAAGGTTGTTCAAGGTGCTACCACCAGGCCGACATCCACTGTGTCCCAGTGATTGTGGTTAAATATCTAGCACATGGATATAACCCCACAGGCATGCTCATACAGATCAGAGGTATGGCAGCTGGGCATTGCCAGTCCACTTTGATACAATCATTATGGAGGTCTTGGTGGTCACATGCTGTCAGGACTGCCCTCTCTCATCAAGAGAGCATCCTGCCATTCAGCACTCTCAGCTCTGCAGCAGCCGTAAAGAATTCTTATTTGATGTATGTCAGAAGGGTCCCCAGTGTTTTCTAACTATTCTAATGATGCTATCTTACTTCAGAGTCAGAGTCTATCCATCTCAACTATCTATGCTTCTCAACTGCAGCAAATTGGCTCACCTTTTACATGGCATTTCCCCCCCCCCCAGATACAATATATATTTTACAAGAAAATCCAGAACCCATATGATCCATCCAGTATCATGTTTTAAACATGCGGTTAGAGGTACCTGTATGCCTGCCAATCCCCTGCTGCTTTTTGTTTGGGGGCTTACTGTGGCAACCCTGACACCAACACGTAGTACAGCTTGGTCCTCAACTTCTGTCTATTGACCTCTGAGTATACCTGTGGAATCTTCAAGGATAGCTGTTGCTTCCTACTTCATCAGCTGGACATCAGCATGGAGAGCACTGGTAGGATCAGAGCGACCTGTTTACCTTCTCTCTATAATCTGCATGAGGACAGCAGCAAACCTGTCCAATCTGAGCAAATACTGGAAGTCTGACTGCTTTGGAGGCCTTCTGTCCTACTGGCAGAGCCCCTGGGTATGCTCTGCTCAAGAAAGGGTTTTGCAACAGGTCTTTTATATGCTGGTGGGTTTACTTCCACTTTCTGTCATGACCGCGTAACGTGGCTCTCCATCATCTCTAGAGTCTTTTCTCTCCTCCTTCTCCCTCCCTCCAGCAAATTTCCCTGAACTTCCCCACACTCCCTCCTCCATTGCCATGATGTTCAAAAGCAGGTTAGTTGCACTGGTCATGCCAGAGTTTCATGACTCCTCCATCAAAATTCTTCCTGGTTTGAAAAATGCTTGCCACTTCCTGGACTCTTTATTACTTGAATAAAACTGGAGAAAAAGATTTGCCTCCTATTGCCATCCTCAGCTTAGAGAACATGTTTAGAGAATGCACGACATTGACAAACACAACATTTGGCTATACCTTCAGTGTAATTCTTTCAGACATACCTTCCTGCAAATCCTAACCGTGGGTAAGGGAAGGAAGAGTTATGGTTCTGCTTTGTGTTCAACATAGCACAAGGTAGTTATCATCTTAAGTATCTGCCAAATAATAAAATCATCCCAGAAGATGCTGTCTTCCTGCTTCTCAGTCACATAGAACTTGAATATTAATTAACTTTATTTCTTATTTGAAAGCAAAGTGGTAAACATGAATATTTTTAATGTATTTTCTATTGTGCAGTTAGACCTGCATTTGTGTTTATTGTTTCTTTTCATGAAAACTGATTACCTTAGAAGCAATTTATTTCTCCTGAGAGAAAGTGCAGTCTCTAAAGGCATTCGCTGCCTGGTAGGTCCTTGATGTCAGAGGGAACAGCCATTAGTGGCAAGCACGCCTACCTCAGCCAGCCCTCAAGTGAGTTTCCAAAAGAGCTGGACTCCTGAGATCCTAGTTTTCATGTGTCTCAAATTCAAACAACAAATGGGGTCCTCCTTTTCTCAGCTCAGTGTTGGAGGTAACTGCATCAGACTTCAAACTTTATTAACGTGGATGCCCACAGCTTAAATAATATGGGTGAAGAAAGTTTCCTAAGGCTTCTAGATGTGGTGGTTTTGGCCAAATTGGCCAATGGCTGGGAACAGATGCTCCCCCCCAGCCACTTGTACACGGAGAGGAGGAGGACAGATAAAGACATTTATGAGTTTAGAAGAAACCAAACTACTTTAATGAAATATTAATAATAAAATAAAAAGGAAAATAATGAAATAGATACAGTCTATACAAAACTGTATTAACCTCCCAGAATGACATCACCAGCATGCACTGGGGAAGTCCCAGACTGGACTCAGCAACGGGTGGGAACTGGATTCCACAGATGGAGTCAGGAACCCACAGATCAGGATCAAAGGCAGAAACAGACAGGGTCCTCCTCGGACGTCGGCCATTGAAGGAAGAGCGTTGATCCTTCGATCCCTCAGCTTTTATACTGAGCATGGGGCAGATGGGATGGAATACCCCTGTTGGTCAATTTTGGGGCACCTGTCCTGTTCGCTCCTCCCTGCAGGTGGGACCCCTCTATGCTTTTCTGCTTCTGACCCTTCAACGGGGCAAATAATGAAATTAGCTGACCTTGGTTGTTATAGCAATAAGTGTAAACAAGAGCCTCTCTGCGTACCATTCCTTGGCACAAACTGTAAACATTGGTCTTATCACTCTGAGAACAAACTCTTTTTGACACAACATGCTGTTCATTTCACAGAGTTAGAAGAGGCCTAGCTAAGAAGTAAAATTAAAATGAACAGAAAATATGTTCTGTTTAACCTCAAACCAGGACACTAGAATACTTTAATTCTCAGTAGAGCTAGTGTATAGGATATAGTGAAAAGGACTCTGAAAGTGCTGTGTGAAAGTGTGACAGTGAAAAGTGCTGTCAGCTCAGCAATCCACGCTACCATTCCTTAATAGGGACATCTCATTGGATTTCATAAGAAAGCCCATGATATCTCTGTAAATTTAGTTAAGATCCATGTTAAAAACTTTCCCTAAATAACACCTGCAGCCTCAGGGATTCACATGTTTATCTCACTCAGCAGTTGTTAAATTCTTTAACAAGTTGCAGTAAGTAATTCCACAAATCAGTGGAACTTCTATTTATGGTCTGATGAAACCACCAGCAAGACAAGGTCACATGTTCCATAAAAGTCCCTTCTATGAAAACTACTTTTGTAGTTGCTACTAGTTACTTGACAAGTAGAACAGGTTAATTTGCTCCTAGGCCAGTCTTACACTGTGTTTCATATATGTGAAATCTTGCTCTCACTTCATGTTGCGGGTCACCAGCCAATATGGAAGTGTCAAGAACACTTTTTATTTACACAGACATTGTAGACCATAGCTACAGAGTTCAGGTTCAGGAATTTCCACTCTGAAGATCTGCTTCATTTATGTGAAACATCCTGTTGTGCTTATAGATGACATTTGTATTATTTTACCTTTTTGTTTTCTTATTTGAGACAAAGTGTGATAGAAGTGGCTACATTAAATGTCTTTTGCTATTGTACAATTAAATTTACAATAATGTGTATATTGTTTTATAATGCATACAATTATGCTCAGTATTGTAAGCTGATGTTGCACATTAAAGTCTAAGAAATTCTAAGAGCTGTGGCAAACCCCTTTCTGGATGACAATATAAACATTTCCAAAGAAAAACACATTTTGTAAGAGTCAATACTATTCAGTTGCCATTAAGCAACACAATAATTATTATAATAAAGAGTGTCTTACACCAAGTGATCTTGTGGTTCTTAAATGTCTCAGTCTTGCTTTAGAAGTTAGAGCCAAATTCTGCTTCCACTCAAATCAATGGGGAATTCTGCAGACTTCAATGAGAAAGGGACTAGATCCGTCATCAGCTGCAAAAGCTATTTCTGTGTGTATGGTAACTCTTCAAGTACCATCCCTTTCAATTATACATGTATGCAAACTTGTAGCTTTCCTAACCTTAGTGAAGCAGGAAACACTACCTCAGAGGACTTAAGGATGTCTAGTAATTCTCTTCACTGTATTTTTACTGATGAAGCAAATTTGAACCCCTCCATGGCTCATAATGCAGTTTTGAGGCCTTTTATTGTGCGTCAATGAAAACCAGCAATATCTAACTTTCGGTTCTTATGTGCTGCACTTTGCTGATTACATTTCTAACATGCGGTTATTCATTGAAAGAATTAAACTTTTACAGTCTACCTACCTGATGTAAAACTGAGAAGACTTTATGTCTGGAGAGATGAACTAAATTCAACGATCTCAGAAGCAGCTCCTCTCTGCTGCCCTCCCTAAGGAATGGTGATGAAACGCACTTCTGCTTGTCAGCGTTGAGTTACACAACAGAAGCCCGATAAACCTTTCTACATTCTATGATTTTCACACGTTAATGAGAGGGTGATGATAAGGTATTACAACATACGTGTGCAAGACTGGGCACTGTTTGTTACGACAGAAGGACTAACTAGATTTGTTGGAAGCCATCTAACCTCTCCCTACGAGAAGAGCAAGCACTTAATTAGTATGATGTGCCCAAGTATCAGTCACCACCTTGTAGATTTACAGAGCCTGATGCTTGTGCAGGTACAGCAGTAATTAAAGAGCCAGGCTTGCAAGCTGGGTAATGCAACATAGCAATACCACCTGTGTATTGGACAAAAAAGGAAATACGTAGTACAAAATTACCAGAATTACTTAGAGATCCATTTTTTTCATCATCTGGAAGTGGAGTATGTCTGTCCATATGGTTGCCTTTGAGTTTGACTAGAGACAAAAAATGAACTGGAATGCATCTCAGCTGGAATAAGATGTGTGGGTGGGCTAGGGAACTTTGTTGTTTCTTACTCTTCACAGTATGCAACAGAGGGTTGGTAGCATCAGATCCAGCTGTACTACTGTCCTTGGAGCTGGCTTTTCAAAAACCGGTATTTACCAACAGGTGCTACTTTGGATATATATTAGGCCTATGATGGTAAAGTTGCTCTGTTTTCTCACCGTGATTACCTTTGCCAAATATCTGACTCCTTAATGCCAATCGGCATATTTATACTGTTTTCAGAGGGATGATTAACCCTTTTATGGACATGAAACTAGATTCAAAAGCAGCTTTAGTCATCAGGTAGTCTAAACAGAGCACTAGTACTTTACTTAGCACACTGGAATCTTATGAGGTACCCTAAAGGCTTTTTCTTCCCTGGTAGAGGTGCCACCATGGGTCCACAAGGTCACATCAGAAAAATTTACATCTGCTCCTTCTGCAGGTGCATTGGTGGTGTTCATTGCATCCAAGCAAAAAGAAATGGAAGCTCACTTGAGAATAAGAAATCTCGTGAGGAGGAGGGACTAGACTCGTTGCTGAACCAAGAAGCTTTTGTGTGAAAGAGGAAGTAGGGAGCAATGGAGGGGAGGGGCATCAAATCCAGACATTACCTCAGGCATTAATGCCCTAAGGGCTAACTAGAGATAATGTTACTATGTTTATAGAGACAGATTAAAATCGGATTTCACACATAGATATCTAGCACACCAAGGGTTATGAAAATCCTCCTTGACTGGTGAAAGCACAATAGCATAGTCGTCGGTTGCCCAGCAAAACTGAGGAAGTTTGGCTCTGATTCATGCCAACAGACAATAAAGAAACCACACAATGAACAATTGCTTTCGTACCGAACTCGGATCTCTTCCCCTCTGAGGAAATCTTCTCAAGTGAAGGAGGACAAGATCTAAAGGGTAAGCTTGTAGTTACACAAATTCACCCTATCTTTTAGGTGCACCTCAATAAACTATTACTCAGACTGTGAAACCATGTGTTTACCTTCTATGCCTTTTCACAGCAAGCGTTAGATAGTCAACCACTTCTTTAAGCCTTTGAGCAATCTTTTTTTTTTTTTTTTTTCCCAGTGCCCTAGCTTAACATGGTGGGAACGCAGACATGACATTTAGTATGCAGACAAGAGCCAGGATTGCATGTGCCTTGACCAACTGCCAGCCCAGCCTGCTTGCTCTCTGAGCTGCCCAGACCAGAAGCAGTCAGTGACCAGAATGTGGTCAGTGCTGAGCTGGAGCTAACATCGCTGTGCCAAAGCTAATAACGCGTCTCTCCCAGCTGAGCTAATGGAAGCTTCATGGTGGCTCACAGAGCGGCCCAAGCAGACTCTCGTCAGCCTGGAAAATACCACGTAGATAAACCCAGCGTAACTTTCAAAGAAGGCAAGAAATGTATGTGTTTACAGGCAGAAGAACAGGGCATTTACATGCTGCCTGTATCTCCAAAGAATTTAGCTCTTGTGATGAAAACCAAGTCGCTCTAGTGAGCTGAGTTCTGTCTTGCTCCAGCAGTCATGCATTAACTATTATTGACTGCATTTAAAACACTCTAGCATGCAGATCTGAGCACTCACAGTGAACCAGTTAATCAGTAATTTTTTTGCAGTCTGGATCTCAGTTATGCAAGCTATCTACGCTTATAACTTCTGATCTGAAAATAATTTGGGACTCTGTTAAGACATCATACCAGAAGGACATTCTCACATTAAAAATTTAGGAAACAAAGAGGTTTTAGTATCTCTCCTTGCTCCCACAGTACAAGAGTTGAAGCCATACACACTTATTTTTCAATCCTAGAAACTTGTTAGCCAAAACTAGCTATTTCAATGCTGTCTCCCAAAGGAACGCTTTTGGATGTCTTCCATTAAATAAAATGAAAAGGTAATATTTCTCCTTTATATTTTTCTGTCATTCCAGCTCAAGGAAACTCATAGTCATGAGTCTCACTGGGGCCAAAAAGCAGGTATGACAATATCTTGAGCTGTAGGGACAATATTCATGTCCCATAGGCAAGAAAAAAAAAACATGTTACTATCAAATTACTGAGTGTTAACAAAACCATGCATACATGGAGGCGTATTTATAGACAGTCGTATCACAAAGCTTAACTCAGATGAAGCTTTGGGGAGCATCAATGAAGACAATGGAAGCCCTTATTTATGGTTAGATGCATGGGAACACTGTATTATAGCTATAAACTATCTGACTATACTTTAGCCAAAGTTTTATCATTAAGACAGCATCTTAGCTGACTTCCGTTCTTGATTTTGTAATCTGAATAAGCACATTTATTAAACCTATTCTATACTGTCTTCAGCTACACTGAATCTTCCCTAAAGAAAATATAATAGGTCTGTGCATGGAAATTTGCGTAGCTCTGGCATATTAAAAATGAGTCATAAATGAGTGACTCACCATAGGCCCCTTTCACTACCTGGGACAAATGTGCTATTTGTCAGGGGGATTGCACATCAAAATGTTAGTAAAATCAAACAAAAATAATCCTAGAAGGGGCTTCATGGGGTTATATAGTCTATCCTGCCGCCCAAAACAAAACCAGCGCACTTGACTGAGTGCCTCCAATCTCTTCTCATAGACTGTAACCTCCAGAAGTAAGTCTTCTTAATATTGGAAAGATTTTTCCTAGTACCCAGATTAAACACTCCTCCCTCCAGCTTGGCCCATTATTTTTAGTCCTACCCATCATAGACATAAGAAAATAAATTATTCCCTTTGTCTTGGCAGCAGCCTTTTTATATATCTAAATTATCTGCCTCAATTATTTTTTTTTGTGGAGACTATTCATCCACAATTCATTCAATTTTCCTTTACATGACACTTTTTCTATAAGCTCCGATCATTTTTGCTGCTGTCCTGTTGCCTTTCTCTGCCTGTGCAGAGTCAAAGAGAGCAGGAGATGTAACACACTGGTTCACATAACCTAGTGGGACTTTTGCCTTTTTTGCAATTAGATTATTATTGATTTATTTTCAATCTGTAACCTATTATCTATAGCATCTCTGTGATCCTTTCAAACACCAACTTTATTTCGTTCTTCAGAAAATATTCTGAAGAATTTTCTCCTTTACTTTGAAAGGTGTTGCAATAGATATACTAATTTAATTTCAGCCACATAATTTGCTTCCAACACACTAACCCATCTTCCTTAATATAGAAGATGGAAACCACAAAAAATTCTGTTATTCTTGCAGGAGGCTCGGCTTGGGCAAGGTTCTGTCACAGGCCACAGTTTTTTGTACCTACATGTACACATATATATACATATAAACATTTAATTATCTTAAAGTTTGATAAATTAAAGCCCTCCAGGGTTAGATAAGGGAACTTTATATCTTTTGGAAGAGGGAATTTCCCAGCATCCCAGTGAAACACACAACTATTGCTTCTAGCTATGTAAGGGCCCAAAATAAAACTAATTAAAGACTAAGACCAATGTAAGTAAAATTCCTCTGAAAATAACCGAAAATAGCCTAGCCTGAAAGAGCACTGTTATTTTATTCTGCTCTTGGGCTTCACATGTGTTTAAATAGCTAGGGTATTACATGCTCAAAATGGAAGAAAAGAAAATATGTATTTCAAAGGTTTTTAAAAATTCATATTTGTAATTTGTGCACGTTTTTAAAAAATTAATTACTCAGCTGAGATTATCTACACACATACTATTTCTTATTATCCCTGATCCGACCTAAGATTTGCCGATGTACTTGATCATAATATATATGCAAATAGTTTACATAGATGTTCATACATACAATGGATTTACGGGAAATTGATGTGCTATGGGTGAAATTTTTGAAGTGCTGAAAAATGAAACTTTGAGTATTTTGAAAATATAATCCAGTAAGTTTCAACATGTGCAAACTCAAGTAGCATTTCTCTGGGGACTGATTCTTCTGGAAACACTACAACTAAATGCATATACATTTTAATCTGCCTCTTGCCAGACTAGGTATAAAATGTTTCCCATTTCTCTGGTATGCTATCTTCAAAACTGCCATTTGCAAGCCTGCAATTTAGTATGGTCTGTGTCACTTTTGCATGAGCACTTCTTATTCATCCGGATACGAAAATAATTAACAATTGCATTCTAACTTAATACAGATCTGATTTTTTTCTCAGTGACATTTTTAGGTCTTCATTTTCTACTTCTCTTTCCTCCGTGGTAATATTATCAATTTATTCAATAGAACTAAGAATTTCCAGCTGCATTGCATTAATATCAGTTATTAACTTATACTAAAGAATGAGGTTCTTTAAATAACGAATGATTTCTTTAGAACAGTGCATCTCCAGCTTTGGAAGCACAGACTATATCAAGGTATCTGTGTAGTAATTTCACTTTCCAACTAGTGCCCACAGATTTCAATGTGCAACCGAGCATATTTCACAATCCTGTAGGAAATATTCATGGACTATAACTCAGGCAACTGGTTAGTCTCTTCTTTTTTTTTTTTCTTTTTTCTTTTTACATATGAGTTGGAAAGGATGCGAGGAGAAAGCAGAAGAGATGACAGCAAAATCAGACCTTCAGCATGAGAAGAATGTACTGAATTGCTTCTAACTTTTAGTGACAAAACAAAGATATGGAATAAAACAAAGAGCAGGATCATAGTAAATATTCTTTAAGCTCTGATGTCTCTACTTCCCATGTTTGTTGAGCAGGACTGAAGTTATTAAGGTCTTTCCATTCAATACATCATTTCAGAGACTGGAAAAACTGTTAGCCTCATTTCTTTGGTTTGAGATTACTTTCAGACAAAGGTGAAAATAGAAAAAAAAAGCAAAACAAGTATTTATCTGAACCTTGGCCAATACCAGTGATGCAAATCAGCTGTTCTGTCTTCAAAACAGTTTTAGTACAATGCTACTAAATGGGTTCCACAACGGTTTGCTCTTTTCAGTACAAAAGAAATTAAGAGAAAGCGTTAATTATGCTAGATCAAGTTTAGCAAACAGTTGTTCAAATGCATCTCCAGAAATCTTTCTGATGGAAAGGAAGTGCCCAACAGAAATGTACTACCTTACTTTTATCTATCCTGACATACGTTGTGTTTGAGGTGTAGCTTCATTCACTCCTAGAAAAAAGACTTGACCTCAGAAGATGATTTGAAAGGTGAGAGAAGTGGGACTCAGGAAGGTTTACTTGGACAGAGACCTGTCACACATGTTATGTCTCCAAGCTTAAATTCTTACTGAAAGATATTTGCATAGAAAGCAGTAGGGTAGGAAACATCTAATCTGTCATGTGTATCAATCAATTTTCCGGCTTCCTTCCCTCTCTTATCTCCTTTGCTTCCATCCTTGTTCCAGGTTTCAATAGGATAGAGCTTGGAACTTCTCCAGTATGATTTGAACACAAACCAATTTGCTCAGTGATCATGAATTTCACATGGTGTCCGCAAGATCCAGGAGTAGATCCCTGCTTTGACTACTTCAGATCAAGCTCCTGAGCCTGGATCATCTGTCTCTGGTAGAAGCCCTGTGGTCCAAGGAGTCTCATTCTTCCAATCCTTTTTTCTATTCCTCTTTCAATTTCTGAGGATTTTTTACTGACTCAGATTTCCTCACAACTGATGTAGTTTCATGGAAAGATTAACTTCAGCAGGTCATCATTTTCCATAAACTATAAAATAAGTAGTGTCAGATAATTTTTCTCTAGCTCTGTATGTGTTTCGCTGAAATCCCATCTTGGATAAAAGATATTCTCCCTATGACTCTTTGGAGAGAAGCTTTGTGTTTGCTTCATACGGTTAGTTGGGGTATGGGAGCAGAATTTGGCCCATAGAGCTGAGTGGAAAGAAGTTTTCAACGAAGTACTTGCTCCTCTAGAATAATATGGCTACAGCTCAGAATTAACAATGTCTTTGTTAAACAACTAGTTAAGCTCCAAAATTTGTTCTTTCTCCTCAAACTTAAATGCTTCCACAAGGAAACATCCCTTCTTTTCTTCTGCCTGCAAATGTCATGCAGAAAGGTGAGGTAGAAAGAAATGTTGAATATAAGGGTGAAAAGAAGTGGAAGTTTTTATTTTTTTTTGATGGTCAGGCTGACAAGAGGCAGGGGCAGTGTCAGAAGAGGAAGAAGGGCAGGAAATCTGGTAAGGACACCAAATCCTTGAGATTGTATTCATCCAATTCCGAGCAGGATTTACCTAATAGTACAGGAAATGTATTAGCTAGAATCCCATTTATTGCATATACCAAAGTGAAGTTGCGTCAGTTATGAAATTTCCCATACCACTATCCTGTACTCACTCAGAATAGCAATGACTTCAGCCATGTCTTAAGAAATAGCCACCGCAATATTTAAAAACTGGCAAAAGATTTTTGAAGTCTACTTTCACAGTGGCAAATTTAAAGGGGAACTTCATTACTGGAACTGGATTACTTCAAAATATGCTAACCCTTCAATCTGTGTTATAGTCACTTGAGCACTGAGCAAGCTGGAGAATAAAAACAGCTTTCAAGCCTTTATTTTAAAGGGTGCTCTAATGCCTGGCCACAGCTTTACTTGTGTTCTCCCAGTTATCAGTCCCTGGGAAATACCCACGCACATTGTTACTCAGTTCTGTATCCAAGTTACGTAGCTTGCTAAACCTTTTGCTACAGGGAAAAAAAAAAAAAAGATGCTCTAAGTTTCAGTTCCTACAGTTGGTTTCTTCCTTGACACTGCACAGAGGTATGCTTAATGAAGCATAGCGTGAAGCATAGATAAACGTTGTTTTATTCATTCGAGGAAATGGGCAAGTCCATCTGCTCTGACTGAGATTAAGTGAAACAGTGACAGCAAACGCATATTGCTAGCCTGTTTTTTATGTGGTGGGAAATGGAAAACATAAAACACAGAAAGGATAACAAACCTGCAATAAATTAGGACAGTTTTGAACTCTGCCTAATAAAAGCATCCATTAAGCTATTTTTTTTCTTGCAGTCTTTTGAGTTCACCACGTACCATTTTTTTGATTAATGAAGTCTGAGCACTTATTATTACTTTATCAACAAATCCTCATAAGGCAAAAATAAAAAGATAGAGGGCATGATACAAAAATAAGTTTTCTACTGTTTATTTATACCACACTGTACAGTCTTTTGTTTTAAGGAATTAAAAGGTTAAGCAACATATTTAATGCATAAGGAAATAACTTATTTGATTGAGCTCCCTTGAAACATGATAGATGGCAATTAGATGTATTCTAGCCTACAGGATTTTTATTCATTCTCTACCAAACAAACTCAAGAGTTGAAAAGATATGAAAGAATACATTTCGCAAAGCTAGCACAATCCTATGTGAAGATAATCTTTTCTAACAACCTAACAATGTTATCCAAATCGCCTAAGGTAAAAAATGAATATAAAGTGAGAATGCACATTATGTTTCACTAAAGAGAATAAATGTTAATTTAATTAAATAAAAAGGCTTTATAGTGCTTTCAAAGTAACCACAAATGTAAACACATTTAATCCCTGGGAAAGTGTCTATTATAGTAGATGGTACATATCAGCTCGTGAACCTGCAATGGAAACATAACTGGAGCCCTCATATGGAAGCAATAGTGACCCAAATCCTTCTTTGCAAAGTAAGACTTGTTTTGACCCCAGCTTCTGGAGTTTAAAATGACTGCACCCATGTCTCTGCCATGACCACAACATACTGCCATTGTAATGCTCGACAGGATCAAAGTCTCTTCTCAGTTATATAAAGCAATACGTAGGCTTTTAAAAGTTATTTTGAATTAGCCTTTATGTATCTGAAAGCCAAATATGACCGTATATCTGTAACACAGTAATGATATTTTTTTATGTCACAGAGCCAAAATAGTACCCACTGGTTCTAGAAACCTGATAAATGTCCTTCAAATTATATTCCAGTTTCGCAAAAACAATCCAACAAAACTTGGGTTAAATGTATGCCTGTGCAATGAGCCAACATAATCCATTTAACTCCCATTAAATATTCAAATGCAGTATGAAAAGAAATTGTACCTTTACTTAATGTGCCCTCTATGTAGGATTTAAACAAGAATTGCTAAGGCAAACCACTAGAGGAAACATAAACTTGACTTGGACAATCAGCCACAATTTTTTCTTTGTGTTCCCTTTCCCTTCTTTTTCCAAAATATTTTACTGTGATTAGCAAGGACCAGATTTCATTATCTTTACTACTGCTACCTCTAATTTCATGGGTACTACTGATTCTCTGAACTGTAGAAAATAAGTATTCCACAAGGTGCTCTGTACACCCCTAGAGTCACAAATGTAACGCTATGCCTGTCTACAACCCTGCAGGAAGCCTTCAAAAAAGAGGGTGAAAGTGCATGTGGCCTTGTCCATACACACACATGTGAACACATACATGAGTGAACAATGCTTGTTCCCATCCTCATAGCAGGCTATAAGACAAAGACTTATTTTTCCATCACTTCTTTAAGTTAAATCAGGGAAGTCACATGTGTCTATGGCATCTTAGGAACAAATACATCATGTATGAAGAAAAAAATATTAATCTAAAATGTTTGATAATTAAACCAATAAAACTGAAAACTGACAACTAAAAATGCTCTTTAAGAATGGAAAAAACCCCAAACATTAAGAGTTAATTAGTAAAAAACATATTTAAATTTCTAGGACCTTCTGAAATGCAAACAATGAAAGGCAGTTGTATGTGACCTTCAGCACTTTCCCTCACACACGGACATGCATACATTTTACTAATATCCCTTGACTACTATTAAAAGTAAACAGTTTTCAAAATGAATGCAGACCTTATCTGGTGGACAGAAAAGCGTCATTACTAATTTCTGCATTGTATAGCTTACAATAGGCATCTTATGCAGAAGGATATTAAAGGGTAGTGGACAGACCCCTTTGCACCCTCAATAAATCTGCTCCTGGTTATCCAACAGTGCATGGGGCTATCAAACATACATCCTTTCTAATGCCTTTACTTTCTAATGGAACAGAATCATTTGGGTTGGAAAAGACCCTTAAGATCATAAAGTCCAACCGTTAACCAAACACTACCAAGTCCCCCACTAAATCGCGTCCCTAAGTGCCACGTCTACATGTCTTCTAAATGCCTCTAGGGATGGTGACTCAACCACTTCCCTGGATAGCCTGTTCCAATGCTTGCCAATCCTTTCAGTGAACAACTTTTTTCCTAGTATCCAGTCTAAACCTCCCCTGATGTAACTTGAGTCTGTTTCCTCTCGTCATATCACTTGTAACATGGGAGAAGAGACCAACACCCACCTCGTTACAACCTCCTTTCACATAGTTCTAGAGACCGATAAGGCCTCAGCCTCCTTTTCTCCAGACTGAACAACCACAGTTCCCTCAGCCGCTCATCATAAGTCTTGTTCTCTAGACCCTTCACCAGCTTCGTTGCTCTTCTTTGGATGTGCTCCAGCATCACAATGTCTTTGCTGTAGCGAG
Source organism: Dromas ardeola (assembly GCA_013398915.1). Classification (NCBI taxonomy): domain Eukaryota; kingdom Metazoa; phylum Chordata; class Aves; order Charadriiformes; family Dromadidae; genus Dromas; species Dromas ardeola. The sequence continues at coordinate 24,391 of VYZM01017442.1, read as the reverse complement.
GGGCCCAAAACCGGACACAGTATTCGAGGTGCAGCCTCACCAGTGCCGAGTACAGGGGGAATGATCACTTCCCTAGTCCTACTCACCACACTATTCCTGATACAAGCCAGGGTGCTGTTGGCCTTCTTGGCCACCTGGGCACACTGCTGGCTCACATTCAGCTGGCAGTCGACCAACACCCCCAGGTCCTTTTCCACCTGGCAGATTTCCAGCCACTCTTCCCCAAGCCTGTAGCGCTGCATGGGGTTGTTGTGACCCAAGTGCAGGACCCGGCACTTGGCCTTGTTGAACCTCATACCATTGGCCTCAGCCCATCGATCCAGTCTGTCCAGATCCCTCTGTAGAGCCTTCCTATCCTTAAGCAGATCAACATTCCTACCAAACTTGGTGTCGTCTGCAAACTTACTGAGGGTGCACTCAATCCCGTTGTCCAGATCATTGATAAAGATATTAAATGGAACTAGCCCCAAAACCGAGCCCTGGGGAACACCACTGGTGACAAGCCACCAACTGGGTTTAACTCCATTCACCGCAACTCTGGGCTTGTCCATCCAGCCAGTTTTTTACCTGTCCAAACCATGAACAGAGAGTCTCTCCAGGAGAATGCTGTGGCAGCAGTCTCAAAGGCTTTGCTAAAGTCAAGGTAAACAAGCCTTTCCCTCATTCACTAAGTGGGTCATCTTGTTATAGAAGATCATGTTAGTCAAGCAGGACCTGCTATGCTAAAGCTATGCTAACTGAGCCTGATCACCTGGTTGTCCTGTACATGCTGTGTGATGGCACTCAAGATGATCTGCTCCATAATGTGGTGTTTGGACTCTCTCATTGTCATAAATTATGTCACACACACGTACTTGGGTACATTTTCAGCACTACAGATAAACAGCAGTGAAAGTCTTTGCTTACAAAAATTTCTCTGCTTTATCTTCTAGGCTCAAAATAGGCCACACCTTTTCACAGAAGATAATTGGCCACTCAGTGATGTTCCATGCTCACTGAAAAGGCTGAAGCTCATTGATGGCAGATGTTTTCTAGGAACCAAGAAAACCAAGCAGGACGCTTTTCCAGCATCCTAAATTTTGCATTTGATCATGCACTGAATGAAACATGACTGCTTCACCCTTTCCCTGAGACAGGGAATTAAATGCTTCCTTTTGTCAAGTTTGTTAATATGTCCATATAAATCAGAGTGGGTGCCGGTGCCATCACCTTCAGGGAAGTATTTGCTGTCCATTTCCTTTGAATTCTGACATTTTGCACTCTGCAGCCAATGCAGTAAGGCATTATTAGTGGAAGGGGGAAATGGGCACAGTTTCCTGAGGACTTGAGAGAACTGAATTCATCTGAAGTCACTCTGAATTTAAAAAAAATGTGAAAAGGGAAAGAAAAAAGGGGGTGAAAAAAGGAAAATAATAAATTATAATAAGAGGAGAAAGTGGGGAAAGGGAGATTAAGGTGGGGAAAGGGATGAAGGGTGATAAAAAGTGAGAAAAGGGGTGAAAAGGAAAGGGTGAAAAGGAGAGGGGGGAAGCAAGAAAGAGGAAAAACGAGAAAAGTGGCAGGGGAAAGTAAAGGGAGAGGAGGGAAAAGCAAAGGAAGGAGAAAGACTGGGGAAGTGAATGCGTGACTAGAGATCCAGTCAAGATGAGATGTAAATCTGTACAGCTACAAGTCTCACCTGTTTTAATGTTTATGTTTATCTGTTTGTAGATCCTAACTGCTCTTTTCTCTATTGCACCAGTTTCTTATCCTTTTAAAATCGGTACGCATACTAACACATTGCACTGTCTGGGAGTCAAAAAGAAACATAAAGCCAGTATCAGTCACCAAGGAAAGGGGAATCTTCCTGCTTCAAAAACAAGATGCCATTTTGATAGCAGAGCTTCTGCCTAGAATACAAATAGCATGTAGGGACCTTCTTCATTCTTCCCCAGTCAACTAAGTATCATGTATGATTTTACTGGTGAAGGCCTGTCATTGGGAGGAGTCCTCATTTAGCTTTCCATGGGGTTGAAGAAGAAATCATTTCTTTCATCACACATTTCTACAAAGTGTTGGCTTAGAATATGACTTGCCGGAAAGTTTAGAATGAATTCTGATTAGCCCAGTACAACTAATTGCAAGCAAGGCAATATCTCTGTATTTTTATTATATATTTATATTGTTAAATCTCACTTAAACTCCACCTTAAGACTATTTTTTGAGATTCAAGTGTTGCATGAGCCTTATTCTGACTTTCAGCACAGATATTAATTTCTTTCTCAGTCCTAGCAGTTCAATTCAGTGTACTTTAAATATACTATTTATAAAACAGTTTTCTTCATATATTTATATTCATACACATATGCAAATGCACACGTATTTATAACTTTAGCACATGGCAGACATTAAAGGAAATATGCATTGATTAATTCTTAAGTGTGGCAACAAAGCAGAGTTTCAAGAGCAATTAGTTGATGCAAAGATTAAGTCTTAAGAAGACAAAAGCAGAATCCGGAAGAGGTGTGGTGAAAAAGAATAAATGAAATAATTCTCGCAGACTCTCATGTGGGTGGACCATGGCCAGAGGAACCCCATTTCCACCTCCTCCAAAAAAAAAACAAAAAAAAATCTCTTCTAAAAGGAAATAAATACCTTAACAGAAATCAAGACTCAGCATGTATCCATTGACCTAGCTATGAAAACCTTAGCAATAGCACTGTTTAACAAGACTATCACATACTGTTTTTGTTTTCCTGCTAATAAAGTTTGATAGATTTTATTCAAATTGTGCAACAGTTAAAAGAAGTTATGATAGCATTTCAAGAGGATTCTTGACAAATTGACCATATAAAGAAATGAGATGACAGGAAGGAGACAGGTGAGTGAGAATTGTACAACTAAGACCTAGGATTTACTATCTCCATTTCCTACTAATTTTCTTATGTTCAAAGTGTGGGGAACAGTGATCACACCAAAAATAAATGAAGCTAGCATCTGGCATGTACTTCTGTGTTGAAATGATCGTGGCAGAATTCACTAGAATACTACAATTCCCCATTGTATTGAGAAGGCATAAAATAATAGTGCAGAGCTGGCATAATTATGACAACTGTGTTTTTTCAGTCAAGTATTAATTCTCAGGCTTTTCATAAGGCTTTTTTATTATCATTATTTTTAACAGTGAGTAATCTCCCACACCACACAAATCCTGTCTTCATCACATCTTTAGATCAAGATTTCTATTAGGACACAGTTTATATTTAGCAATAACGATGTATATAGTCACAGGTATCCATGAATGCACATGGGTAGACAAATTTTTCCTCTACGATCGTGCTTGCCTGGGCAAAGAACCTGAGTGTAGTAGAGCTAAATAAAATTATTGTGCTACATGTTGCTGGAAAGTCATTTTTTTTCAGCATGGAGAAGGTGGCATGCATAGATAGATATTTTCAAACATACCCTCATTAAAACGCCAAGAGTTGTTTGGACATGGTTTCCCTCCCCTCACTCACCATCTATTGTCACAGCGTTACCATAACCTAAAACCCAGCAGACTGAGGAGCACTGCTGGAAAATTCCCCTCCCTTGAAGGTATAGATTTCTCTCCCTGCCTAATAAAATAAATAAATAAATAAATAATTTTAAAAAAGCAGCTTTGGACCTCACCCTGTACATCTGGATTGAGGATATTGGCAGATACTTCATAGTGATGCAGAGCACCCGTAGCCTGCTATTATATTCACAACAGCTGGAATTGCAGACCCTAATTTGGAGTAATAATATAATACCATAAAGGCAAATGCTTACTTGGGTTTGGTTACAGCACTTCAGCTTTCACAACATATGACCCCACCCACACAGAGACAGTTTCATCTTACAAAAATGGGGATAAGCCCTATTACCTGTATAATTGTGTCTGTAGACATCTGCATGGTTTACATTTCCAGATTATGTTCTGGCAATAGTCCTTCTAGATGAAGCCCTGTCCCCTCCAAGGCTTAACTGTGACTTCAGCAACTTGCTTGTCAGTTCTCTTCTTAGACAGTCCACCTTCTTCTGAGATCAGTGCATTTCCTTGGTATCACTCCTTCTCTGTGGCCCCAAGCCCCTTTCAATATTTTGCTTTGCTGCCCTCCCTGATGGCCCTCCAGTACTAACTCATTCCACAGTAACAGCGGACAGCACAGCCCTCCAGCATGCGGACCATGTTTAATATGGCAGAGCGAGCCCTTCTGATCACACCATCACATTCTTGACAAGGGGCCCTTTAGCACTTGAAAAACACACTAACATTAAAAGCAAACAAACAAATATCTTCCTTGAAATTTTAAGAGCTCGCTTAGTGGTGGTGACAGATGTCAGATTGACAGGACTGGAGAAGAGAGTTTTCAGTGATGCATGCGCGGGTTCTGGTTAGGCACTGATAGTCCTTTTTGCCTCCTCTGCCACCCCCCAGACCTCCCCTCGTGAACAACATGGTGCTGAAGCCATCACCTGGAGAGCCCACCTTGAAGAACAGTGTAATCCCCATGCCAAATTAATGCTTGGGTTCCTAGCTGACGCTGCCAAGAGAGGTGCCAGTCTTGATGGTCTTAGCAATATAGATACCTGCCACCCACTGAGAACCAGACTGAGAGACCATCAATTCATAAATTTATTCTATTTATTTTATGACATCACATCAATTAAACTTCTATTCCGAAAACTTACGTTGTAGCTGAAAATACCTCCAGGCAATACCTTCACATTTAAATTAAAAAAATATCTCACTTCATCTGGCTGCTTCTGTTCCTCCTTCCCCCTCATCGTAGCTCGGAAATGACATACAACAGATGAAGGAGTATGGAAGCAAACTTAAAATCACCGTTTTAGACATTATCCCAGCAGGTGTGCATGTTTTACTTGGAATTTATGAGAAGTAGTAAATATTGCTAACTCAGCTCTGCCCATCTTGCCGCAAACTCTTTCTGACTGATTTATATGCAGCATCCTGTTGCCACTGGTGGCAGTGGACGTGGCTATCAGAACCCACTACAGTAGACTGTAAAGAGCTAACACTTTCTAGTATTGCCTCCCAGTAAAGCTTTAAAATTGTCATAAAAGCTTTTATATTTTATCTGTTTGAATGTGTATTAGCAATCAGCAGAACAAATCTCTTGGTAAAGTAATGGTTTGGGCCTCTTTCTGTTCAGATGCAAATCACCGGGCCTAAATAAGCAGCCTGACACTGCTGAATTTCATTACTCATTTCCTGTCATTAAATTATATGAGATTAATACATAGAAACTGAAAGACAGTCACCAAATTCAGCTCTCCAGTGAGACTCATCCTCAAACAAAACTGTGAAGAGACCCTAGTCATTCACGATACGTATTATGGGGTCTTTTTTTTCATTGTGTAGATGATCAAGTATAGTGGGATTGCTTTTCCTGATCTTTCTTAACCCCATTTGTCCCAGAGAAGCATCCCAGTCTTATACCTGACAGGAAGTACTCCAAGACACCAGACAGGTTTTGAAATAAATGAGAAGAGAATCCAGTCACACAGCAAAAGCGAGATAAATTAATGACATCTCAATGAAACATGATAGTCACCCTGTCCTAATAAGGCCAGAGAGGAAAAAACATTCACAAAGAGAAGCACCAAGCAGCCTACACAGTCTTTGAAGCTGTTTTCTCTGCAAAGGTATCATATTCCATGGGCCCCACTGGTGCCCATTCTTCTAAAGTCCTGACCTGAAACTGTCCCCCACATCCCTATCTCCCCACTTTCCTCCCCAAGATTAGACCACTCAGTTAAGCAAAGTGAGCATGTGAGAAAAGCTGAAAGGGAAATAGAAATCAGACTGCAATTGACACTTTGCCCTGAACCTGATCCTATAGTGTCTGAGCATGGTGAGACAGAGGAGACTGTTATTGTAGTGGGAGCTGGCACCAGCCTCTGTATGTCAGTTGCCTAATGCTTTCCATTATAAGATTATTGCAATCAATTTTTGCATAATGTTAACACCTCTATTGTTTGTCCTTGAAATCTGGCAGAAGCAGGGATCGCCTAAGGGCCAGTGTCATGCCTTTCGCTCTACTGTTAATAAATTCAGATTTGGACAAGTAATAGAGGTGTTGAAAATCACCATTTTTTTTACTGTAATTTCCACAACCCAGAGTTATTTTGGCAAGTAGCTAAAACCCCAAGAGATTTGATGCGTCTGCCTTCGTGCTACACCTACAACATCTCCATGAATGGCTATGTGTTGGGCTGGTACAGACAAAATGACTCTGCCAGTCCACCAAGGGGACTCAGTGTAACAGGCACGGGATTACAATGGCCAGTGTGGGGACAGGGTATGGTGGCAGCTACAACAGGAAACAAGGAAGGAAGATCAAGTCACTGGGATGACAGATACAGAGTGTGGGAGCGGGTGACTAAAGAAAGAGATCGAAGTGAAAGGAAGAGGGAGGGTTATGGGCAAAAATGGTGTGATGAAGACAACACTTCAAAGGAAAATTTACTCAAAGAAATAGAACTCACTGTACATCTCCCTCAAATATCCTGTTCACACAGGACACCTTTTTTTAATGAACTGAATAACCTGTTTCTGTTTGATGATGCTCAGTCGGAAATTGCTTGCATTGTTATGCCTGGAGGTCAAATTTTATCAATAGAGAACAATAAATGACTGCTAGAGTAGAGCTTTTTTGTTGTGTTTATTAATTAAAAGCCTGCGACTAATGTGAAATTACATACACAATGATAGAAGGCCGTTATTTCAGTTTCCATCTGAAGGCTTTCAAAGGCAGAGAAATGACAAATATACAATTGCCTTGTGTAAACTTACATATTGCAGACCTTAATGACAGGAAAACATTTCTATTTTCTCACAGGAACCCTGTGTCAACCTGGGAAACATGTGAGCTCCTAGTCACCCTGAGGAGGTGGCACCTTAAACCTAATGCACCAAATGAACTTGGATCTAATACACTAAATGCTGACAAAAAATAAAAAAATAATAAAAAAAGGAAAATGGATTAAGGAAATACAGCATGTCTTTGGTCACAGTTCCCTTCATTGGTTTACATTTTTGTGCTTAAAGTTAGACCCCGTAGCAGCAACAGAGATGATGGGAAGGGAGAGGGGAGCACAAGTTTACTAGATAGCAGTGAGGTGGTCACATACACTGATGGGAGGTGGAAGCAGTGGCAAACCCTCAAGGAATCATGAACTAGGCACAACGCCTACGCTCAAGAAAATGGGAAGTAGGGTTGAAATCTGGTCTGCCCTGAACCAGTCAGAACTGCTGCTTTTAGCGCAATTAGCCATGTAGCTGAGCATTCTAGCACAGCCCTGGGGACCCATACCCACCTTCAGCCTAGCCTACATGCAGTTTTCTAGCCTTTGTCTTCCCAGCGCCCAAACAAGCACTGTGGTTGTGCTTAGAGTGCTCCCAGGGCCAGCACTCTGGCACACACTGCTTGTCTGCTACTGTCTTCAAAACTCGTGAGCTCCAGCACTTCAACTGTATGTTTCCAACTGCAGAGTCAGTTATGGAGTTGTTATACCAGAAGTTATAGTAATTGAGTGCTACATCTGGCTTAGCTGAGACTTCTAGATATGATGATAGCCTGCAGTAAGATTTCGCAGTTGTTCAGCAGGGGTTGAACACAAAGCATTCCAACCAGGCAGAAGTAACAGTGGGCTGCTTTGGCAGGGGAGGGGGAAACTCTATTCCTATGGTTTCCATGTCATCTCTAGACCCATTTTTATAAAAATCTCAAACTCAGCATTCTGTATAAGCACATATTCAAAAAAAATCCTGCAAGGCCTTCTGAACATCATCCATCTACCTAACAGAAGGGAAGAATTCTGCAAAGAAGAGTGTGGAAACTAAGAATACCCATTCCAGCTGAGGCTATTAGAATTACCTCTGGGATTACTGTTTACTCATTTCCCAGCAATGCTTACATATTATTATTTCAAGGCAATTTTCCAAATTTTTTCCCAAGGGGCCGTATTAATATAACCTTCCTGAACTATTCTTTAAGTCAGTACATGCCAAACAAAGGCTGCATGAAGATTTGACAATGTAGAGGTAAGCTCTTTTGCTATATAAAATTGCACAGCATTTGTAAGTAGACTAGCAGAAGATAATGTTCATGTCCATATAAATCGGAGCAGAAGATAATGTCCCACTCAAACTTCTCTTAAGGTATTGTGCTTTAATTGCACTGCAGCTTTTGCTGGGT
>VYZM01017441.1:1485-32072 GCA_013398915.1 Dromas ardeola | reverse complement strand
GTCTGAATTGGATCTCTGAATGTTTTGAATGGAGGTGTTCTATAATTATTTGACTCAAGCTAAGATTCAAAAGTGAGCCCCCAGAAGTTGGGGAAAATTTCAAGCAATCCAGCACCCTCCAGGATGGTTTTGTTGGTTGGTATTTTTGGGGATTGGGCTTTTTTTTTTCATTTAAAAAAAAAACAAGAAAAACACAAAAAAACACAAATGGTAATTAAATTACATATTCCAATTATTACAGAGCCAGGAAATACGCCTCATGAGCTAAAGATCCATCATGCTAGGTATTGCACCTAGACAGTCCCTGCTCCCAAATCTTTACCATTAATGTACAAAACAAGCAACAACAGATGCAGGGAGGCAACAGAGTCCAAAGATGAGTCAAGGCTGACCGCCTCATCAGCAGATGTTTTAGTTTACCTTTACCCTAACAACTATCAGATTTCTGGACACAACAGTGAGGAGACTTCTAGTGTTACCATACTGAGACATGGCTTTGGGACTGTTATTTTGTGTCAGCGAGCCCATTTGCTATGCCAAGTAAGTCACGTGAGGAAGTCCAAGCCTGTCAGAAAGTGACAAAATACCAGCTTCTCTCAGACAATTTACATAGGCAGTGTTTACCTGTGAAGCTGAGAGTGAGCAGATCATCTATAATGGCTTTCCAAACTGAAAAGGCCAACAGAAAGTTGTAAACTGAAAGGTCATTCCTAGTGGGACGCAAGGATTGAGAGGAGGTCAGACACCCCTAATTAAAATATCTTGTTGCCTCCAAATTATTTGGGATTTATGTCATTCAATGAAATACTCAGAGCTTGTTTCGACTTTGTGAAAATGAAAAAAGACATGGAATATTTATGTGAGGAACGGTATGATTGTTACGTTAGCGTAGATTAAAATGTATAAGACAAGAACCTAAACATAGATTCAGGTACAAAAACTGAGACTGAAGGGAAATGCCATTCTAACTTGTAATAATAGTTTGGAAAATTAGGTAGTTTTTAGGAGGTTTGCCTCTTTCTCTGAATATCTGGCACTAGCTACTGTTGGAGCTAAGACATTGGTTTATATTGCCTTTTTGTTTTGACATGGTTTGTACTGAAATATAACAAATCAACAGATAGTCTTGAAAACCCTGGTCAGCTTGCGCAAGATAAGGCCCGAGACTTGCGCTAATATATGATCAGTGTCACTCCATGAAAGTCAATGGACCATATTTTTCCCTTCGTTACGGTAGTACAGCTCCATTAACTATAGAAACCATTAATCAAACAGCAACACTGAACTCTGTGATGTTGAGCAGGATATAAATTAGACAAGAATTTGGCCTCCTGGCCATTTTCTCCCCTGATTTGCTGCTAGCAGGAAATCTCTTGTTTTATTTTGCCTCAAAGTTTTAGTCAAGTATGTTGATATTAATTGCACTGCACAACAAAGCTGTATTCTGATATGCAACTATGAGCATGAAGACAAATTAACATATAAATAAATATTTAGAAGCTTGATCATAACTGACTGATTGATCTCTTGAAACACTTTGAACCTCCTCAACCCTTTTTCTTTCCCCTCTCCCAGTTTCTAATCCGTCAAATGGAAAAAATAAGGCATCCTCTCTACTAAGAAGAATTAAACATAAATATTAATAAAGTTAAAGCACTTCAAAGATTCTGATTCAGGTGCAAGTTATATCTTCATTCCAACTAAATGGGGTATTTTTTTTTTTTTAATTTGGGATCTCTCACAATGTGAGGACAGAGGCAAAAAATTACTTCCTCCTTCCCATTGCTAATAAATGATCTCGGAAAATTAAGGCCACAAGTTTTAGAAACATTTAATAATTAAAAAGATTACAAGCTGGAGCACATCTAACTATATAAGGCAGACAAAGATGTCCATTCACTAGAAGTAAGCAAGTTTAATTTGAAAAGAGCAGGAAAAAAATCAGCACTTAAACTCACGAAAGAAAGCATGATTTATTTTCATCAACTGAAATGAGAACATTTCCCAGCTCCTTGATTAAGTAATAGAGTAAGACAACTATTTGAAATACCCAAATATTTATGAAATGTTGAGGGTGCTAGACTGTCTAACCATTAAATTATACCAAAAGTCTGACTATACCAAAAGCTGGATAATACCTTAAATCAATTCCATCCTACTTTTCTCTGCAGAGCTCCAGCCTACATATGAAGAAAAGTCTTTCCTTCTGTTTATACTTATTTTAAAGTTTTGAGAGTAAATAGGTCAGTTGCTCTTAATTAGGTTACGCCTGATTGTCGTGTTTATGAGCCTTGTCTGAGAATTAATTCTTAAGACACCAGATTGTTCCTTGGCTGAGAGTGACTTAGCTAAGGTGGTACTGCTAAAATGTTCCTGTATCACCAGGAAACCTACGGTGCTGTCAGATTGGGGTTTACATAAAGCAATCTTTTAACCACAACAATAGTTACTGTTAAAAGGTGCGTAGGTGAGAGACCCGAAATTCAAGCCATGAACATCTGGTACACTTGGCAGAAGAGATATTTACAGTATGGCCATGAGACAGCCGCTTGTCCTTACAAAGTGAGAAATAGCTACCAATCCAGACGTCACTTTCTCTGTGACAGTTGTCTGTCCAGACCTCAATCAGTGGAAATCAAACAGAGAGAGAAGTGATTTTACTCATGTCATGGTTTGGGCCAGACTGGCCTACATCCAGTCAAGAAATAATACAAGACTGTTTCATACAATTTTTGTAATGTTATTCTGAATCCATGTCACCTCCAGACTGATACAATTTATAATGTTGACAGTACACCACGTATTGCTAATAACTTGCCCATAATAATAAGTAGAGAAGCAATCAATACACATTAGAATTACACCAGTTATTCAGTCTTGTGAGGTGAATTCCAAATAAGTTAAATATAGCTACCTTTAGATGTTTGTTCATGCCATTTTTATTCCTTGTTTGCTGCTGACACAATTTAAAGAAATTTAAAAATAATAAGAAGGAGCACCATTATGATGCTCTCAGTGATTATGCAGAAGGACAGAAACACAGGATCTTGTAAGTTACCTGGTACCTGTGTATCAATTACACCAATGAATTGATGTAGAGGTGCATTAGCTACTGTATATTGCTGAAGCACTAGTAATTATTCAAGCAGATTTACTGAGGTTTAAGGACAGTGTAATAACAGTGTCTGTATATTTTATATGCAGCCATTGTTACACCTCATCAAATGGGCTGGTAAATGATCCATTGCTATTTAATTAATATGCAATGAGTGTGATATTAAATCTAACATGTAAATTAAAACTCAATTTGAGTCACTTCATTTTAAAGTGTGATGAAAACTTCTTTGTACCTGGATGGCTTATGTCTGTTTCTTTTACTTGGCTTTCTTCTGCTGTTCCAATTATGTTGGGCAGATTCTAGAAAGACAAAAGGGGAAAGTCTTATGAGAAGAAACTTCTGCACAGCAAATTAAAAACAGCCCCGCTCTTGGCATTAAATGATGGGCAGAAATTTGGCCAAATCCCAAACATGCTAATATTTCAGAGTGTTCACTCTCATAATTCAAGCTCATCTCTAATTCAGAAAACACTAACAAGAGAAATATATGATTGGATGTGACAGAACATTGGAAATAAAGTATCAAAATGCATGTGTCATGGTCATTATCTTTTGTTTTCCCAGGTGACTCAAAATTTGAGCCAAAAATATTTAACTCAGACCATGGATAAAATTTAAAAGGAAAAGAGTTAATTATGACTTAAAAAGCCATATGGTCTTCCAACAAAAAATTGTTCAATACTAAATATTGAAACTACTAATCTTCATGACAATATCGTTTTCAAAAAGTAACCAAAGCAAAGTGGTAATATTAGTGGATGCTATCACAGTCACACCATTGTAATCAATGTAGGCAAAGAAAAGTGACACAAATCATAAGGTCCACTCATGGTTAAATATACTGAAAATTTAGGAATTAAACAAGAGAATGGATTAGATGTCTTTTTAACCTTAGTTGGATCTATGCAACTGTTGAATACACCCCAAAACAATTGTACACTAAAACTCCTAAATCACATTGATAGGACATTAATTTGTGGAGATACTGTGTGTGAGCTGAGAGCTCTTACAGCATTTCAACGCAGATTTCATTGCACAATTAAGTCCTTTAGCCTGTTCTGTAGATAGCTCAACAGTTTATCTCAGATGTTTCATCTGTAGAAAGCCAGATCTACCCTACACAGTGCCATAAGAAGCTGCTAATGCCAGAGATAATAGAAGATAAAGGTCCTAATCTTGAGCCTTTCTTGGTGGTACTAACTAAATTCAAATTAATTTGCTAGAATTCAGCTGCTTATACTATGGGTCCTAGTTCCTTTTTGGTGGAATAAATATTTTAGAACAATTAATGGTAATATTTTCTATACAAAATAAAGTTTTTTCTAATATTTGAAAGACAGAAATTATCATCACTTTACAGAAGAGGAAGTTGAGCCACAGAGTGTTTTATGATGAAAGTCAAACATCAAGACATAAAATGGTTTCAAGCTCCATATATGTTAAGCTCCTGCTGTAAACATTGGATCATCCTGCTTAACCTATTGTATACTTTTCAAGTTTCCTAATAGCCTACATGACACACTTAACATAAGCCACTTGGCACCAGAAGCACTATCCATCCCATGTCAACACTGGTGGGTGCAGACAGTGCACCCAGGGTCCAGTGTGGCCAGACATGAAGCAGACCCAGCTGGGAAGCCATGTTAGCTGCCGCAAAGGAATAAGATGCCTTTTCCTCTGCATCTCAGTGGTAAGACAAGCTCTGATTGACCCTAGTTGGAGGTCCATCTGTTGTTTCTGCATCCGTAATATTCGGCAGAATGTTGTTTCTCCAGTAATATTCTGTTTTACCTTTGCTTCTGACAGTAACAAGGTAACATGTTTAATTTATTATTAACACAACTGATCTAAAATAGAGATTAAGCTCTTTAGCTAGTTCTATTGCTGACATAAATTTACAAAGTTTTGCTTTGTTCACCTCTCCTGCGGATCATTTGCAGCATTGTCTTTCTGACTCCGCTGCCATTCAACCATTCTATGTCTTCCTTTGTCATATGCTATAATACCCTCCCATGTTTCATCATTCGTCTACAGAACATCTGCTTAATATGAGGATGATTCAAAAGAAAAGTGAAAAATATTTTTTTAAAAAGTAAAATAAATAAAAAACTAAATAAATCAATAAACCATTTCTTTCCTAGAAGTATTTTCTGGGGTCTCATTTCTACACTGTGCCAAGAGACCCCAGCCTTAGGAGATCGCAACTGTCTGCAACTTCTTTGAGGTTCATTAGGATTTTCTATCAGAGGATAACACTAAGCAATTTGTTGAATTAAGTCTTTGCACTTCCACTACCTCAAATCTGCCACGGTTCAAGAAAACTTGCTGTTACACGAAGAACCCATTCTAATTCATTCTAGCTGCTTAATCCAATTATCCTCCCGAATAATAGAAATTGGAAAGATTCACAAACTACCCTTGTATGCTTCACTAGAAAGAAAGGAGGAGGTAAGAAAACAAACAAAAAAACACCAACAAAAAACAACAACAACAAAACCAGAAAGAAATTTAATTTGCTCAGTTCCTTTTACATGAAGAATAATTAACCCAACCGTAATAATTTTCCACCTTCTAGAATGCTGTAAGTTTTACCCAATCAATACACTACATGCTGGAATGGCCTAAAATATGCAATTTAATTCTTGATGCATCGAGGCATGCAAAAAGTAACATGCAGCAGTGCAAGAACAAGGACAGTGTAGTAATATGTCCCAACGGGGTTTTTTTCAGAGCTGTTACAGTTACCAAAGTTACAGTCACAGTCATCACTCAGTAGATGACCTGTGGCTGCGGTCAAGATCCAAAGGATCAGGAACATCAAATATTCAGACATCTCAAGCTGTAAATAAAAAACAGAATATATAAACTTTAAGTACTTGCCAGCCTGGCGAGTCCATCCCTTTAAACAACAGCAAAATCCAGAAAAACAGCATATGGAAGACAGGAGTGTTGTATGAGACGGATTCAGCTTACCTCTAAGATGCTTTTATGTTTCCCTTCCATTTCCCGGTCCCCATTCAATCCCTGCACACGCTAGAACCGCTTCTATCCCAACGCACATGAGTACTAACAGTCTTCCAAGGGGCCGTTAGGCTGGCTGATGCTTGTTGAAGCATGGCACATTTCATCCCTACTCCTCACTTTTTTCACATGTCCAAAGTGTGTTCCCTATGAAGACGGGCAAAGAAAAGCCCCATTTGCTGTTTTACATTGGTGCTTTTCAGATGGGAGTGTCAAGGATTTGGAAAAAAGTCCTACAAGAAATAGTTTTAAACCATATGCTTTATGTATCTCCTTAGTTATTGCTATTTGCAATAGCATTGAAAACTCATTCAAGTCTACTACCTATTAATATTTTCATTTCAGTGTTTCTAAAGCAATGAATTAGCAGAGCCTATTGGTTTTGAATGAGTGATTAATTCTTCTCCTGTCCTTAAACATAAAGAAATATCTTGTCTCCCAGAAAAAATGTATTACTTCTACTCTCCTTCTCTCTGCAAAACTTCTCTTCTTCCCTCTCTCTTCTCCTTCCTCCCTCTCTCTCCACACAGAGCCCCCAACACTCATGTCAGCTACCACTAAAATATTTCGCAATGCACAGACCAAAATCACAATTGTCTCTTGACTTTCATCTTGAGCTAAATAGGAAAATGAAAAAATATAGTGCAGCAGAGTAGGAACAAGTGATTGAGATGCAGCTTGTAAAGTTGATGACAGATCATTTTTCAGAATGCAAATGAATTATTTAAATAGAAATGTCAAATTGTTTCATTGCCCTTCGCTATCAGCAGTCATTAACTGCCTCTCAGAGTTTGTGCAAAGTGGCCAAATCAAACTAAGAGCATTTTTGTTACATTTAATACTCACCTTGCACAGAATAAATGATGATACCCAGTGCAGGACAGTGGAAACAAAGGAAACCAGGAACAAAGTATCCCAGGAACTACACTTTGGTTTGCCTTTCTGTCTTTTATCACATTTACTTTATTATTTCTGTTCTTCTCTTTTACAAAAATCTCCCAGTGTTTGAGCTGTTTTACTAGTAGATTTTTTTTCTTCTCTTCCTTTCTGGAACTTTCAACTCAGGGCTTCAAATCTATGGCACTACATAGTATGTAAGCTATCAGCAAAAACATGTGGACATTTTCCTATGTTCGAACCCGCCTGTGTTATCCCTAAACTAGAATTCCTATAGCATTCCAGAAAGATAAGAGAGGCTTAAGGACTTGAAATGTCTGAAATTAAGAAAAGCCTTGCAGAAGGCTATCCTAACAAATTCAACTTTTGTCTGTTTTATATAAAGACTAAATGTAATTTTGAGGGCAGCCAGCAGGCATAATAATATTTTACTTTTTTTTTTTTTTAGTGTATTAATTATTACCAAGACCTTGGGCCATAGAAGTAACTCACATGTTTATGTAATTGGGAAAAAATAATAAAAGGTGAGCCACCTAGTCTTACAGAGCAAAGAAATTTATGCAAGCTCTTATTTCAGGAGTTACATTTTCCATTAAACAAGCAATTTCAAGGCACTTACGAAAGTACAATTCCATAAATTAATGGAAACACACTAACAAATAACTGTATAAATTAATAGAGTGTCCTGAGCCATATAGAGAAATTAAAGGTTATAAATCTAGACCAAGTATGAAACAAAACAGCGATTTCTAAAGGTAGTTATATACGGAATGGGACATATGTTTTGATTGATGACATAAAGTTAAAGTGAATATTCCACCTGTCTGTTACGGATACCAAAAGTAATGTGTATCAGCAATAGATTGGAAGAATACCACAAACAAGAAATAGATGTCTGAGCAGTACTTATTTTGCTACTGTAATATATACACACTTACAACCAATCTTTGTTCTGCCTCTCAGAGAGGTTTGAAAAAAAGGTTAATATTTTTTTCATGCTGACACGTGAAATGAAACATTTAATTGTTAACCATTACATTCCAAATTATTTGTTCATATTATCACATATGGAATTGTATATCTGAACTGATGTTTGCAGATACTGGTAACCATTTTGGACATGCAAGTCTGTTGAGCCAGCTGAGCTTCCATATTTTCTGTGTGCAGTTTAAGTATCGATGAAAAATAAATTAACTTTAATGTTGAGTTGTTGTACCTTTATCAAACAGCAATATGGCTAGCATCTAGAAGGTCTGTCATGCTGATGCCTTGTGAGAGTATGGGATTAATTGTTCCTCTCTCTGCACTATTATCTCTGTCTGCAAAAGGGAGGGATGACTTTCATGTTTGGAAGGTATTTTAAAAGCTATGGATGAGGAACTATGCAGAAGTTCAATAAGAATAAAAAATAACCTTCAGAATTTCTCCTAACTCATGGTTTCATTTAATCCACAGAATGACAATATATACCCACGAGATACATGAGGATAGTATATTTACATTCTGCTTTTGACAAGTCAATATCAAAATCATCAACACAGTATCAAAGCTGCGTTGCCTAGAGGACTCCCACATTAGATGCTCTGGTAAAGAACAGTCAGCTCTGGAAATAAGTGGGAGAAATCTTTACTGAAATATTTGCCTCTTCCTGGTTTTATCCAGTTTAACTTGAACAGTTCGATGTAACTGAAAATCATTGCCACTGCTGCAGAAAAATAGGATATCATGGTCCATAGAAAAGCTTCAGAACGGTCATACCATCAATTTCATAAAACTAACTGTATGATGGAACATGACTTGTCCTCTCAGTCTTATTAGATGATTGCCTCTGCTCACTCTGTACCTGCTTACTGGAAAAAGGGATCCTTTTTCTGAATTGTGGGGCAATAGAGAGGAATTTCACTGGCACTGCTTTAAAATCGCCCTGGTTTAGGAAGGGATGTATTTTATTTTCACTTTTCTAAACATGACTTTTTCAGACAACTGTTTAAACAGATGATATTTTTTGTTTGCTTGCGTTTTTGTTAAATTAGAAATTTCAGCTATCTGGCTAAAGCCCAGAGAGATTTGCAGCCATACCTACAGGGATGTGTTTATAAATGCCTGAATATTTAAGGCCAGCAATGCAGTGACATCAATAATTAAAGAACAGCAAGAGTTAAAATTAGCATCATTAATTTTGTTCTAAAGCTTAACCTTATCTCTGTGATCCCATTTTGTTTAGCCAAAGGTAAATGACCATTGTTTAAGAGGGGACTTTTCAATCTGTGTTCATTAGTTAATGAAGAGAAATCTCTTTCTTTCTCCCTCTTTTTTTTTTTTTTTTAAATCCTGTATTAATGCACACATAAGCATACAAAACACCTAGCTTTAAATAGTAGTCGGACGGTTTGAGTTCATAACTTTCACATTGTTTCAGCTGGTTTCTCGTGGACACTGTAAGGCTTTCTAAAGCACACAGAGACCAATAACACCCCAGTAATTCCAGCTTTGCTGTAGCTTCAACGATAAACCTGTACTGTTTCTGGTCTGTGTTTTCTGTTTTGTGTAGGAGCTGGGCTGTTTCCTTAGCACTGGATGAAATATAAGAAAAAAATTTAAGACCTTTGTGTAGTAAAGAGGAGCAAGATAAACAACTTCCAGGTGAAAGCAGAAAGAGGCAAATTGCCCAGATAAAAAAGTGACTATCACAAATTTTTATTTCCAAATAAATAGATTAATTTTTGGCTACTTTTCATAAAATGTTGTTAAGAATAATAATGCAATAGCAAACATTAAAAATGTGGTGGAAGAGAAGTCTCCATTTTGCTCTCACCATAAGACTCGAATTCAGAGATCAGACCCATGGCAGCAGCTTGTGATGCCTTTCCTATCACCACAGGAAAAACATGAATCTACTCATAATATAAGTATTTGTGGCATCATGAACTGCCACAATAGAAATACAGTATCTTGAACCTTAATCCTGGCAAGAAAATAACAGAAGAAATAAAACCTGTTACTGGAGTGCTGAGAGCTACAGAAAGGACTGCAAGGAAGAGTTTCTTCACTACAGTAGCATTCACGGGCCCCTACTGAGCTAAGGTCTACAACATTGCACAGATATAGCCATACATCATCCCCATCTAGTCTTTGTAATTAAGACAGACAAAAAATATGAAGAAGTGAGTATTCCTGTGATCTTTATTTTACAGGTGGGAGGTGAAACACAGACAGAGCATAACCTGCCCAGTGAAATCCGGGACTCCAGCAAGCGCTGAACTGGCACCTGCAGAGGCTTGAGCAAGCGCCTCAGTTCCAGCTTCATTTGCGCCCTCTTAAAGCAGGACACATTTATCAGTATATGTCATACTCCCACATACAGCCACAAAGAACTTTGCTGGTATGGAGGAGAAGACTATTCTGCAATGAGTTAGCACCGTGAATAGATTATCTGAATGATAAACCAGCACTGGCTAGACTTTCTGAATTCCTAAATGATGTGGAGTGCTTAGCTTCTTTCTTATCAGTGCTGTGATGTCATCAGGAAGCTACCTTGAGCACTGCCTCAAAACCAATAGCTGTGGGATTTATAGCTGTGAGTTCAGCCTCAATGACTCAAAACACAAAAAGGGGAGTTAGGTCTCCTCAACGTTACCTAGTGCCAGATGCAGCTGGAATTCTTTGTAAGGCAGAAACTGGAGGATGGAAGTGCTGTGGCTTCAGTGTGGAGCTGAAGGATGGAACCCAGCTCCAAAAGCCAGGATGAGTGCTGTACCTTTTGGTCTTTGATAATGTAGATCAGCATGCTGCAGCTGGCAACCTTGGGGTAGAACCAGCCTCCAAGAGGAAACCACCAAGCTCAACTCAGACAATAGTTGTTCAGGTAACACGCAATAGCAATTGACTCCCTCCATCTGTGCCTCTTCTTGTCACAGCCGGCCTTATTAGAGAGTGAACTGCCACTCTAAATTATTTTTGAGATTAAAACGTGAAACCGAAGAATGCCTCCTTCTCCTCCACCTGTGACCAGCCCAGTGCTTCTGTCTGCTGTTGCTGATACACCAACGATGCCCAGGAGAGAGGTTGGAAGTTCACAAACTGTGATTCAATCCCTCTAATTTCTTAAGACTAATGTAAGATGGAGATTCCTTTTCCCCTTCTTTTTTTTTTTTTATTTCTTTTTCTTCCCTTTTAGCCTACAGACAGCAGTGACTTACAAAGAATTAGATTTATCATTTTTTCAAAGGAGATAACACCAGACTATGTATAAACACGTAATCATTCTTCAGTACTAAGGAAGAGAGCTGAATAAATCCCTTAAAAATAATAAATATTTCCAATAAATGTAAAAAATAAAACCTGGAGAGCTGAAGGAGAAGGGAGGTCACTTTAGAGCTCCCTACTGTTTAATAAGATGAGTAACCTAATTTCTTGAGACAGTGGCCCTGTTGGAGACAAGGTATCTCAAGCATCTGTGAGTTAATGAAGACAACTGCTATGTGGGCTGGGTCTCATATCCTTTACCAAAGCATGCCAGTTATGTTAAAATACTTTTACGTTTTAATGCTGGAGCAGGTGTTTGATTATGTGGACAGTGCATGTCCTCTGAAGACAAAGTCCCAGATTAGTCTGGCATAAGCATAGCCAGATTCTCAACAGACAGCTCAGACTCTTGGGCCATCAGCTTAAGTGTGCTGAGACAGGCCATCATGGGTCAACAAAATGTCTCTTCACACAGTGGAGAAGCTGTCAAATCTGGGGTTTCTCAGATCACAGGAGTTCAATGATCTGGGGACTATTGTTTTTCATGTCTGGGGTAGATATGGCGAGAGACCAGTGTCTGGTGTGCCTTGTGTTACAATCTAGTTAATGTATGCTGGAGTTAAGAAGCCCTACGGAGTTAAGCACTGATTAAGGCCATGTGGAACGAGACCATGGCTATATTCAACAGATTCTGTAATGTGGAATAATTTGAATGCCTGAATGATGCTTTTTTTGCTCTGTGGAAATGATATGTGGAAAAGGCTCCCTCAAGACAATCAGCAAAGCTTGGTGGGAATGGTAAAGTGAGGTATGTGTGTGACTGAGTCTGGGGACTGATACTTCTTGGGGTAAAGACACCAAAAACTGAAGCCTACATTTCTCATTACTGTATGGCCTTCCCTCTGACAAAAGACCACTTCAACTAGTTAACACAGTAGAATAGTTCCTCCCCAAACACACCTGTAAGTTATTGATAAATATGACGGCACAATGAAGAAGAAGTTAAAAAAAATGTGGAGAAAGGCAGGAGCTAGCACCCCATCAGCCCCACAGGTAGATAAGCAAAATGACTGCGTTTGGGAATGTTGGCAAACTACATTGGCTGGGGTGATCACACCTCCTGCTGATATTTTATTCAGTTTTCCCAAGTTGATGTTTTATTGTATTTCCTCAATAACATTCTGTTTATTTTTAAACCTTTTAACTCATAGCTTATGAGTGGAGAAACACTGCTCACCAAGAACACCTGCAATAAATAATCTGATTGCTCTGGGTTCTGCAAAGTCTTGAGCCAATATAAATTTTCCATTATATACTCTTAAAAATTAAAACCTGTTCTTTTTACTGTTCCACAACACCTGGAAGAAATTTTACATATGTAAAATAGCATCAAAAGAGTGCAGAAAACAGCATGCTTGAGTGCATAAAAGTAAGAGCTGGTGATTGATGGTCACATTTGGTTAGAAGAAATTTTTCCTACATAATGATACTTTAGAATTTTCTTTCATCGCTGACCTTTCTTCAAGCTTCTCAGTCTTTTTCAAGGTGTCATTAATAAAAGCAGAAGTCACCCAAGTTAGGTCTTTTTGATGCCATTTCTGGAAAGTAGCCTAAGGAGCAAGTTAACATTTTCCTACAGAAGGGACTTCACAACAGACTCCCATTTCAGGAGAGTGAAGTGGCCCAGCCTTAACAAACAAGTAGTGCCTTTCAGCAGCGAACTTGTACTGTCAAACTCTACCTTTGCAGAGCAAAGGATGACATGTTTTTATTCTGTGCATAACTCAACCATGTGGGCTCAACTTCTTTGTGTCTATACGAGTTGCTAACTGCTATGTGGAGTTGTCCTCATCTGAAGCAAGATAGTTTTATCACTCTAAATTGAAAAAGGCCAATTAGGGAGACAAGTGTGAATAGTGGAATTCATTTGGGAAATGGATGCAAAGAAACATCCCTTGGGAAATACTGATATAATAAAAGAGGCACATTTGAGTAACTGCAGACTGTGGAAGGTTCTGCAATTGAATCCATCCAGTTTCCCAGCTGATCAGGCATCCTTTAATTACATTCTGTATTTTCCAGTTCATTGCCACCTTATACAACTCATTTCCAGAGCAGAAAATGTGGCCATTTTCCACCAAATTGCAACAGGCTTTCTGTCTAAGTCATTGTTTACAATAGAGGACCTGCTAAGTTATATCCAACATGTCCAAACACTGTGAAACAGCGACTTGGATATTATCTGGTCAGTAACAAATAGAAATGTGCTGAGCAATACCTTCACCACTGTGTTGATAATAGAATTTATTTCCCCAGGGAGGGAGTACTGGTCTGTAAGCAGGAATTAATATCTATTCTTTATAACAAGTTTCACTAGATTATTTTCTTCCATTTAACCAATTCCCCGGAGATATACTTTGTTTTGCTTTGCTTTCCAACAACTTGAAATACAAAAAAATAGAGATGATTAGAAAATGTTTGATGGGACATTCTTTTTCTCCATAGAAAAATGCTGATTCATTGAAACTGAAACATTTTACAAGCAGAAAACTGGTTTAAAAATAATCAGAACGGGACTTCAGACATGACATGGAATGGTTGTCTCAGTGGTTGAGAGAACAGCTTACCTCGAGGTCAGTTCTCTCACATGACCACAAGTTTAAGTGTCTCTGTAACCTGACTTGCACTAGAGACTAATAATTAGTCACCTAACATCTGAGGTAACAGTCTTAAGCACTTAGAGTGAAAGACAGTTTGGCCTGGTGAATACCTAATCTCTTTATGAAGTAAAACTGTTTCCACAGCATACCTTTCTTCAATCTAGTTTAAGGATACTGCCAGAGAAAATCCAGACTAAATCCCTTTATTGGAAGTTACAGAACTGGAATTTGAATTTTGATCTTTTTCTGGAGCATCCTGGGCAATGCCGTATTTATTAATCTTAGTTCTTTGTTATTCTGGACTCCCTGTTTTATTCTGTTTTGAGCAGGCTGGGTTTTCAGACTATATTGTTTTGATTTAAGCTTTAACTAGAAGAAATGAAAAAATCCATCGCTATTCCTCTGAGTAGAATTTTAAAAGAATTTCCTTTATGTGAAAAGAAGCTTTTTTTCTAGTGATTATTCTTGGTTCTGCATCTGAGATGTTTCTACCTGTTTTGCACTTTTGATACCTTTAATATCTTTTCAGGCCTCTTGCTTTTTTAACAGGAAGCATGAACAACATCAGCATTAGTGATAGCCACCAAGATGAAACTTCTTTGTTGGTACTAAATTTACCATGTTTAACTCCGGCATGATTAAGCCTCCTAAAAATTAGTAGAATTTGAGAAATGTATGTAGTCTGGTCTGCACCAACCCTACCATTTTCACATCAAAATGTATTTTTGTTCCCTAAATTAATTTTCATAAAAAAGTCACTAAACCATGTATTCCATATTCCAAAATTCAGATTAACCACCAGTTTTAAAAGGCTCTTTATGACAAAAAATATTTGTTTTGTGGGGGTTTAGACTGGGTTTTTTGGACAGTCTGTATAAAACAACAGACTACCTGACCTATTAATGTACTTGTTCCATGCCTTGCAGACGCATGAGAATACTGCACTGAGTCCCTAATCTGGTACATCCAAGTGTTGAAATTTAAAGGAAAACACCTAATCCATTGGGGTTGGGCTTTTTGGTCGAGGTTTTTAGGGGTTTTTTTTCAGAAATGCAAGGTCAAATCGTATTATATTTTTTCTTTCTTCTCTTCTTACTCCTTATAAAGCTTAAAACAGACTAGTAATTCTGCTCCTGGATTGTTGAATTCACGTCTAAAAGGAGAGGATGTTGAATTTAGCATAGTAGTTATCAGGTTCACAGCCACCTCTGAAGATCATATAACTGAAGAAACTCTATACTAGTTTTGGTCTTTTGTTTAAAAATGTCTAATTCCATGGGTTTACTCAGTTTTGAATTCCCATTGACACAGAACGTATCTCAAGCTCTCTAATAATGAAACCAGGGAAAGGGAGAACGTATGAATGTGGCATGTTTTGTAAGAGATGGGCAAAATAAATGAACTTTTTTTTTTTTTCCTTCAGCCACTATCCCACACTGTAAGTTCAGCTAAATTTAATTAGAGTTACTGACATGGTAATTTGCATTGTTACCCAAGATGCTTTTCTGCTCTTTATAAAGCATTTCCTTTTGAAATTGCCATGACCTATATAAGCATATCATTTTGTCCCTGTGGCTAGCACTTGGTTGAATTAATAGATTCACTGTGAAATTCCTGCAATTACTATTTCACTCTTATCTAGCTGACTATAGAAGCACTTTCAGGGCCCTTTTTTAAGTATGTCGTTGACTGTATTAGTTTTGATGACATCTGAAGACTGCTTATCTATAATGACTTATAAATCGGCAACTTAAACTAACACTCCTTTATTCTGTGTTATGTATCTTCAATGTCCAGCTAACTCTCATGGGAGAAAGCAGAGCACTTAAAGCAGAGACACTTGCAGAAGACAAATGAGCTGGGATAATACTGATTGTTCTGGGTGCTTGACCTACAGGAGAAATTCTGATCCTCCACATGGATTAGCAGAGGAACATGATTTAGAAGGGGTCTACTAGGAAAGGAGATCAAAAAGTCACAGCAAAAACCCTTAGGTTTTCCAACAGCTAGGTGGAGTTACAGTTTCCTCAGCTAAGATGTTTTGTCTCCAAAATATCAAAGAAAATGTTGCAAATGCAGATGAATGCTGGGGGAGGTACCTACTGTCTGGATTTGAAAGCTCCATTATCTGCAGTATGAACATTTGGCAAGGCTAAGCTATTTGCAATTTACCAGAGTGCCCTTCAGACAATGTGCTTATTGGTGGCATTCCATGCTACAGATCTTAACCCAGTATGGTGGAACCTATCCTGAAATTTTTGCTTTGGCTGGATTTTTTTTTTTTCAGTTTACATGAATCCACAATTCTACATTGGTCTAACATAGGAAAAAATAAGCAAATCAAACCATATCTTGAACAATAGCATGGACCAAGACATCTTCCACTTTTGAAAAAGACGTCTGCATGAAAACTCAATTCAATGGTTATGCATACATCATAGGGAACGTTTGAGCCTTTCACTTTCGTACTATTAGTGGAAATCTGATAGAAGTTGGATCTGAGTGGACAGCTTCCCTACAGTTTCATGTCACAGAATGACAGAATGGTTAAGGTTGGAAGTGACCTCTGAAGGTCATCTGGCCCAACAGCCCCCACTCAAGCAGTGTCACCTAGACTGTGTTGCCCAGGACCACGTCCAGATGGCTTTTGAATATCTCCAAGGATGGAGACTCCACAACCTCTCTGGGCAACCTGTGTCAGTGCTCAGGCACCCTTACAGTAAAAACCTCTTCCCTGATATTCAGAGGGAACCTTCAGTATTTCGGTTTGTGACCATTGCTTCTTGTCCTGTCACTGGGCACCACTGAAACTTTGATAAAAAGTGCATCTTTTTGTTTTCTGCATAAATATAGTATTTGAATTTTCTTGTCTAGAGATTCAGATTCAGGTAGTACAGTGATACCAAGGAGCTGGATGGATGGACAGACAGATAGATTACACTACCATTTTCAGAACATAGCATTTAAGTGAATTTGAGAAAAACACTGCCAGGGAGGCAAAACTGAAATTGCTTAACGTGAATATAAATAAATTCTCTCAAAGCATGTCTGTATGTTTAACAGAAACAGGCCTTTTATAACCTCTGAATTTGTTAATAAAAGTGCAAAAGGAAAGTTTGACTGCATTTGTCTAGCACATGTCAGAGTGGTGGCAGATCCAACGTGATTCATCCGCCAGATAAGCTGGCATACCTCTCTGTTGCATCTGCAGGAGTTTAATGTGTCCTAGAATTATGGATCACTGTGCATAAATAGTAGCACTGGGCCTTCTGGACATCTGTAAATCTAAACCGCTGTTCACACAGATGCCTACCACTGGGTCATTGCCCAAAACCATGGAACTACCATGGCTACCAAGATGATTAGGGGACTGAAACACCTCTCTTATGAGGAAAGACTGAGGGATTTGGGTCTATTTAGTCTGGAAAAAAGACGGCTGAGGGGTGATCTTATTTATGCTTACAAATACTTACAGGGTGGGTGTCAGGAGGACAGGGCCAGGCTCTTTTCAGTGGTGCCCAGTGACAGGACAAGAGGTAACGGGCACAAACTTGAGTATAGGAAGTTCCACCTAAACATGAGGAGGAACTTCTTTACTTTGAGGGTGGCAGAGCACTGGAACAGGCTGCCCAGAGAGGTGGTGGAGTCTCCATCTCGGGAGACATTCAAAACCCACCTGGACGTGTTCCTGTGCAACCTGCTCTAAGGTGACCCTGCTCTGGCAGGGGGGTTGGACTAGATGATCTCCAGAGGTCCCTTCCAACACTATGATTCTGTGATTCTGTGATTCTGTGATCTGTAACTAAAACCAGTAGTATTGGAAAGCGCGCAATGAGACTAAAGAATACAGCATTTATTACTTAGGTGTCCAGAAGAATTTTTCACTAGTAGTTTTGCTCTGTTTTTTCCAATGCTTTTCACTGAGACAGAACTGATATACGTTGAGTATGCAACTATGGTATTTTCTGTCTGGCATTAGAAGTTCACAAATCTTTCTAATTTTTGGAATATGACACCTGACTATTGTATCACTGGCTAAAGCCAGAATGTTTGTATTTCCGTCAGTGTTTTCCTCATTTCAAAGGACCTAGGTTATAGATGTTCTAGAATTAGCCATTTTTTACTCTCAGAGTCCTTTACAGATTTGTTCATCACTAGGTCTAACAAGTAGCATTGGGGCTAATTAACTTCTGTGGAATCACTCCAGGGCTAAAATAAATGGTTATGCTGTGGCTGTGACTTAAAATTGTCTCAGAAGGTGATAACTGTAAAGTGTTTATGAGAAGACAGCAATATATAACATTAACTTTGCTTTCTGCAGAATAAATATAAAAGGAAGGAAAGAGTCAATTCTATTAGTACCCTCATTAGTTCCTAAAAATCCAAGCTGTTCCTTCTAAGTGTTTTACCTTTCACAAAACTCGGCACACAAAGGGATAGATTTGGAGCTTAAATGTTGTTCCTTCAATCCAAAGTAAACCCTTTCACACAGGAAGAGTGTGGGTTTCCATCAGAAGATTCTGAACAAAACAATTGATCTGAAAATTTGTTGCAGAGTAGTTAACATGAAGTCTGTCTTTCTGAAAGTAACAACATAAAGTGGCAGACAGAAGAAAAAGGAGGCAATGAAGATGAAGACAAAGACGAAGGTGAAGAAGAAAGAAGTCTGCAACCCGAGCACAGACTAATTATCAAGAACATGGAAGTATGTTAAATTTAGCTGAATAACAAAAATGAAACATAGAACATCTAAAACTAAGTTTTAGCATTTTATAATAACAATCTCTAGACCCATAATCATGCTGGGAAACAGAATAATATAAAGGCATTCATAAACATTTTGCATTATATCAACCTCAGGATAATTTGATGACATTTCATTCTTAAAGTTGGTTTTCCCAATTTACTTTCGTGCTTGAAGTGCAACAAATCTGTCTGCACAAGTTCTGTGTATTAGCTGTTGGTGTGGAGGGAAAGCTTCCTTTCTTTTTGTTTTTAAACTTTTCCTAGATAGCAGAATGTTTTGGATGTTTTTTTCTATTTCAGTGATTTTGCTGTTCCAGATTGTGGGGGTCTTTTTGTTTTGCTTTGAGGGGTTTGTGCCTAATAATTGGATTTGTTACTGATGTGCAGTTACCAAGTAGGAATAATACATAAGATTTCTCAGATTCATCTTCAGGAAACCTGTGTGGCAGCAAAAGAATAAAATCTGTCTGTGATGCAAAATGTCACAGAGTACTAGAGTGAACTTAATTCTTACTAGTTCAAGGTAAATGTACAGTTCCAGTTAGAACCGAACAGTTTGTTTACTTGTTTGCTTGGGTTTTTTACATATGAAGGTCATCCATGAAGGTTCAGAGGTACAGCTTTGTGGAATACTACATCTCCACGTAAGCTAGCTGTTTGAATTCTCTATACCGGCAGTACAGAAAAACTCACACAGGATCAAAATTATCCATTTTACCTATCTACTTTAGTATGGAGTAATTCCTATTCTGAAACTAGCCTTTTTTATTCATTCTGTAAAAAGTGAGCGTAGACAGCTAGCTCAAATGTAGACATAAACATTCCGTCAGATAAACTACACATTTTCATTTAAACTTGAAATGTCTAAAACCAATTGGGCAAGGAAAGAAGCCTTGACAAGGGCAATATGCTATAGAAGAAAGAATAACTGCCATGTGAATAAAGAAGCTTGTATTAAGATTAGCTCAGCAATAATGTATGTAACTGTGACAGACATATAAATGTTGTACATATTGACATTTAGTCAGATGAATGCTACTGAGATACCACATTTGGCCAAATTTGATTTTCCAGTCCAATTCTTCTATTAAAAAAATGTGTACAATTATGGAATTATTAAGGCATAATGTAACATTAACATAAATGCATGTTCTTCTTATTTTGTTTTCTATAGATCATGAAAATAAATATTACACATTTTGTACAGTTTGACTGAGATGCAATGAGAATCCACAACTCAGTGTCACCATGTTTTGAAGAATTGAAAGGTGTGTTTATTTGGTGTTTTCCATCCTATTTCATTACATCAAAATGTTAGTGTAGAATAGAAAGTAAAGTTAAAATAACAGGGGTATCATATGGAACAGCCTCATGAAGTAGCACAGCCTGGGACCTGACAGGCTAAGCAGAAACTCTGCAGAAAAGGACACAGAGGCCTTGTAGACAACAAGTTGAATATGAGTCAATGAAACACGTTGGAGTGATTAAGGCTAAAGCACAAAGGGCTTTCTCAGTGGCACACACAGAAAGGACAAGAGGAAACTGTTGCATGTTGCAACATGGAAAATTCTAGCTGGACATCAGGAAAAGTAATTTTCAACGTGAAGTTGGTCAAGCACACTCCAGCCTCCCAAGGAGGTCGTGAAATCTCAATCTTTGGAGCAGACCTGACTGGACAAGACCCTGAGGAACAAAATATAACTTCAAAAATAGCCTCACTTTGAGCAGGAGGTTCAATTAGATGACCTCTTGAGTTTTCTTCCCACACAATATTTTTCATAATTCTGTAACATCAAATTTGAACTCTGATCCCTATAAAAGTGCAGATAAAATAACCGCGTATGTAAAAACAATGTGATGATGGCAGCAAAGATAATTAAAATAATTACTATATTCATGGTCCTACTTGGCAAAAAACAAAACTGCCTGCTGCAAATTGTCAAATCCAATGTACCTAAGAATACGAAAAAATCACGTTGAAAGTCTATCACATATTTCTCTCACACACATCTTCTCTCCTCCTCCCTCAGTATGTAGCGTAATTCAATCCTGTTGCTTTTGACAGCAACCTTTAAGGTGGTGATTCTTTGGAGGAATTAACTTTGAAAAAATAATTTCATTCTCCACATATCTTGCCTTCAAACATTTTTCATCATTTAGTAAAGTAGTTGAAATGTTACCAGAGGATGGGGACCAGAAGAGGCTGAATGAATGCTAAATTTGCTCTGTGTCTGTGCTTATCCCATCATATACAGAACTGTAGATCTTTTTTAGTCTCCATAGCTATATTCAACATTTATCCATTAATACAGGAACAACTCAATTAGTGGCTCTGTAGGGATCAGAGACTAACCCTACTATCCACAATTTAATAGCTACCATACATCATCAAGATCTAATTCCCAAGCTGAGTAGGATGTAAATAGCAGTAGCCCACAGATACATTTTTTTTAAAAAACTTGAAATCTTTGTGGCTTAATACTCTTCCCCAAGCCCACTTGTATTGTGCATCCTGCAATTTTTCCTATAATTCACACCTGGCATCCTGCAATTTTTCCTATAATTCACACCTGGCATCCTGCAGATTAATGTTGCTGACTGTTTTGTGGTTACATTATTTGATTTCTTGATACATCATTAACATGAAAGGGAATTATTTGCCAACTACAATTTTTTTGCATTATCAGAGGTTCATTATCCCAGAAAAATAATCGTTTGAGACTTAGAATGCTCTGTGCTTTGTGTTCTCAGTGGTCTTCAACAGTATTACTTGCTCTGTTGTCTTATGCTTATTTCAGAGAAGGTTGCTGGCAATTCACTGAAGTTCAAGATAAAGTAACGTTCTTATTTAATCCCTTCAATCTGGAATCCAGAATTCACTCTTTCTTTTTCTTTCTTTTTTTCCCCTTTTAGTTCAGGAGAAAATTTAGAATATGCTCCATTATGTACTGGAATTTTAGGAATTTCTATACTCATTCAGAAGACTACATCAGCAACTGCAATCCTGATTATCCTGATTTAGACTTGATGTCAAACATAACTATCGGCTCATATGCAAATGAATGATTTTGGAAGGAAAGATTTACCCCACACATCCTAACTGAGATCTATTCAATGCATCATGTACATGTTGGGGTTGGGCAGGAAGGAGAAACAACAGTTAAAGTCTGAACTTTTGTTTGATCTTTTTCCTCACCTTGCAACTGATGATTTAAACACCAGTGTTGTAGACAGATAAAATTAATTGAGGGAGATGTCAAAACATTAATAGGCAAGTGCAGATGTATTGCATACATCTCTATCAGACTCTAAAACCTCGTTTTGACAAAAGACTCTTAAAATG
This sequence comes from Dromas ardeola, assembly GCA_013398915.1. NCBI lineage: Eukaryota > Metazoa > Chordata > Aves > Charadriiformes > Dromadidae > Dromas > Dromas ardeola. The sequence continues at coordinate 10,042 of VYZM01017441.1, read as the reverse complement.
GGAGGGGAAGCTTGCTGAGAAAACAGGAGAGATGCTGACAGACTTTAAATCTTGGTTTTGAATGTCACAGTCTTCAGTATATCCTGGGTCCACAACTCTTCAATGTTTCCATTAATGACAGGAATGGCAGAGTCGAGAGTACATTTATTAAATTTGCAGAAGATATGAAGCTGTGAAGGATTGAAAGTACATTGGAACATGATTTGGAATTCAAAGCAACCTTGCAAAATAATCTGAAATAACAAAGATTAGTTTAAGAAGAATTACAGAGTTCAATACTTACTAGATACAGTTAACTACACAATATCAGATGGAAACAAATGGGCAAGGACGCAATTATATAGACAAGTGTTCTGAAAACTATACTTATCATGTGTTAAACATGAGTCAATGAACTCGCATTCAGGCAACAAAAAATAGAAGAGAAAACTAACCCCCTCAAACTATGTACACAGCAATATTACATGTGGGACACATGAAATACTTCCGCTGTTCTATTGCTGTTGCCACTCAACACTGTTAAAGAGCTTAGATCAAATGCTGTAGTCAGTTTGGGTGTCTGAATTAAAAAAAAAAAAAAAAAAAAGACATAAGAATCAACTACTGGATTGTTCTCTTCTCATGGTTACCATAGGAATCAGGAAATGTCCAAAGACTATGACATATAAAGAAAGAGTGAACAAATTGAATACAAAAAAAAAAAAAAAAAGACTGAAGAAAGATATGAAAGAAGTGTTAAAAAGTTAAAAGGTTTCTCTAAAAGTAGAGACATAATTTTTCTTCTCACTGTGGACAGAGTAAGAAGTATCAGGGAAGACAGGTACTATCTTTTCTCTGAAAGAATCCTGGGACAGTAACAGAACAGATAGCTAAGTACAGACACTTACCAAAAGCAGCTAAAATATCTCCATTGTTGAAGGCTTTTAATAAAAAAATCATTGTCTAGAATGGCTTAAATGTAGCTAAACCACTGGTATTCTCAGTGCAGAACTGAGCTTTCATTGTGAGCTTTGGAAATGGATATGGATTCTGATTTCTCCATCAAATTCCTTTGGCTAGACCTCAACAATGAGGGCGTTTTTTTTCTTTCCCATACAGTTTTTACCTTTTATTTTTAATTTCTGCTTCTGCACTGGAAAGTTTGGCTTAGAGTAGAATCATAAGTGCTAATAAACCCTAGGAAAATGAGGTTTCTCTATACTTACAGGTGATTTTCAAATAATATCCAACTTAACCAGCGTAGTTGTTAGAAAGCTTAATAATAAGACCATCCTTCATTTTTCCATTCCTTCCTTTTTTTTTTTTTTGGTCTCAGAAGATTTTAATAAGCTCTAGATAAACACGTGATCGAACTGCTCAGGTTTAGTTTTTGGAGCTTACTCATTTTCAGTGATCAAGGTAATATTTTTTTTAATTTCTGTTTTATTCAGGCTGTGTTTACAGTTCCTTAGCCATGCCCTAAGCACATTGAAGGGGAATGGGGACTGTTATATTAATAAGATTAGTATTAGTATTATTAGTAACAAGCATTTTTTACTACAGGGCTTTAAAAATCTTCTGCTAATAACCATAACAAGCACATTTCATTTTCTCACAAATAATATCCTGAAGGTAGAAAAAGGCAGAAATTTCCAAATACAGAAAGGCTGTTGTTTAAGACCCACTTGAAAACAAAAAGTAGGATCATAAAAGCCACCTAGTACCTGCAGACTAGCTGAGCTGCTTCAGATCCCACCAGCAGTGGGATTCTAGCAGTGCTATGTGATCAAGCACCACCTTAAAAAAAATAAAAAATAATAAAAAAAAAGGATGGCTCTCTTCAAGTTCCCCTTTGTGCCGTTAACAGCTAATCTTTTTCTGTTGGTTTCTTCCTACGCCTTATCTCTATTGTTTGTTAAGACCTCAAGAAAATGACAAGTGACATTTGTCACAATTTCTTTATAGAAGAGTCATTTGTATTGTTCACACTCCCTGGTACTTGGCCAGCTCTTGCGAGGCCTCATCATGATTGTATCTTAGACACCAAAGGAAGAATGCCCACATCAGGGCAGCGATCCCTCAGATCTTAGGCTCTTTACATTCTGTTCTGTGATACGCATGACTCCAGTTTGTCCTACCACAACATTCAGAGATTGTCACCTAACAGGACAATTTTTATGACTCCATCTCACCCTCAGTTTCCTTCCTCCTGAAAATTCACAGCTCCTCTTCCACCTTACGGGCATTTTCACATAAAAATACAAGGTGGAAGAAGTCTTAAAAAAGATGATGAGAGGAAGCATACTGAAGACTTCTGGCCTTTTACTGCTCAGTTTTTGGGACCTGTGGGAAATGGGCTATGGAGAGCATCAGGGTAGTTACAGTTGAGATCTGGATGTCCTTTCTCCTTTTTACTCCACAGGCCCAAATAAGAAGGCAGCTGTGAGCTCTAATGTGGGAAAGTGTTGTGTGTTCATTTGAGTACGTGGAACAAATCAACACTTCCATGTACTGTTCGACCAGCTGCCCATACTCAGTTTGCATACAGCCAGGCTGGTTGTACTGAGCATGCACGGTGAGGCCAGTCATGTGACAGAAGGTGGTGGTATAGGGATATCCTTTAACACAGAAAGAACTGACTATGCTTGAACATCTGGTAATGCTGGGTGTCATCATCCTAGACAATCATTTAAAAATATTAAGTGGACCCTTCGCTACTCATAGTCCCAAAATCTCTGGAGAACATTTACCTGTACAATCTTTTCCCATTATCCTTTCCTATCTTTTATTTCTTTGATTCAAAAGTTCACAGAGCACCTCATCTGTTCATGACTATTGATCTCAAGTACTGTCAAACCATAAATAATTAATAATAATAGATGTCCTTGCCAGAGAGAAACTTCCAGGTCATGATACAATGGCACTGAAGTCTCAAAATCTTCGTAAGAATATAAAATTTTGTATTATAAGTAGGGAAGCAAAACTGGGAAAATGTTTCATATGATACCAACCAGCAGCACGACTTACAGTCTTGGCTCCAATTCTATAACTCAGTATAACATGTGGAATCTTCTTTCAGTATGTAATTTTCTATTCCCTATTGGAGCAAGTGCCCATAAGTCCACTTATCTCATATTTCAGACTCTGAGTTCCACTTTAACATTCATTGCTCTGACTTTTCCATCTGGTTTGATTAGTTGCGTAAGTTTCCCACTAAAAGGGTCACACTATTAGTCTTGCTGATAGATACAAAGTAAGTTGCAAATTCTGCAATACTGAGTTTGCTACACATTGACATTTCATGGGACATAATATTTTTCTCCGTTGTATTACTTAAATTTGAGTTACAACACATTCTCTGGAAAATAATTTGCAGCCAGCTTAAAATCAGACCCATTTTAATTAAAAACAATTATATTAATTGTTTTGCACTCTTTTAAAAATTAAAAAAAAACTATAAACAAGAAGTATAAGCGCCAAATTACCTTTACTCTCTGCTGTCAGCCAAGATTTTTGTGGGCAGAAATACCTGTATGCATTCACAGCTTTATCCACTGTTTTCATTCTTAGTGTCCTTTAATTATGCCTAAGGCTTCTTTCTACAGGAAAGTTCTGTGACTTCATATGTTGCTGTTAAATGTGCAATGAATATCCAATGCTTGGAAACGGTGTTTTGTAAATACTTAGTAATAATTATATATTACCAACACTGCCTCCAAATGGGTTCCAAAATATACCCTAAAGGTGTTGCTATGAATGATGTGAGTTACCACAGTACACCTACAGCATGATATGCAAATTGAGGATTGAAAAATCATGGAATAAGTGCATATATACCTGCAAGGCAACAGAAAACACTGGAAATGCAAAGCATAGGAAGTCAGGCATGAAGTCTGAGCCCTGTTGAAGAAAATTGCAAAACTACAATTAATTTCAGGGGGGACCAGGCTTGTACTCCAAGCACAGATGGAAAAAAGAATACTTTCCAGCTCCCCCAAGCCATTTGTGTAGGTGATGCCATTTGTGCACAGTGCCAACTAATTTTTCCTTATTAAAACTAATGATCCATAATTGCTTCTGGAGTGGCAGACCATAATATGGATTGTAGTGAGCAAATCTGAAAATGACTGGTTCAGATTTGTGCCCAAATTTCTCAGATAATACTTATCTGGACTCTATAAGGCTAGAAATACCTTGTGTTAAGACGTGATTTTTTTGTAGTTAGGTATGTTTCAGTAGTTTACTTAATGCTTCGAGGCATTACTTCTGACTGCGTCTATGCAGCAGGATATGAGAGCTATTCCCGTCTCCAGGAGCCACATATGTTCCTTTGAAGTGTTCTCATTCCCTGTCAAAGTGACACCCCAACATGTATGATGCACCGTCTGTCGCGTGATGGAGACCATATATATGGGTCATAACAGAGCTATTGCACCTTCCGGCCAGATCCCGGTCTGGATTATTAATACACATTTTAAAGCTGAAATACGACCGCTTGGCCTAAAATTACACAGAATATGTTAAGAGATTTCCTGGGATTCATTTGTGATTTTCCTTTTCTTTAAAATTCTTTTTCCAAGCCAGATATCCAAGAATTTTTGAAGTATGTCTCAGAGATATATCAAAAGGTGTTGAAGAATATAAAAGGCAAATTATATCAAAAATATGATTATTTTCTTTTTCCCAAAACTCTCCATGTATTTTGATGCCAGTGGTCCTATTTCCAAAAGAGAAGTTATTGCCTGGTTCAGTTTTCACCATTACTATCTTATTTGGCATATCAACTGGAAAATCATCCTTCAAGTCTACAAATGTAAATAGTAATACTAATAATATTTATAATAATAACAATAACGGTAGCAATCCTAATCTTCCTATCTATTTAAATGAGCTTGACTAGGGCCTATGGATAGCTTAGAGAAGGAAAATATGCATCTTTTATCTCCTTTAATTATACTACTTTGATACATGAAATATATATTTATTGTTGTGATTATTTAATCAAAATGCACAAATGTAATTTTCCTATGAGAAAAGACCCACAAAGCACTAAACAGTTGAAGTACCTTTGTTCTCAGTTTCACAATTGTTCTGAATTCAGGACACAGAAAACAATCATTTGTTACATTTTAAGGGATAATTGCTACCAAATAATTTATGGCTGCAAAATGCTACACATAGCACAGAGACTACAGATACTTATAACCTAGTAAATTAAAACTAAACCTTCTGTGTGCTGAGTATCTTGCATAAGATTAATTGGATAATATCAGGCTGCTCACATTATAAAGATCAAATGCAAGGAGAAAAGACATAAACTTTGCGTATGCATCAATGTAACCTCAACTCAGCAGTTGATGATTATTTATTGGGCATGTAAACAGATGCACCTAATCCTGTGGTGAGAGCTATTCAGGAAGACAGAGAGAAAAAAGAAAATTCCCACTATGCATAGCTGAGAAGAAGATAAAGAGTATATCTTGTAAAATGCTGATTAGCCTTGGCTCCTTTCGACTCAGCTCCTTTTGACTCAGCATCAGGTAGGCAAGAACACGGACACAAAACACTATTCTGCCAATTTCCCCACCCTTTTTCTATAAAATATGTTGCACTATAATACCTCAGATCGTGAAGCGGCATCAATTTCTTTAATTAAAATAAAATATTTATTAGAAAAAAAAAGGGTTCCTTTTATGTCAGGGCCACATCCTTATTGCAGGCTTCCTTGTAAATTCTGCTTTCCACCCTAGAGTGAAAAAGGCTGATCGTAAACAATTTGGCAAAATATATATTATTGAAAAGAATATTTGTAGATGGTCAATGTGAATTTGTTTCCTGTTATCAAGCCATTTATAATTTTATGTCACCATAAATTTGAACACGTTTGGATGGTCCAGCATATTCCTTTCAAAGGGAATAAAGGCAGCCTTTGGAAATAAAAGGCTGACAGGAACTACCAAATTCAACAGCTAAATTCTGCTGTCAGGTGCAGTCTTGTATAGTATTGTCCTGAAAGGCAATATTAATATAATTGTACCCGAAGGTAGTCTACATAAGATTTGACCCAAACTTCTAAGGTCCAATTCAAGCCACTCAAAAAAAATTTTTGTTGACTTCAGTAGTGACTGTTTTAGTCTTGCGTAAGCAGCTACAACATCAGACCTTGCTGTTAGTCTGCCACAGTGCAAGCCTGTGGCACATTCACTACCATCCCACCTTTGTGCATTGACTTTGAGGAAATGACATTAAATATTGTGGATGTTGTAACTGGTCTCATTAAGACAAAGGACTATTTCCATGGGCAAGATTCTTCCTATAACTACACACCACCATAAACTTGAAGTAAATTCTTCTAATAACAATTTAGTGTACCTATCCCAGTTTATCTTAAGTTGAAAAGTGCCTCTTGATCTTTGGTGTCAGGGTTCAACTGAATTAGAAAAACTATGGAGTGTAATGTTCCGTGTTTCCATGTGGAAATTTAACAAGTGCAATGTAATTAATAAATGCAAGCCTTTGGTAATTATTATTCTACAACCACAACATTCATAGTGTCTAAAATGTAAAGCATGTAACACAGATTGGAGGGACACTTTGTTCAGCTAGGAGGAGCAGCATTTAAAGAATAATTTAAAGATAATAAATAAATAATTTAAAGGTTAATATGCTTTTAAGAAATAAAAAGTGGCATTTTCTGAAAAAATAAGGGGGAAAAAATTTGCATTAAAACCTTTTATGAGGTACAAAAGTGAAAATGTGTTTTGTTTCTGAAAGATGAGAATTTGTTGCATCAATATGACTGATTGAATTCTGAATAAAAATAAAGATATTTTACACGTTAGTTCTTACCTTACTTGATGGAGTAGATTTCTTCCATTTTGACAAGAAAGACCAAGTATTTGCTGTTAAGATAGGTTATGCCTTCATAAACAATATAAATTCTTAGACTTCTTACAGCTGTGGTCAGTCTACAGCTTTAACATGTTAACTGATGGGCCTTGTATAACAATCACCAAATTGTACGTTGCTAAGTAACCACTCATTTATGAACAGACTTCTTTTAATTAACATATTAACAATCCAGTACATGCTTTGTAAAATTCTATAATTACTTAGCATAATTTCCTTCCTTTTTACACAAGTTTTACAAGACAGTTATTTTCATCTTGTTCAGAAGTCCTGTGTTGCCTCACTGGAAATGGTCTTTAAACCCCTTATCTTAGAATAAATAAGAGTAACAGGCTAAGCACGGGTATCATTGAAATATTGTTCATTAATCCTTCCTGGCTGACTCCAGTACATGGAAGTTTTGATATATATATATATGGCATTAGTTATTCTTTATTTGCATTATATGCAATCAAGCATTTGAAATACTTAATCTTGCAGAAAAATGGTTGAATTATGCATTATACAGAGTGTTCTTTTTAAGAAATTAGTCCCAGCAATGTACAAATGGTACTCCTGGAAACTCCACCTATCACAAGAGAAAGCATATTGCTTTCCACTGCCTGATAAGGTTTTATTGAACTTTTTGAAGTGTTCTTTGAATGAAGCAAATATTAATTTGAGGTCATTGTATTCTGCTTCCGGAGTTGGTTTCATTTTTAGCACTGTATAGATGCAAACTGTGAGAAACAGTTCTGTGCTAATGACTAAATAAGTCAAATTTAATCGTAAATGTAGACATTGGATCGTAATGTCTCTATTTAAACAAAGCGGGGGGAAAACAATTTTCACATCAGCTCACTTTTGATTATATGTCATGTTTAACATGCTTGAAAGAATAGGAGCTCAGAGAAAGACCTTCCAATGAACTGTTTATTTAAAAGATTTCTGAACTGTATAGGATCCACAGGAAAGATGGGGGAAAAATTTTAGCAGGGCCTGTTGCTATAGGACAAGGGGTAATTGTTTTAAGCTAAAAGAGGGAAGATTTAGACTAGATATAAGGAAGAAATTTTTACTATAAGGGTAGCGAAACACTCGAACAGGTTGCCCAGAGAAGTCGTAAATGCCCCATTCCTGGAAATATTCAAGGTCAGGTTGGACGGGGGTCTGAGCAACCTGATCTAGTTGAAGATGTCCCTGCTGACTGCAGAGGGTTTGGACTAGGTGACCTTTAAAGGTCCCTTTCAACCCAAACTATTCTTTGATTCTATGATCTGAGTATAACTCCTCAGCAACAGACTGATTGAAAGCTTCATTTCCTTGCAGTTTAAACCAAACACTACTTAAGTTTGTTACTACCTCAGCCCCCCCTTCCCTTCTTCCTGAAGATATATTCTTGAATCACCTTATTGAGAGGAAGATGTGTTCAAGCTTTTGGTCAAGGAAATGACAAGAGGATGCGCCCAGAGATTGAGGGCAGAATCAGGCTGAGCTGAGTTTAGATTATCATTAATTGAATCCTGAAGTATGTTGGAGGATAGCGGATACCTGTTAACAAAGAAGACTACCTCTGGAAAAGACATGACTTCTCCTACCTCACAGTAATTATTAGAATAGTAATAATGGTCAAAGAAGATCAGGGAAAAAAGCAATAGACAGCTCACCCCAGATAAAAAGGAAACTCAGT
>VYZM01017440.1:25552-40674 GCA_013398915.1 Dromas ardeola | reverse complement strand
TTCTAAACCAATAAATTCACCTACAAACAGCTCACCCTAATATTAACAGTTTTGAATTCTATTAGATATAAGTTTCAATAATCAGGATGCTCTGAAGAAACATAATTCTGCCTGGGCCTGTATTGTGCACTTTGGAAGCAAATACTCTGCATTCTTTTTCAAACTAAGCAAGTACAGAACATTTTTAAACATTGCTTATAAACAAAAAATTTAAAATACTATTTGTACCTTGCATATTGATACAAAAATTATTTCATTCTTTACAGTGTTAAGATACAAAGCAATATAATTTCTGAACTAAAATTGGATTCTACATGCAAAAACTATTTTAAATTATATCAAAAGTTTTAACAGTGTAGGTCTGCTCTCTACTGATCTTACAAGCTACAAAGGATGCATTTTACTACAGTGCCACAAAACGTATATAGCCCATATAATGCAATTCCATCTCATATTTAAAAGGCTCAAACACTATGACTGCAAAAAAGTGTCCTACAAATCACAGTATCTGCCTTGGAAGAGGAAAGGCTTAATAAGCAAAAGAAGTACAGACACTTTGCTAATAATCATCCAACTAGCTACTTTCTGTTCTGAGGAATTGTTTTCTATGGTTTGCGTGTTTACATCCATTCAATTCTAGATGCAGATTATCGCAATTAGATATTTATCCTCCTTAATGTACACTGTTTTTATTTATGTAGAACTTGAATCCATTATCAGAAACAAAGCTGCATACATATAACCCTAACCAATTGCTGGAGATGCACACAGACTACTGCTTGTTTACTTTGGATAGACTAATCTTATGGCATGCATTAAAAATGTTGTACTTGTCACTGACTAATACAACAAATTGAAACCTTGGAACAATCTTATTTACAATTCAAGTACTCCATATTTGATTCTTGCATCAGAATTTTCACTTAACCCTTTTGTTAAATAACCGAATCTCAGAGCAACGTACAGCTACACTGCAATTTAAAGCTAAATACGAGACCATATCATCTGTTACGCATAGTTTTGATTCAAAAGATACATCTAGAGCGCACCACCTCACTATACACTTTTTAGGCCCTCGGTTAGTATGCAGCATTAACTGAATATTTCGACTGTTTGGTACTATTCACACAGCTAGGGCTATTGTTGAAAGAAAAAAAACCCCAAACTTTCCCTCATCTGTATTCTATAAATAAAAGGCTTAGCTGCTGTTTTTACTTACAGTTCCCAGAATTTCTTTCTCTTCTAAACCATTTTAGCTCTTAATATGAAAGTTTTATTAGTTATTCTGTCAGAAAATTCAAACCTTTACTAAGTGACATGAACAGTTACAGTTGGTTTAAGTGTGGTTGGGTACGCCTGATTCCATCAGGAAAAAAACAAAACAATATATGGCATATGTTAACATCCAAAGACCGAAAACATGCCCAGTAAAATAGTCCCCCAGACTTAAAGGAAATCACTACTTAATTCCACAAACATTTGTTTCAGCTCAGGAATCGCACTAGAAACTTTAAGTAGTTTTCTGGTTCAAATATTACTCTAGTTGATATGTGGAGCCATAAGATGCTGCATAGCACCATCTGCTGGTTTGAACAATGGGTTTTGAAGACAACATGTCCAATTATTCTTCGCATTACCTGAAATCTAAAAAGACGACATTCCACTCACCTTAGTTCCACAGGATTTGTAGAATTCTGCATAGATTCACTGAACAAACGGAAAGAGAATGAGACAGACACACAGAGAATCAGACGTGTATGTAAAGACATCTGAAAATCATACAGAGATGAAATCTGAGCAGGAAGACCTTATTCAAAAGAAAGCAAGCTGAATTTCCTTTGTCCCAGAGTCCAGGAAAGCGCTCATTTTAAACTGTTTCATGGACATTATGTTCTTGCTTCGTTCTCGATACCACTTTCTTTTGGAAAAAAATTTAGGAAGTTGTTGGATGTAGAAAGAATTTTTTTCTTAAGCAAGAACATCACAACAGTTTCTATCCTAAATGAATACTTACTTAATAAATGCTAAATTCAGAAACAGTTATTTTGTTTTGGGTTATAATAAATGACTACATTAAAAATAGTATAAACATAACTGATGAAGAATATATCTTGATTTTGTCCAGGCTTCCTATATGGAAACAGATTAAAAAGAAGTGATATTTGGAATGCTATCGTTACAAGATTATGAAAGCTAAAACACCCTTAGGAATATTTTCTGAGAAATGACTGGTTAGCAAGTCAGGAAGCTGTTTCAATTTATGTTTTTATTATTTTATTGCTATTTAAAAGGAAAATACAATCAAACTCACTTTAACTGGAATTATTTGCCACATTAACACAAAAAATAGCAATTTTTTCCCAGAAAATGAGATTATCCAGTCATCTGAATTGTTAACATTTTTTTCTATGCAGTTTATATATGAGCAGTAGCCATACACCTGATGTAAAAATTAAAGAAAAATTCCGCAACATTACAAGAGCTGCTTGTGTAAGCATCACACCCACACACTACGAGTACAAATGACAGGGCTGGGTCTGACAGTCCTTCCTTGGTGACACCACTCAAATTGTGGTAGCAGAATTCTATAGATGGGAAACCCAGATTCTGCTCACACCTCTGACTGCTCCCTGTAAATTAATTTGTTTACTTGATGCCTGTTTCATGAGGTGCGTAGAGGCCTTAGCTGGTACATGTGCATACCAAAAATATCACACGTTTAGTACCCACTGTGGGGTCCTGGCCACAGTGTGCTCTGTGACAGCTTGATGATAAACAGCTGGCCTGCTTGTGGGACATGCAGAGCACACTGGGCAACACGAGCAAGAAACAGGTAAGCAATGTTAGCAGAACTCGCATTTCAGAATAATAGGCTACTTTGAAAATCCGATTGCTGAGCTGTCTAAGCTAAGAGTGTGGTTAGAACTCAGTTCAATGCCTGGTAAAATAAATATACTCTTACCAATTTCAGCAAGAGCTAGTTCGCATCTTCAGGGCAAAAATTTAGGAGTCAGAAAAATTCCTGCCCCTCTCCTCTCAGTCTGACTCACAGTCAAATGCCTTTGTTGCATCTACAAACAACTCCAATTAGTAGATTTAGTACTTCATATTTAAGCTAGCGTAACATTTGAGATAAAAAAAAAGAATAAATTCATGGTGGTCTATTTTTCCATTCAGTGAACTAGGAATCAAACCAGCATGCCAGCCACCTCCTTCAGCCAGCATAAGATTCTACCAAACTCTGCAAATCCAAAGGACAACACATCATTGCTTGTCCATGGCATAGAACTGAAGACAGGGAGACATACAATAATCCTGGTTAGCACTGATATAAGTAGGAAAAGATCAAGGTGGTCAAGTAACAGATAAGAAAAAGCCTTGAGCAGGCTTGTCAGATTCCTCTGGCAGCAGTACCATATGTCAGATCAAACCTCAAAAATACAAAAAGCCTCTAGTTTAGAATACTCTCTACCTTATAGGTATTTTTTATAAAGTTTTATTTGGTATTGTTCATCCCACAATATGGTTCTATTTCAAATTATAGCAGAAAACTGTTGGTAAACTTCACTGACTCAGTAGTTGGTATGTATTAAGTATAATTTCATTTGTCTCTGTAGTGATACGCAATCTCCTCAGTGTGATGTCACATGAGAGTTTCTTGGACCAGTTTTAAGACTATGCTAGTTGTTTAACAATAAAAAAAACAAACAAAAAAACCACCATCACCAAAAAAAAAGATGAGAAAAAAAACAATTTGAAGTGGTATCTCCAGTTGAACTATATTACCTATTTGGCATAGCCTAAAGCCAAATTCATTTTTCACCATCGTTACCATATTGACACATGGCACACAACTTTTTATTTTAATTTCTTCCTAACACTGTAAAGGAATAAATTTAATATATCAGAAAACTACAATATATTGAATCATCAATACCAAGAGCTGGGCAAGAGATGTCCAGCTAGCTATTTCAAGCCTTACTTGCAAACAATTGATTTTTTTCTTATCAAAACCTCTACATCCTTGCTAATTCCTAGTATTTTTGCATATGTTTCAAACTTATGCAAAACACACAGGCTTAAAGCTGTAAGTAGACACTTCTACATACCTACCATCTTGCAAATATATTGAATATCAGTGTGCCAAGAATCCAGTAACACCGATGAAGTCTCTAGGATCACAGATAACAGTACAGAGTTGGACATTTTCTCCTGAGTTCAATAAAGGCAAAGTGTCTTGTAGATAACAGACTTTATTTTCAATCACCTTTAAATATAATTCATTATTTTTTATTTTTAAATTTTAACATAACATCTGAAAACATGAAATCTATCAAATTATTTTTCACAAATTTCAAGGGAATTTGGATTAGACTTTTTTTAAATAAGCTCTGTGGGACGGGAAACATTTCTTCCACATTTTTGCCAAATGCCCTAACAAACAGAGCTCTTAAAAAAAAATCTCAACAGCAGCCAAGACAAGCCCTGTCACAAACTGCATTTTAATTGAACACTATTCAGACTAACTCAGTAAGAAATCCCAGTTATTTAACAGCTTCACTGAAAACAGATACATGCACTATGAAAGGAAAAAAACCTCAGCAAGGTATCACTTATTAGGGTCCGAGTATCATTTAATTGCATGGAAATGAGATATGTATGCTTTGAACTAATGTGGAAGTACTTATCCATGACATGGCATTTATCAAAGATTAACATTCTCCAATAGAAAAAAAATTCAAGCTACTGCCCACGGCCACAAGAAACTGAAGTTAAAACTAGAGATAGCAAAAACAATTCAAAATTCTGGTTCAAGCATATTACTGCATGAATATGATTGCCAATGGCCTACTGGATATTTGAGATCACTACATCCCGATATAGAGTGAGTTCGAATCATTGCTTGCTTATGGACAGCTACAAATATAAGTGTCTATTATGAATAAACATAAACAGATCTTTGTTGTTTCAAAATAGCAACATGTAATTTTTCCACTAACACAGTACTATAAATAATAACTCCTGCAACCAATTAAAGCATTTGCAAGAATAACCTCAAGTAATACATGTGTATTGTGCCTGCAGCTTAGAAAGTTTTTAGAGTGCCTTAATTTTCATATGCTACATTTGTATAATCATTATGAACACAAGCTCAGAGCCGGTACATGGTGCTGTTATTGGATAAAAGGGTATAGGAAAAGAAAATCTAGAATTCTGAAATCCACGCGTAGTTCCACCACAGCATGTTTTACAGCACTGACTGCAGTTTCCAAAGCACTCAGCACTGGTCACAGAAGGCAGGGACCAGAATGGACTTCACGTCCATTCAAGTCTGTCTTTGCACATGTCTCCACTCAACAGGGCCTTACTCTTGGTTAGCACTATAGCAGTACTATATCTTACAGTATTAATAATACTGTGATCTCTGTTACTATAATTGTAATCTCTGTTCTGCACGCTTGAGTTTACAGACACCTTGGCTGTTTGCAGAAGAAGATGCCATTACGGGCTGCAGAGTCAGTAAAATTTGCTACAAAAAAATCAGAAGGACTCATTACATTCCTATCTGCTTCCACAAACAAAAAAACCCCACACAAACACACAGTCACAAACCCCCTCAAATTGGAAAATAATTTTACATAGAGAGCAGAGCAATTGCCACGAGTTTCTATGAGTATATATCGCAAAGTGAAAAACCTGGAAAACAATGTAACAAGGATTGCATTTGGAGCCTTACCCAGCAAGCTCAATAGCTTAAATTCTTACTACACCTTAATGGTGTGCATCTAACGGGTAGAAAATCCTATTTTTCAATATCTTTGCATAGCATATGGATTTTTTTGTATAACTATGCCACAATTCTGCAAAGGTTATATATGAGCACTTGTCTAAGCGTGTTAGCAGGCCTACCAAAATCTATGCAAACAATCATAAACAGGCATAAACTACAATATCTTATTAGGTATCCTAATGACATTTTTAGGATAGATGTATTGCAATGTTTAGCCATTTGATGGAATGATATCTTTAAACATTCATTCCTTGCCTATTTTAAGCTTTAACCTAATCTAAGAGCATTACTACAAGAGATCTGAGGATACTCTATTTCATAAAAATAAGAGGCTTAACAGCTCCATTCATGTTAGTGCCTCCAAAGACATCAAGCAGTTGCCTTTTCAAAACATTTTCTTCAAAGAACATTCTGACACCATGCCAGAAAAATGCTTTGGTATAAATACAGAAAGAATAATATGCGTTTGAATATTTTTCTGGTTTTAGATCAGCACATGAAAATAATTTTAGTATTAATAGTTCTCAAATAATAAATATTGATTATAATCACCTATGAAGGCATAAATGTACTGCTGGGGAAGTTAACTCAAAGAACAATCTCTCTTATGCTAAAGTAATAATTAAGCTATTTAAATCTGACCTGAATGAGAAGATAAGAAAGGAGAAAGTAGTTCCTTGCAAACACATAGCAACAGACATTAGCAAACAGTACATATTACAAGAAATTTACAAAAATGAAGAAGAAATATGGACAAGTGAGAAATGAGAAAACAAAAGTTTTGAGTGATGGCCAAATTCCATCTTTAAATTCTCTTAGATTTGCTAAGTAGAAAAATAGCCAGTGGAAAGGACAATGAAAAATGGTTTTCTGATGTAACATCCACGCTGTGACATTCTCCTGAACAGACTTACAAGTCCCAGTACCCAAGGAGTACATGAGAGTTTAAAGCTTGTCTACAGAAAGATAATTTAGATTTATATCTTTTGACTCTGGTGTTAATATATATTAACTCTTCTGAATACACATATGCTAC
Source organism: Dromas ardeola (assembly GCA_013398915.1). Taxonomy (NCBI): domain Eukaryota; kingdom Metazoa; phylum Chordata; class Aves; order Charadriiformes; family Dromadidae; genus Dromas; species Dromas ardeola. Next base: position 33,847 of record VYZM01017440.1, on the reverse strand, counting down.
CTCATACTTGGAAAGACCTCTTTTCCATTCTTGATCGTGGTCTGGCCTACTTCAACCCAAATCCCCTCCCTAGCTTTAACTAGCAAAGTAGAATGTGATCAAATACAGCCCTGCAACATATTGGACTCTGTTGCTGATATCTTCACCTCAAAAGCATACGGCTCAGAGAATATTATTTAGTGGCCATAAGAATATTTTCCCTCTTATCAAGTGACAAGAACTCTTAAGAAAAAAAGATAAAATTGAGACAGATGTGGCCTTTTGAATATAGGAAGTCAATTCGATTTGGCTACATGCTTTTAGCTAACAAGCAAGTTTGATTCAGATTCAAAGATTCCCAGATTGTGTGACAGCAAAAACAGAAACCCTGAAGATATGTAATACCATACTGCATCAAACCACAGATCCAAGTACAAAATTATGGTCAGTCGTGGCCATGAGGAGATGATTCAGAGCTACACCTATGCCTATGTAGGAACTTAGCGGATTCTAGTGGTTGATGCAGTGTTTACTTCTACCAATCAAACTAATTTGCCATATATACAAATGATATTTGTATATCATTTGTAACCAATGAAGTGAACCAAGCGATATTTCACCTGAGCAAGAAGAAATGGAACTTGGAAGGCCCAAGTTTGACTAGGGTTGAAACTGGTGAGGAATGTGAAGTGGTTCAAAAACTAACAATGTCATCTATGACCTGCATGGTGTAATGTATCATCAACAAGTTTGCAGATGATGCCAAATTATTTGTGGATGGAAGAAGTTTATATTCCCAGGGACCTCATCAAGCCAAAAAAATTGGACAACAGAACCCTCACAGAGAAAAGGACCTCTTTTGGAACACAACAGCTCCATGCAGGAGTGCAGGCTAAGGGCCAAAAAAAGTAGGTACCAGTTCTGCAAGAAAGAAGTCTTGCAGGCCTCAGAAGAAATAAATTTTTAATCATTAGAACAGACAAAGAGATTATGTTAACTCCAGCTTCTGAGATTTACTGAATTCAGTTGGATAAGCCCTGAGCAACCTCATCTAACTGGGAAGTCACTCCTGCTCTGAGCAGGAGGATGGACTAGACAAACTTTCTCTTCTAGACGACCTCCAGATCTCAATCAACTCTTTTTTTTCACCCATGAGTCTATAATAAATTTCTAAACATTTTAATAATTAATAGAACAAATTCAGATATAACCTAACAGCACCAGCACAGGTTTCGTGACAGTGAACTACTTTCTGACACCACCAATGAGGAATTTACTCTCCAGAACTTGTAGGTTGTTTGTGACTAACCAGTTGTGAACATACAGGTGAGAGTGAGAAAGACTGGACAAAATATTGTCATCCTTTTTCCAAAAAAGCGTGCACACCTGACAGCATTATTTATAGTCAAGTTTTCTGAATTAGCTGGTCACTCTCTGTGCTGCTTGTGTGGGCTTTACCCACAGTAATAGGAGTTTTCGCTTTAGGCAAATGTGACTCCAAACCAAGCCATGCACTTTCTGGAGGAGCAAAACTAATGAACCCTCCTTTCCTGCAGAGTTTTGTCCCAAGGTTGATAACTTATGTGGCTTCCCTGATTTCTAATAAAGGCTAAGACTACATTATACCCTTCCCTCTCAGTGGAATACGAGCTTTTTCTTTTAACAATTGCATAGTTTCCTAGGGCTCACAGAACTGAAATATCTTTAAGATTTCTAGCTCTCCATCATATTTACTCTGGAATGACCAAACGCAAAAAAGTCTTTAGGAATAGATGCACAGACACCCTCACATACAGCGAACACAACTGCCCAAAGAAGTCATCTCTATGTCAGTAATCAAGAAAACATTAGTGAGCCACGTAACTTGGAAGTTCTGTGCATATTTTCAGCAATGTCTAGTTCAGAGTAGTAACTGCTATTGGTCAGTATCAGCTGATCTAGATGTCTAGAAAACGAAAGAGACCTGAAAGGATGGCTTGCCAGAAAATTCTCATCATCAATCAAATAAAAGTCCTATTATAAAGAGAACAACGAGTTTGTTCCTATGAAACTGTTAAGTGAAGATTTTAAGGAACTTCAATAAAAAGATATCTTAATTTAATAATCTAGTCCAGAAATTGCACAAATGTAATTATTCAATATATTTCCTCAGAAAATAAATGGTATCTCAATTTCAAAATTAAATATCAATCCCAACTGATTTGCTTTAACCGTGATACAGATTACGTGTAAGGTAGAACTCTCAATAATGACACTATCAGGTGCTTAGATATCGCCAAGGTAATAATTTGAATAAATCCAGTTTGGAACCTCCTTCATCAAGAAGCTTAAAGAGAATTAGCAAGTTTCAAAGGCCTAATTTGCTTCAGTGAATTTGGTTCCAAAATTGAAGGAACTACCTAGAAAAAGATTTTTAAAAATCTGAGCTCACAAACCCAATAAGGATAAAGCTTAAAAAGCCTGGAAAATTCAGGAGCAAGAAGAACCGCTTAACCTTATTCTGGCCTAATATTCACACAAACACTGTCTTCACACTCTGCATATACAAAAATACACTTGTTTATTTTTTGGGGGTTCTCTTTATCTGTTTGTTTTTTAACTAATATGTTGCTCCAGGTATTAAATGTTGGTTTGTATCTGAAATGATGTTCCTTTTAACGTATATACCCAGAACTGTGGACCTAGGTCAACAGGTGCTACTTTAGGCATACAAACTTGATGTGGTTATTAACAGACTACAAATTAAGAACGTGACTTACTGCTTTGCTGACTTCTCAATAAGTGTTCTTCACCTTCAGAGCATCTTTCCTTTCCAGTGTTTTCACAAACGCTCCCAGATCTGTGAAAAAGATTTGAAAAAACAATTCAAAAAGTATACAAGTAGAAATTATCTCAGATCTCAAATGTCATTCTTATCTCAACTACTTACACACATTTATCCAATCATGCATCATGATTGGATGCAGGCATCCAAAATGTCACGCACCATACCGGACTAATCTCAGACTAAGAAAATTGCTAAAGGTTTATGAAGTCACCCAGCTAGAAAAAAATTACATATAATTCAAGTGCTCTCAGTTGTTCTGGAAGTATAAGATTTGACTGGGTCCCACCAAAGGGGGAAAAATTTGAGTGTTCATGGTGATTAACTGCATAATTTTTTTTCCAGAGTGCTTGGGTAAGAACAGGGTTGGGCCTAAGAGAGAGAAGCCTGAATTCTCTTGTTGAAAAGCCATTTTATGTGAGTCCGGAGCAGAAAACACAATGTAGCTAGTCCAGGCCTTTATTATAGGAAGCCTAATAATCTCCACCAGCAGAAAATTCAAGACAGACATTTATAAGAATACCATACTTGCCGAGGTCAACCTTCTCCCCCACCTCCAGCACTGATAGAAAGAGAACAGGCCAGCTTCATGAATTTTAAGAATTTATATGCTGCTACACCTTTCAATATCAAACAAAGTGAGCCAGAGAAAGACCTACTTCCACATGAAAGGGTTCCCTCAGCAAAACAGGAACATCAAGCTATGGACAAGAGCCAACCCACAGCAGGAAAAAAAGGTTTTAGACTTTGTGAGAAAGGAACAATGACCCTCAAATTCTGTCTAGATTTTTGCATTCTCCCTCTTAACCCCAGGGTGGGAAGGGTCATATTTCTAAACTCCATGATATTTTGGGAGACTCGGGGAAGGTTGGTTGGTTGTTTTTTAAAACACCTTGGATATGTGCGTGTGCTCATTCAGTGAGCAAAAATGCACCCTGTCCCCTTCAATGACTGTCACTTCACTAGGTTGTTCAGACCAGTTACTGAGAAGAACAAATACACTTCAGAAAGTCACCTTTTAAACACAGAAATTCTACAAGTTACTCATTCAGGTCTTCGCCTTCAGATTTTTGCTATTTTTTTTCCAGCTTGCATTCATGTCAATACCACTCTTATTACCTGAAAGTCTACTACATCTCTTATTTATCTTTTACATACCTAAAATGTACATAAAGCATACTGACTAAACATAACTAAAATATCCCATGCAGAGATGGAACATAGAAGGAACAGGCCTTTCAGAATGTTAAATTTCTATCAATAATATTGTCAATGAAACAGTCTTTAATTCCTACCAATTCAACATTTTCTACCTTCAGGTAATATTCAGTATGTTAGATGATGAAAATAATATATTGCACACACCAGCAGTAGTGAACACACTAATTCCAAGGGTCGTGTTCACTAGTTTGTAGCTCCACTGAACAGTTTGCTCCAGCTCTAATTTTTATGTGCTTTTCAAAGGCACTCACAAAATGAATATCAAAGCACATAAGTAATCCACACTGGGAAATCTGTCAGAAATTGTTGGGAAAATAAAGTGAATCAATAGCTTGTCAAGGGACTCAAATGGAAAATATATTGAATATTCATTTTCTTGGTTTCAGAGGGGTAGGGAATTAGTAGAACTGGAGCAGCTTGTAGGATTTTCGACTTTCTTCAAAACATTCAAATAGTCTTTGTGATGTGCTTTGAATTCAAAATTTTATTAGTTCCCCTAAAATTATGGTTTGCATCTTCATGTTGTTTACTGATGCATATACAGCAAGATTAGGAGAACTAGTCTGAATAGCCCAATAACTTTTAAGTACATTGTTGCAAGAAAAAAAATACAATAGCAAATTCATGTTTGTTCATTGCTATGCAGAAACACATGGAAAGCAGCTATACATTTAAAAGTGCTGCTACAAATGCTGCTAAGTAGAAGCAAATATAAAAAAAATACCTGAGTTAATTTCAGTGCTTTAATGAGATTTACAGCATATAAAATATATTTTTTTAATGTGGTTTACATTCCAGGAAATGTGATATGCTTACACAAGCAACTCCTAATGGAGGGCTATGTCTGTGCAGTTTGTTACTTAGGCTGCAAACTTGCTTCATCTGTTTGCGAAACAGCTGTAAATATAGTTCTACACAGACCATATTATGCAATTGCAATATCTGAATAAACAGAAGCACACTTCTATGGTAATTTTTTTTGTAAGAAAAACATCAGCCCCCTTCATCACACACATAATACAAGAGACAAAATTTTGAAATAAGTCCCACAAAGTATGAATTATGAAGTGGGGAAAGGAGGGGACCCAAAAAAATTCCCACACTGATTACTTATTTTTGCATATACCTATACAAATATTTGCAGGCAACCCGGTAATCCATTCACAGAGAAAGTTATGGAATGTCTCCATTAAAGTCAAAGCTTTGCCAACCAGCTAACCCTTGGGTCACATTTATTTCACTATCTTCACCTGCCCCTTCTTCTTTGAAGAATCCGAATAGTAAGTCAGTAGCTACATTTGTAAAAGTGAAATAGGTTTTAAAATTTTACTCAAACAATTAAAGAAAGCACAGTATTTGTAAACACAATAACAACTTCCTGATACTCAACATTCAATCCTTTCAGAAATTCTTGAAAAATAAGAATGGACCTACAACCTCATTTTTAAAATTGTCATCCATAAAACATGCTTCTATCCTGACATCATCATATATTTTTTTTTTTTATAGTTCTCTAATTAGAAGCCCTCTTTCCCTAATGTAAACTAAAATGATGCAACTATCATGTAACAAAGATTAACTACTTTTGATAAGGCAGGGAAATTCTACAAAGAAGCCAGAAAACCACTCTCACCATTCTTAAGTAACAGCAGAAATAATAAAAACATAGAAAAAGCACAATTTAATTAGTTTTTTTAGAACTGTTCCTTCCTTTGCCTTAGAAGATTAACTTTCAAAGAGACTGTGAAATCACTAATGTAATTCTTTTCAAGTCAAAAGGAAAAAGAAACCTGTAAATACCAAACATTTGCTTTTTAGGACATAAGAAGAAAAAAAATAGTTTCCTAGAACAGGTTAAGAAAGTATTGTTTAAGTAATAGTTCCCTAACACTAGATTATTTTATTGTTTTTTTTATTAGAATCTATTTTTAATTTAAGAGTAAGATTTCATATCCCACTTTAAAAAGCAAAACAAAACAAAGAAGCACCTTAGTCACACTATTACTCCTATGTCCTCCTATATGCTTTCCTAGGAAAAATGAACTTCTAGTTAGTGTGTTAGTAAGTGTTTCCTCTGACCTCCCCTTGGAAATTTATCACACTCTTAGATTATTCAATGGGTGCCCAGTTAGCGAGCTGTGAATGTTTTAGTGATGCTCCTTGCTTCTGCCCATACCCAATATGTAAGACAAACAAAGCCTTAAATACTTCCACACTCACAGCAACAATCATGCACCTGCTTAACTTTTTCACATCAAGGCTATTTTGTACAATGGCTTTCTCCCAAAACAGTGTAATAACAGCAAAGAAATGTTATTTAGTAAACGTTTAACACTTTTGAATTTTGGATGAGTAATGAAAATGCTGAGAGACTACTGAAAGGCAAATAAATGAATATAGGAATTCACATTTCAAATAGTATCTCCCAGTTTGACTTCCTTTCAAATAATAATGGTTCAAGAGAAAACAAGGCCGTCTCTAAAAAGGCCAACATGCCCAGTATACCGTAGGTACAATTACCCAGGGAAGCTAAGCAAAATACCAATAGAAGCATTGCTCCTTTCTGGCTCTTTGCATTCCCATATTTAAAAAAGCACCTAGAACTTACACAACAAGCTCAAGAATCTTTCAGTGGGGGTGCTGGTGGGGGGGTGATTTAGGCAAAAATGGTGAGTTTCCACATTCAGGCCACCTGAGGAAGAGAGCAGCAATGCAAATGCAGCTATTGCAAGGCAACAAGATTGCTTCCACTAAAGTGGACCTGCAGCTACAGTTACTGTCAGTTGAAGAGATTTTTCTAAGGAGCAGAACTGCTTTGTCTTTTTTTGAAGGAAACAATTTTGCCAGGAAATTTTCAAAAGGAACAATATTTCAAATTGACTACGTTGAATTCAGTGAAAATTTGACAAAAACCAAGATTTGTCTATGAAGACAGGCTGAGAGACTTGAACTTGTTCAGCCTGGAGAAGAGAAGGCGCCGGGGGGACCCTATAGCAACATTACAGTACCTAAAGGGGCCCTACAGGAAAGATGGGGAGGGTCTCTTTATCAGGAAATGCAGTGATAGGACAAGGGGTAACGGTTTTAAACTGTAAGAGGAGACATTTAGATTAGGTATTAGGAAGAAATTCTTTGCTGTGAGGGTGGTGAGCCCCTGGCCCAGGTTGCCCAGAGAAGCTGTGGCTGCCCCATCCCTGGAGGGGTTCAAGGCCAGGCTGGACGGGGCTTGGAGCAACCAGGGGGAGGTGTCCCTGCCCAGGGCAGGGGGCTTGGAAGCAGATGATCTTTAAGGTCCCTTCCAACCCAAACCATTCTATGATTCCATAAGATCTCATAGATTTTATGAAGTCAGCTCTCATGAAACAGCATTAAATTCCACTATTATCTCCATCCAAATTTCAGGGTTCTATATTATTATTATGTAGAATATTGAAAAATCGCCTCTTGATTTTTATTTTAGAAAGCATTCAGCAGCTCCAGGCATCAAAAACTGAGCCACTAAAAAACTACTCTCCCCTCCACTTGACAATCCTGACAGTCACTACTGCACCTTCATCCTCCATGCATCTCATATCTATTTCAAGTGTGCATACTTCTGTCCATGCATATAGTCTCCACCTAATACACTAACTCTTATGGGAAAAATTGTTCCACTATTGATCCAATTGCTAATCACACTTTTCAAAATCACGCAACTGAGAAAACTGGAAGTCTGAGCCATCCAGGAGAACATTAATCATATCCCATCTAGGAAAATTTTGCAACCTTAAAAGGAAATAGTGATTTGCCAAAGTAATTTGCCCTCTTATTTTAAGAAACTCAACTTTCACGATCTTCGGTTTTCTGGAGTTAATACCTGGAGGGAAACCCACAAAGTTGTAAGACTTGTGAAGAAACCAGCAGAAAGTAAAACAATAATGCTTAAACTATCTGAATACATGGAACTTTACATGGAGAACAGCGAGACACTATATGAAAACAAGAATGTACTGAAGCAAATGAAATTCTAAAACAAAATAATTACTTAGTTACAGACCTGTTTGATACAGACAAGTGAAGAGAATACTCCTGTAAAAATGTCAAATCAACATCTATGGAAACTGCAGTCTAATGTTTCACAATTCTTCCAACACTCACATACCTCATTAAACAGAAACAGTCTTTGTGACCAGCTCCTAAGCAATCTTCACTCTGCTTTAGCAAAATGAAGCTCATAATATATGAAAAGTGGAAAACTGGGTTTTGGGCTGTTGGGTTGTGGGTGGTGGTTT
>VYZM01017440.1:8836-25508 GCA_013398915.1 Dromas ardeola | reverse complement strand
GAGGTGGGGGGTGGGTAGGGTGTCATTTTGTTTTGATATTTTTACATAGCTGCTTCTTAGAACCATGTTATTAGTACAAAAGATATAACTTCCCGACATATAGAGCCTTAGATGGATAATGTAATAAGCAAAACTCTGCTAATCTCATCTTGTCTCCTATTTCACTACACCTACTACTAAAACATGTAATATATGTGAACAAAACTTTTCCCTTTGCCAAAAAAATTAAATCCAGTAGCCCCTGTATCACTAAAAATCAAAAGGAACTCTGAAACCATACGAAATATAACATAGAGTGTGATTTACTGGACACAATCACAAAGTAGGAATTACTCAATTCTTAATAACACTACCAAGGTATACCCATCATCAAAACAAAGTAGTAGTTTTAAACAAGACAATTGGTCACATTAAATATCTTATGGATTAACTGCACCTGCTTGAACAGAGATCTTTATTTACTGGACAATATCATTAAAACTATATCTAGACTATAGTAAGCATTACAGGTGTTTCAAAACTCTGCTTAAAACAAGGAAGTTACAGCAGTTTTAACATTGTTTGTCCCTTCCCACTTGAACACCATGCAAATACAACACTGATTTGCTGCCAATGGCCCTGGTGACTAATGCTGTATTTGTTAATACAGCAAATGATAACAGCTCTACCTTGCATGAGTTTCCTGTCCATGAAAGCAGAAGATACTATTCTTTAAAATAATTTTAAAGAAAAAAAAAACAACAAGCAAACGGAACTACAGCTCATCTTCATTCTGCCTCCTAATATCTCCCTAATATAGCTCCATAACTTTGATTCTCTAAGATCCACGTCCAGTCCTTGCATCCTCCTAGAAATTTTGGCTACTGATTTCTTCACAAGCCCAATGTGACAGTAAGTGCAACAGTAGCTTCCATTGGCTGGCAAGAAGCGAAACACCTCATGATAGTTCAGCTAGACGTACAACAATCCAGCAGTAATATACAACAGGTCTGCCAAATGCATTTCATATGGTCTACATGAAATCTGGCAGACCTCCCATATGGCATCTTGCTGCACGAGTTATAACTGATGGAAACGTTTACAAAAAAATACTTACAAACAAAATCGTCATGTTTCACACAGATCCATCTTAATTCCAAATCCAGAAAGTAAATTGGCATGTAGATGTGATTAATTTCAGCAGACTGGTGAATTGGAAGTACTTACTCTGCAATCATAAATACTGTTCTAATGAGTCAGAGTGTCTACTTCAGTGAAATGGATCATAATGTTAAAATTCTTACTATCTTGAACATGAAACCTGTGTCCTCCCAGAGTGCAATGTCTAAGCAATTCCATGGGAAATCATGAACCTAGACATCATCCCTGTTTAGCAAATCCACATATTTGTTACCATTCAAGTGAAAGAAAATAACACATCCACAATGAAATCTTTTGATATCTCTAAGTATCAAATTTGCTTCACCTGAAACATCACCCTCTTTACCATGTTGCTACTTTAAGGATCACAACACAGGCTACCTTTAGCCCTTCTCCCTTTCTCTTTTCACCCACAACAAACTAATAAACTGATTTGAAATGAGCAAACAGGTGAAATACACAGTTAAGAATTTTTCTTCAGAGCTTTATTTTTGTGCTAAGATCATAGTAAAAAAAGGTCACGTGCTAAATATGCCATCCAAAAAGTAAGCTCAACAAGTTTGTTGCTTCTATTGAAGTATAAGTTTAACTTTAAAAAAACCACGTTTCTAAAAGAACCAATGAGCCCCCTCTAAAAGAAAAAATGAACCCCCCCTCTTAGTGGGAATGCAAAGAAAAGAGGCATATGTACTACTATGAGTCTTCCCTAAGATTTTATATCTACACAAATCTTAATATTTTTGAGGCTTAGTAAGAAAGAGTTAACTAGAGGCTATGCTAAAGAAGGAGCAAGGTAGGGAAGCAGCAGAAATCTTTCCCCAAAACAAAAGATTCCCTCTGCCTTTGTAACATGACTTTTAGAGCTGTCAGCCACCAACATCCACAGCTTCTGCTAAAGGCGATAGGAGCTATAAATACTGAGACTTTCAAGAAACCAGATCCTTATGCACATCATGCCAATTGACCTTGGAGGGCATTTTGCCTTGAGACACACAACTGAGACTAAATTCATCTAGCATTTACTATCCATAACTGAATACAAAATGGAAATCTGGCTGCAGCTTTTTGCGTAGGGCAATTCACCCAATTGATCCTCACCATTGTGTTCAACCAACCAACACTACCCATTCACTGAGGTCCCATCCTCCAGCCTTCACCAAAGCCTACAACGAGAAGTACTGGCTGCATCAGCCTCTCGCTTCTCTTCTAAGTTTTCTTTCAATGTCATATTCCACATAGCTCTAATGAGGTTGAGGAGAAAAGAAAAACATCAGAAAAAAGAAGCACCTTAGCACAACTTTCTGCTACAACCAACATGTAAGAATCACAACCAACTCCTTTTACAGTTCTTCCCATAATGATAGCTTTGACCTGCATCCAAGTAGCTCAGTCTTCATCAAGATGTACCCAGTAAGTAAAACCCTGTAGACAGCTGATGAACCGTACATAAAGTTCATTTATACAGCTTATGTCAAAATTCTTCTAAAGACTCAAAATTATCTGGAAGCATTTAAGGTTGTACAAACAGATCAACTGTTGATATAGGGTTATCTCTAATGGGTGCCTGGCCTGAGGGAGAAGCACCAAGAGTAAGTTCTCAATTTTTACAGTCTCTAAAAACAATGTAATTTTCAAATGCATCTTAAGAAGTAGCTACTTTATGCTACTACCACTTCATCAGGAAGACTTACAAAGGTATTTAAAAATTCATATTCATGTCCAATGTAATTGCCATTTAAGTCAGGAATTTACTTTTAATAAACACATTCTTGAGCTGGTAACAGTAAAAGCATCATTCAAACATCATTTCCTGTACTAAATTTTACCCATATTAACAGACTTAGCAAAGCATCAACCACAAACATGTTGGTGATAGAAATTTCCTAACGCAAGCAGTCTTTATAGATTTCTGCTATTTCAGTGCAGGTCTCCAAGGACCATTTGAATCCATATTAATTTCCTTTCTGGCAGTTATGCGGCCATGTATGAACTGCACTATTTCACTTTTAATCTGTCAGTAATTTAGTAATGTGTAAACTAATTATGCACAGATATTAATGTAATCAGTTTGGGGAGCTATAAAATCAATGTGTTTTTACAGACTGTGTTAAAGAGAATTGCATTATTATAGTCATATGTCTGTTGCTGATAATATTATGGAATTAAAATAATTGTGATACATGCATCAATACACATTCCTACATTCCACTCAGTGACACAATACCATAACTTTCTAGAGAGAACAGGTCAAGTTTTTCAGTAACATTAAAATTAAGTCTGCCTGAAAAATATGTGGCTTCCCATTAAGAAATACAAATTTGATGACATCTCAGGTTTCCTATAGTGAACTAGAAATGAACTGGCTAGCAACATTTCATCCATGAGTCAACCCAAATACTCGGCTTTGCTCCAATGGAAAACGTGCAGAAAAGACTGTAACTACGACTCAACACTGGGCCACATAAGTTAATCAAAAAAATCACATTTGAAGCATCATATAAGAACTCATTAAAATTATCAAGCACCACTGCGTTCCCAGGCATACAGCAAAAACATTATCAATGTACAGCAGCTGAGGCGTGCTGCCACAGAGCCTAGCTTTGCTCTCAGACACCCAGCTGCAACGCATAATGTAGAGAATCATGCCCCTGCCTCATCTACACCTTTTCCACACTCAAAGGCCTCTTGAACTTCTCCCATGCTTTTCTACATACTAATTCCTCTGTTTTCTGTGATGCATGTCATCCAAGACACAGATTTGACTTGTAAAGTTTAATAAAGCCTTTCACTAACTATCCTTATCACCATACGCACACGCATCGAGCCAAGCAAGACAACAAGATCGCAGTTGTGAAGTTACCTCAGCAGTTAAGACACCATCTCTTTTCTCAGATAATGATTTCCAAGCTAAAATGAACTTAACTATCTTTGAATAATGCATAATTCCTCTCAGATTTATCTGAAAATATCGATTAGTGCAAAGTTATGCCACACTGAGAGAACTACTCACAACATAACCTCACCGGTTTTCCTGCTACCTTACGAAGGTGCAATTAAAATACGTGTTACAGTTTCACGATACAATTAATCCAGTCAGACTTGATCTGCTGCCAAAAGGCCTGGCCTTTCCCCCTCTCCCTGCCTGCCCGTACCCGGCTTCTGCCGAAACGCCACCACGGCCCCTCCTGCCGCTTGCCGTCTCACAGGCAGCTTTGGGCTAGGGCAGCAAGGCTACATTTTCGCAGGCTATTTGACAAATAATATCAATATGCAGAGATAAACACAGCTTACTTACAAGTAAATTAGTACTTGTTGCTGGTAAAATTATGTTTTTTAACATGTAAAAGATATTAAGGCCTCAAACTTTCCATTCTACCCTAGCATTAACTTATAGTTATAAATTCATTTATTCATGTGTATTATTAACAGTACCTTTTATAGAAACAGCAAATTAAATCCGCAAAGCATGTATGTCTGTTCTTGTGCCCTATTTTGGGAAGGGAGCTTCAGAGAATTAATTTGCACTTCAAACTGGGCTGGCAGGAGAAAGACACTAGTAACTGACTTGTGAAAACACGTTAGCACAGACCCCAGAAGGCCATTCACACCTTCACCCCACTTTTTTTTTTTTAACTTTTTTTTTTTTTCTTTTAAAAAACACAGACACTCTTCGGCACGGAAGTAAACAGCAGTGCATGCCTCACACGAAGTTTATGTACCAAACAAAATGCAAACCGGTGCATTTCAAACAGCAACGAGCCAGCTGTTTTCACCTGGCACTTGTCAAACTCCAACGTATGCTTTTTCCCCTGCTGAACTACACTGAACATACGCGGGGAAGCCCCTGAGCAGGGCACCCGGGGCGGCCCCGCCAGCCCCCCTCAGCGGGAGGGGCCGGGGCAGCAGCAGGGCGGCCCCTCAGGCCTCACCGTGGGGGACTCCCCAGAACCTGGCCCACACACCCCAACAGGGACAGGCTGCCTCGGAGGTACGGAACACAGGGGCAAGGAAATACACAGCGCACCAAATAGCCGCAGCAGGTCTCTGGCGGTACAGCACAAAGGAGTAACCACTGGCAGGAACAGCTCTGCCCGAGGCCACCACTTTTGCTAGGGTTCCAGAAGGTTCCTCTCACAGCCTCCAGCTGCTCCCTCACGCCGGCTCCCTCAGGCTCCCCCGCTGGAAGCGCCAAGCCCGGCCCGGGTAGCTAGCAGCCACCCTGCACAGCACAGGCAGCCAGGGGACACAGGGGACCAGCGCGTCACCGCAGCACTTACCTCAGCTTTCACACAAATGGAGAGCCCCCACCACACACCACCCCCTCAGTGGTGGCCTCTAAGCTGCTCAAACCAGAAAGCTCACAGGGAAGAAAACCAGCTCAGCCCCATACCCACCATCGCAGCGAAACAACTGCTCTCGGACCATGTTCCTCCACCCTCTGGCCGCACCACCAACTGCCACCAGCATGGCAGATCCATCACCATGAGGAGCCGCAGCTGGTGGGGGGCAGCAGGCTCCCTGCCCCAGCCTTTAATGGCAGGTGGGGCTGCCTCTCTCCTCTGCACCTGGCAGATCAGCTGAGCTGCCTCTCACTAATTAGTTTTGAAACTCTTCAGAAAAGCAAAGCGGCCATGAAGCACTGTGATGGCATTCGACCACAAAGCAGCCTCGCTAACGTTGTCAGGAAAACAGAGTGCGAAAATATCACCGAAATAACCATCATCTTCACCAAGTGCGAACAGGTAGCAAAAATGTTCGCTCTGGCTTGATTTGTCTGTAATTTACTGTGTCCCCTGTGGAAACAAAACCCCCAAACCCTGCAGGCCTGTGAGGGATGGAGAGGGGGTGGGTGCCCGCTGGCCAGGGCGATCCCGCAGCAGAAGGGCCGGGCACAGGGAAGGATCAGGCTCCCAGGCAAGGGCAGGGGACGGCGGGAAGAGGACGAGCTTTTAGGGACCAGGAGGGGGCTCGGCAGAGGGTGTTATGAACCCCGAGGGCACTAATGTTGCTGGATGGGAAAGCGAGACGCAGGAAAGGAGCGGTTCTGCAAAGCCCTGGTGGGCAGAAGGGAGGTTTGTTTTCAACCTATTGAATCTTTTTGTATCTTTACAGAGTTACTTGCTCAAGTTGATTTGTCTTGGATTCTAATACAAACTAGCTTCATAGCTGGAGCGCTTGTCTTGTGCGCTCATCTTCAAGGAAAGGGGAGAGCAGTTCATCCTGCAGCCTCCACGACGTTTTGTTATACCAACTGTTAGCTCAGATGGGAACACTTTTAACCTCAGATAAATACAACTTGTCAGTCAATAAGTACTCATTTAAGGATCAGTCTAGGTGAGAGCTAAGCAAGAATATGTGACATTTATTTCTGGTAACCACCGTATATTGATTCAATTAATTTCAAATTAGAATTTCAGGTAAAAAATATGCACTATACAAAACCTTTTCCTCACTGGGGTAATTCTTTCAGCTTTTAGCTAAATTTCAGTAACACTCAGTTTTGTAGTAGACAGAAATGTGTCTCTAGCAGATAAAATGGCTCAGGTGAGCTCCCCTCAGCCACTACAACATACATTTTATCCTTTGGAGAATAGGCTTATCTAAAGATACTACTTGTGTATACAACTGAAGCCAGAAATATTTCCAAAAAGTGAAACTAAATGGAAACAGAAAGGTTTGCCAAACTCTCGTGTTGGCAAACATTATTTGCAAAAGGTTCAGTGGAGAGGAATGTAACAAAGAAAGAAACCAACAGGGCATGCAGAAGCATGTAAACTGAGGGGAAAAAAGGTTTCTAGTTCAGCCTAGCATTTGTACCTGCCTTCATGCCAGGTTAGGCTGCCTTCCACTTGCACATCAGTAAATGGATGAAAGCAAATATTTTAAGTGAGCGTGAAAAGGATCAACTTACTTCACTCCCTGCCTCCTCTCTGAATTTAGACTGCTGTGTCAGACCTCTACACTGTCAAACAGTGCTACACGCTACCTTTTATGTAGATGGAAAAATCTTTAACAAAGTAGCACGCATACTTTAAAATTTGTTTCTCAACAAATTTTCTTACTGAAAAATAAATTCTCTCTCCTGCGCCAGGTACTAACACTTAAAATATGCTGAGTTGTAGGAACTACTGTAGTTCAAACATACTTTTGTTTATAGTGCTTGCAAAGCAATGCGTGTACAGACAAGCTAATTAGGCAGAGATTGTGTCCCTTTATTTTTATAATTCCAGTTTTAGGAGCAGAGCATTTGATTTATTACATGAAGGTATTTTTATAGCCTCAAGTACTACTGCTCTTTAGGACACAGGGAACATCACAGCCCATTTAATTTACACAGGAGATGTTAGTACTATTTAATGGCATGTAAACATTTTATAAGGTAAGCTCAAATAACAAGAGATTTTTTTTAATATACTTCAGCGAAAAGGTTCACAAATGGATTTTCGTTGTACTTTATTGGACCAATCTCTGTTATTGCATCAGAAGTGAATCGAGTTTTAAAAGGTGTTAAGAGTTTTCAATATATTTTGTGACACTGAACAGAATCAGAAAGTATACATAAAACAACCAATGCGTGAATTAATTCCAGAACTAGTATAACTGCACACCCTCAAATCGTATGTAATTGTCTGTGGTTTCGATCAATAATTACAATAGACTATAGATAATATTTTCATTCTATTTCTTTTCAGACATCATTATTTTACACAATCCTAGATAAAATCATTCCAAAGATACTTGATCATCATTATTACTATTCATTTTTCACAATTGGATTTTTAAGGACTGGCAATATCTTTTCTTAGGCCAATTGATAATGTTGAAAACAACTGAGTAATTTAAAATAAAAAGTGTTAAAAATAATTTCTTCTTACTAAAAACTTTCCCCACTACATTTTTACACAATGTTTACTGCAATACTAACCCTGTTGTTTATTCTCTGCATCCAAACTAGGATCATGTGCTAGCATTTTATAAATATCAAGATATTCTTTTTTCTGGAGTGTTTACATCATAAAAAGACAATATAAAAATCAGAAATACTGCCTGTTCTTCGAGGAAGATTTTTTTATTTTTTATTTTTTTTCCGATTTTACAGTGAATTTTACAGTGATGAAGTGGATTGCAGTAAGACTCTATGGAATAACTAAGAGATGACTCTAGACAACATGGATATCAATTCATTGTCCAAATATTTTCATTTTGGGCGAGAAAGGTAAGTCACCAGTGTGACTGTATTTTCTCCTCTTCTACGTGTTGCACGGGTAAGTAAGACCAAAACTGCAGCCTGTTTTCTGGTGTTCATTATGAAAAGCATGGAAAATCCCTAGATCCCTTGTATAGCAAAACAGAAGTTGTATAACTTTAAAAAAAAGAAAAAAAAGGAATTCAGATCCAGTCCCATACTGTGCCTTTTTATAAAGCGGAAGGGAGACATTATTTCTTGGAAGACTAAGAAAAAGGACTGAAAATTCTGGTCCTTTCATACATGCCATGTCCTCCCCAGGGGGAATGGTGTATTTCAGTTGTTGTTCTATTGTGCTATAACACAAGTAATTGGCCTGACTTTGGGAAAGCATTCAATAAAGAAAAATATGATTATCTCATACTGACACAAGGCAAAATGAAATAATTGTGTCAACACTAGTTTGGTTTAAACAACATGCCTAAAAACCTACTTAAGTGAAAGTGCTGTAAATACAAGTGTTGAATATTAACTTTATGAGGTGCTTAACTGCACTGGATTGTAATGAATTATCTAGTTCTAGTGATGCTTTGACACATTTCAAATGAGAACCATAAGGAGTTAACTTATGGTCTTTAGTCCTTTTCAATATGTTCAGTGACAATATAAGATCCCGTTCATTTCCCAAGACATAGCCATTTTCAATAACGTTTCATTGTAAAATATATGACCGTTTTCTCCACCTAAAACCATTTTCGTTAGGAGAAAATATCGGTACAACAGAAAACTTCCATATGCAACAGTAATCTCATTTGTCCCATGATTCGTTAAAAAACCACTAAAATATGTCTCTTTTGCTCTTGGATTCTACATGCACAGTCTCTTTATTTTATGTTTCTTCCACCTTTAAGTTTTGTATGTCAGGGATACAAGGATTGGCAGAGCAGAGGTTTTCTAGCTGTCCTGTTTTCACTGAATAATCAATGCCTATATATGACAGTTTAAAGGGAAAACAGCACACAACTCTAATGTCTACACACACTCTGTATACTTCTGTTGATAACCAAGGAGTGAACTTACACTGGTATATTCTTTTGAAAGTGGAGGATTTTATATTTACAGGAATATCCTAATCTTGGCCTCAGTTTTACAGTAGGGATTATTTTTATGTAGGAATAAGCTGTGCTAGCTTTACTAATGCAGAGCTAGTCACGTGCAGTCTAGCTAAAAGACGACTTGTTCTATCATATAACACTTGCCTATCATACCGTCAGAGAAGAAATAAGGTACAAAGACAGTCAAAAGGTCTACTCATGGGAAAATTCTTCAAATTTCTTGGTTGCTCTTCATTATGAAAGAAACATCTCTCTGAGTGATCCATCAAACTTAGCAGCAGATCAAATGTGGTAGTGGAAGGCTGGGAACAGCTACGCCTTATGCATGATGTAGCATAGTGATCAACCTCCTTCTGTGAAGGCGATGATGGCATGCTATGAGACTTACTCCATTCTTCAGCTTGGCAACACTTCATCAGCTGTAATTCAGCTAGGCTAAAGTAGCCTCTATGACTATTTAAAGATGTGGATACAGACTCTGCATTCCTTGACACAAAGATCTGGTCTAGGGATACGACTCCAGAGGCCGTATTCTGTTATCCCTGCTCACACTGAGTCATTTCTCACCCTGCAAGTAATCCTGCTGAAATCAAACCTAAGAGGTTTTCAATGAGATTTAAGTGAGACTACTCTCATGTTTAAGTGCTTCACTGGATGAATGCCTTAATTTTCCCATTTAGGATCCTATCCTATATCCATTGTAATCAGTGGAAGAGTCTCCTATTGTCCTCAGTGAGCTTTGAATCAGCTTTTATTATTTCATGGTCTTTATCCAAATTCTTTTCTTATTGTGTGTAACTAGTTGCTTTTTATTTTTTATGTACAATGAGAAGATTTTTACAGTTGGACATAAAGGTGAATGTCTGTTCTGCCAAAATTTTATTGTAAACCTGGAATTTTATCCTACTTATTCCATGATAAAAATGTTGAAACTATACAAAGTTGGATGATGACCAACAAACCCACAAAGACCACTCATATGTTGTAAAGATGGTTTTGGATCTTAGCCATGATTTTAAATAATTACACTGTCAAGAAAGATTTGGAATTAAGAAATGTATTAATTTTCATTTTTCTGTTTTGACATTATTATTGATTCAAAATTATTCTAGATGCCTTAAAAATTGTTAGCTTAAAAATTGTTAGCTTTCCCAAATAGTTGCTGAAGTAGTTCAGTAATTTTGCTTTGGTAACTATGATATTCTAAGTATCCCAAAGAGAGTGAGCATAGTTATTCTACAATGAGGTAACTATATATTGTCAACTCCAAACTGGTCATTTAAAAACCTAGATACATACAAATATAAATACATTATTCATAGAGTGTTTATTTCATACCTGCTACTTTCCATTAATTAATTTTAAAGCACATAAAATAATAAGTTATCAGTATTCTATTTTACAAGTAGCACCTTGAGTTAAGAAAAGATAAAATTCCCAAGAATTTACCAATAAATCAGTGGGAAAAAAATGGGAATAAAACCTGAATCCCAAGACTCTGCCCTAACTTCGAGGCAACACTACTTCCTGCAGTTTTGTATACATACATATGTGCATGTGAGATGTCTATCTGGGAAAGAAAACACCTTAAAATAGCCAATAGCTGTGCCACAGTAGTAAGCTTGCTGGTGCTCTTGTTTTGATAATGTCTGCACTGCATAGACACTTTGCCAAAGGCTTGTAGTGTAAAACACGTTTCATTACCAGTAGTTATGAGAGCATATCAGTTTATGGGGATGATTGTGCAGGTGGTGGTGAGTGTTATAAATATTTATGCTACTGCAAAGGAAAACTCCCTCCTGAAGGTGTTGGAAAGAGGGTCTCTGTTTTAAAAAAATGTTGAAATCCTTCCTCACCTTTTTTACCCGACTTTAAATCATCGAACAGACTTTCAGTGTCTATACGTCTTGTGGGATTTTTACCAGCAGCAAAAATTGAGCTTTTGGTGTTCCCAAAGCATTCATTGAAAGCACATCTATGTTAAAGCCATGGAAATGACTGATCACCTTATTTCTGTAATCCTGTGATGAATCATCACTGGCATGAGATGTAAAAAATACAAGTAATACTTGAAAAATAACTGTAAAGAAAATTGCTTCCATGGTATAATCTATTTCCTGGAAAAAGGTCACGTAATTTAAAAGCAAATGTTAGTGAAAATTGCTGCAATGTAAAGACATTGTCTGTATCTTTCCTTTTTGTATTGACTGTTTTAGCATGTTGTATTTGTCATTAACCTAGAAGGGCTGTAATTTTCTTCTGATGCTTCCAGAACCTCTTTAATTTCTTAATTTTGAGCTGTCGATGCATTTTTTATGCACCTTGCACCCAACTGTGATGAAAAGCATGATAAAAAGGAGGCTGGTAAAAAGAAAACTTATCTTGTTTGTGCAAATCTCAGAATATAAATATTGTCCCTAACTATTTATTATATCTATTTAGATGGCATAGTAGGAAAGTCTACGTCCTACTTAAGAAGAGAAAGATTCACACACCCTTGAAAGAGTTCACAAGGAATACCTTCCTGATTCAAATCAGAACTCCTCACAGCAGCTCACACTCCCTAACGCTTATTCACATTACTACTGATGTTTGCACAAGAGAATTTAACTTGCATTTTACATGCAATTCCTGAATTAAGCCCAGCTTTCTTTGATGGAACTTGTTCCTTTAACTCAAGATTCTTTCAATTCATTCAATTTACGCATCTTTTAGAGTTGCATCGCCAGCTTCTGAGTCCAGTGTTTGCAGAGCAAGCTGTCACATGTGACATTTTATACAGATGCAGATATGTTTTTGGACATATTTAAAAATAACCATCTTTTTAAGCCAGTTTTTGTTCTGAGGCCCAAAATCACACTCCTGAGAGAGTGAAGCTTACATTGTCCTTTAATGGATTTTAAACTGCAGCATGATGTCCACTTAGACACTTTGGTTATTTTCCAGCTTGTTCTCAAACCCTGCAACAGCAATGCTGGGAAATCTTGTAACTGAAGTCGACATCAGGAAAAAAATCAGGAAATGTTTGCAATTTTGGTTCACTATAACTCATTTTCAGAACACAGATTCCCTTTCTTTGTACGCATAAATGTCATGTGAAGGGCACATAAAAGTTTAGTCAAAGGGGCCCTATTAAAAGCAACAGTGACATTAAGCATGAGCAATGAATAAAATGTATAATTTCAGAATCATAAAAACACATGGTTTCATTAGATTGGCGTGTGGTGGTTCTCTCCTGTGTCTCAGAAGAGTTGGTATTGATCTGACTATGAAGCTGTGACAATAAAACTGTACTCTATTGACTGCAGCTGCAGGGTCTCCAAATATTATTTATTGAGGCAAGCAGAACAGCAAAGCAGAAGCACTGCCCCGGTAATAAGTGGTAATTGCTGGGAAGTGAGGCATTGCACTCCCTATTGACCCTTGCATCCTGAAATTTCGATGGATTATATTTAACACCATTAGGATTGGCATTATCAAATTACATAAGCCACATTATAGAACAACCAGCCTCAGTTTAGATCATTGATTTTCGATTATACTGATCTTCCATACACTTTAGAAGCAGCTTCTATTACCAGTGATATGATATCAATGTTGATCAGTAGGGGAGGAACAACTGTTTTATTACAATGAGATAAATAACACTAAAAAAAAAAAAAAAAAACATTCTTCTAACACATGGAAGGATGCAAGTATTCCTGTAAATTGAGATGTTTGTAGACTAAAAATTGGGTAGCACAAAATTTACATACATTTCTAAAAGCCCTGATACTTCCTCATTTTTGTGTTAAAGTCATTAAACCTTTTAAGTTAAATTCTCACTCTGCGTAGATCAATGTATTACTAGTTATGATAGCAAGTTTCAGGCATGAGAAGTGTGTTACCTTTTTAAGATAAAATATAATTGAATGGAATATCTGAATAATACCTACTTAAATAGCTACCACTGGGGTTCATTAATTTGAACTTTAACTGATCCACATTTGATATCTTCTCAAGGTACTTAAATTAGCGAGGGTCTATCATATTCTTCTTATCCTCTGTCAAAGTGGCTTATCATGGAATTGAATTTTTACTGAGCTCTAACGTTCAGGCAATTTTGATGTATCCCTTACAAGCCTAATTCAGAGAAGATACTGATTTGTTACAGCACTTAGCTAAAGTTCTTTAAAAAGTCATGAGTTTAACTCCAGACTTTACTAGTTCATTCACTGGTAACTGGACTGGGGTGATGGCCATTGCACATACTAATTTTGTTCTCAAGGTTATAGTGAGTTTAACATGTATTGTACTAGGTATCATCTTTTCCCTTTCAGTTATTTTTTGAAGGATGTTAGATTTTGTGTGTTTAAACTGTCCATTTTTAGGATGAGAAGAACCAGTTCAAAGTCTGAAAAAAAAAAATAATGAAGGCTTTAAGAGGCAGTGATAAGAGGCTCACTGCTTATAAAAGCGGTGATTAAAAGTCTCTCTCAAAAACTCCCCCACTCATTTCTATTAAAGTTCAATGGGAAGATTAGTTTCCAATACTAATTATTCCAACTTGTAATCCTTCTTCCTTTTTCTTGACATCAAATAAATGTGGCTACAAAAGTTACTGGTATTTTGCAACACTCAAAAGGTTCTGCTCATGTGGAAATTTCATCTTCAATTTACAGCTCATGACATATTGTAAAATTTTCTCATAAATTAATATCTGAAAACTGAAGATGTGTGAGAACAAAACAAATTGATTCAGAAAGATGCAAATTCTTTTGAAGAGCCTTAAAATTGTTAGATTTTAGTAAACAAATCCTTGGAAGCATAAAAATGGATGGATTGAATGACATGACAATGGAAAGAAGTTCTTTGAATGTCAGTAGATCACTGTCATTGTGTGAAATGAACTGGATGAGAAATGGCCCAAACAGAGAGGAAGATGAAATTCTAATAAAGTTTCAAAACATTTTCATTGCAAAGACATTAAAAGGTCATGTATCTGTATTTCTGATTTTAGTGACAAAAGCAAAACCAGAGTAAGAAAAAGTAGAGGGTTTTTCCTTTTGTTTTGTTTTCAGCCATTTCATTTCATAGTAGGAAGCGGTCTACTGCTAAATTCTCTTTCCTTCTGAGCATGAATATTAGTGTTAGGACATAGGCTCATCGCTGTTGAATTCTTAGTTAAGTATATTTCTCTAATTCATTACACTTTATGTTGAATTTAACAAACGATTTAGTAATCATAGTTTCCAATATGTAGTGAACAGCTGAGTAAAATGTCAGTACAACTACAGTGTACAGAATTTGTGTTTGGTCATAAATGTCTCTCCCTGAGTAGTAAATTTAGCTAGCTGACTCTTTAATGCTACGCTGTAGTTAAATAATAGGTTATAAACAGTCAGGCTAATGACTTCAGTATTATAATGGCTCTAGACCTCCTCGACATAGCTAATAATTAGCATTGAATGTCATACAGAAATATGCCATGTTCTGGCCTCTTGATTTTTGTTTCAGTCTTGGCATTTCAGAACCACGAAGTACTAAAATAAGGTTGTTAATTTAAGATCCTGAAGAACATGTAATATTATCAGGTGTGTACATGTGTAATTTATAACTGGGAGATATTTGACACTGAATCTGTTCCTAAAAGCCCTGGGTACTTTTCAATTGTTATAATCCTGTCAATCAAGAATAGAAATTAATTATGTGATGAATACTAATAAATGAAGTTACGTAAGATATGCATGAAGTATTGACTAACATGCAACAAGAGGGCATATTTTGTCAAGAAGGCATTGTACAAAAATCTAAAGTCCACTTATAATAACATACCTTGCCTTGATAGAAAATGGTTTGAACAATAAAGTCAGAAGTGGTGGAGGAAAGACAACTCTCACGGAATAGAAAACGTGTGTATGTGTATATGCACACACATATATCAATTACATAAATATATAAATGCCATATGTGAGATGTTTTACCAAGTGGTAAGGTACATTGATTTGTTCAGAATTCTATACTTTTGATATCTTCTGCATTTTCTGCTTGAAGATCTGCCTATTTTTGTCATTTGAAAATACATCAGTTTTGAAATTTGAGGTATAAACCTTAGCTCAGGGTCAAAAATATTGCAAAACCTAACAAACATTTGTTTATTATTTCTTGCATATGGATTTCAATAACCACTTAGTTGTTCCTAGAACATTTATTCTTTTCAAAGAGAAGGCTGACACACTGGTTAAGCGACAAGGCTGGTATTCAATTTCCTGCTCCCCCATAGGCCTCTTTTGTGATTTTGCCAATTCATATAGTCACTTTGTACCTTAATTTCCCCTCAATATAAAAGAGACAGTAGTACTTTCTTATATCACAGTTATGTCTTGGGAAACATTAGGACTACGAGATATGAAAACAGAAGTCACATAAAATGTTTTATAGAGTGTCATGGACACCCTTATAAAGAGGACCTTGCATAATAAGGCTCTTTTTGGAGAATATAAGGAACAATTGTATTGTTCCAATGTGTTCCCCTTTTTTATGATGAACTAACCCCTCAAAGATAGAGACAAAGAAACACTGAAAAGGACAGCACAAAACAGGAATCTTTGAGAGTGCTATAAAAACTATGATAACAAGAAAAATAAGATGGGGTAAATTAATTCACCTTTTTTTCATCATTCAGTAAAAACTTTGGCATTTTTGATGCATTTTCTACAAGAACATTACTCCTTCATTATTAATTTTACCACTGGATTATTTTTTTTAAGATTAAGAAAAAGATTAAGCATGGAATCTTTGCTAGTGGAAAAGACTGCTAGAGAAAATCCTACTTAGTTTGTACTTGCAAAGTGATTTGATGAGTGAAGATTGCAATGCTACCTCTATGTGACAGGGTCAGCTCTGAGGCTTAAATCCACCCTTCTATGTAGCAGAATATTACTTACATATCCCTTGAGCTCTGCTTGCTCTCTTCCCAGTTTACAGAGTGAAGTGGGAACCATGGAAGAACAAATTGTCCATCACTTAGGCATATTGATCCAAATCAGTCTTGTACAATTAGTAGCTCAGTCAAGAGCAGTGTGGTTTCAAAAGATGCCTATTCTGTCTCCTAGAATACAGTTATAAAAGAAGTGCTACATGCACGTACAGGCTGACTTTCACAACGATCTTGTCTTTGATGTCACCTAGAACCACAATATCATTTGTAATAGCGGCAGTTATTCAAGAAGTTACTTCACAATCAAGTCAT
>VYZM01017437.1:222138-255167 GCA_013398915.1 Dromas ardeola | reverse complement strand
CCTCCTGAAATCTAAGGTAGCGGGTTGTAAGTTGTGGGTTAAGACCCTATGACATCTGGGATTCTGCAAACATAGGTCCGCTCTCACCATCATCTGTTTTGGATAGTTAGGTGGTACACTGAAGGACCTTCAGAAGTGTTTGCCTCACTTTGTTTTATTGTGAGAGAGTATGCCATGCCACAGCCAGCTTTCTTTGAAAGGTCTTGTCTTCAGTTAATGGAGACCTGGTAACATTATAGTACCAATGCATTTTTCAGTGAAATTCCTGAAATGCTAGAAATAGGTGGCTGAAAAGGTACCTCTTAACGTGTAACACATGCAGCTTCCTGCTTCATGAAAAGCAATCAGACAATGACAACTTTAACAATACGGCAGCATGCAGCATTCTGTTCATTTGACCAGACAGGTTTTAAATCTTTATTCAATTTTTTGCCTATATGGCCTTGATTTGAAGACTGTTTCGTTCACTTTCTACAATGCAGGGAAAATACTGAGATTGGCGTGTGAAGCATTCTGTAACCGTGATTTGCAAGGTATTGTTCAGTAAATACAATGTATTAACTGAAACACATAGAAAAAGCCTGAGGTTTTAACCAATGAATCATAATGTTCAGAGTTTATCTTGATTTAAATCCAGCCCTAATCAGAGCCTAAGCAAGCTTTTTTGTCTGCTGAAGCCATCTTTTCCCATTGTCGTCTTCTCTTCCATAGCTGACCTGGGCACTCTGTTTGGCTCTGGCTAGTTTCCATAGCTATTTGTTATTTGAGTGGCAAGTGAGAATAGAGTTTAGCAGTTTAGATAGGGGAGTTGAGAAATAAAAATATTTCTAGAGGATGCAGTTCCATCGGTGCAGGGTTTCATGGCAATGTGTCTTCCAAGTGAGAAAGGGAAAGGGAATAACGAAGAAAAATAAAGGGAAATAATTACATTGGGGGAAAAAAAAGGCACTTCAGAATGTAGTCCAGCATTTTCTTCATGCCATACTGTCTGCTTTAGGAAGGTATACAAACTGCAGCTCTTAACATTTTTCCACGTGATCTGAACTCTTGTTCAGGTTTGTTCATAGATAGTTTGGTTCTTGTGCGTAGGCATGTAAGAAAAGAGTGTGGTAATTAAGCAATGCTCAACTAAATGTCTGTGTAGCTGGACTTTGCCAGTGGGAAGAGCAGCAAAGGCAGGGGAGGCAGAACCTTTGTTACAGGTAGTTCATGAGAGAAAAGCAGAGGCTGAATGTATTAGGGGAGTGCATCTTCTAACTGAGTTTTGTGAAAATAACTGATTTTCGTATGGACAGCTCATGAATTTGTTGCAGTGATCAAGTAAGACGAGGTTGTAAAACCATGAACAAGAATCTAGAATCACTTCATCTTAAAACCAGTCTGTTCTGATAAATCTAACGCTTGTCTTGTGAACTTCCTTGACTTCCTTTCTTCAAGTTGTTTTTTTTTTTTTTTTTCTAATGGAGCTCTTAGTTGCAGAGATAAATACTACCCCACAAATGGCCTCATAGATATAACTGGCTAAACAATTCAGGTCTGCAAGGAGAACAAAAGCTGCTTCCAGTGGGCAGCTGTTTAAAAATACCTTAGAGATGCATGCTTTTTTAAGCCCCAGAATAGTGCTTGTTTTCAAAGACATGTATGTAGGGTGAATGAAGACTAGGCCTAATTAGGAAACTTTTTTACCTATCCAGAAAATCAGTTTTCTTACAAATTTACCCATAGGTCTTCACCGGTGTGCCCCCTGAGCCTGTGTGTATTGCCATCACCTCTGCATTCCAGAAAGACTCGAAAGCAGCTGGGGCCTTGCTGAGGCCGCCTGCAGTCCCATGGAGCACACTGTGAACAGTCAGCTGGATGGGTGGATGGGAAAATTCATCTGAACGGAAGGGCAAATGAAAATTGTTAAGTGCTGAGCTCTTGAACATTAAGTAGTAGATTATTTTGAAATGCAAAAGTCATGTGAGCTTGCTTAGCTTCTGCAGCGGAAGCAAAAAAATCAGTTTAAAAACTGTTACCTAATAGCTTCTCCTTATGAAGCATTCAATACTTTCATTTAGCCCTAAACCACTAAGCTGTTGTGCTTCATCAGAGTCCCTAGTCTCTGCCAGCTGCTACAGCACAATCTCCTGGACTGAATCTCTGCAAAAGAGATTATGAGGAGAAGCATTAGGGGATTTAAAAGTTAAATTGACAGTACAGATGCAGGCACCATGCTCAGACTTCTTGTGTCCCCCAGTGGCTCCTGCTGTCGTCCTCTGTAAGAACCACAACTCTCACTTTTGCAGGCTCCTTCTGGGAACACTTAGCTACTTCTGGGCTCCCTCTGTGGAACTGCTGCGAAACCTGATGGTCCTAGTGACTGGCTTGGACACAGTTGTCAGCTGTGTCTATAAGTTTCTTATGTCCCTGTTACAGGACTCAGGATGCAGGCTCTTGAAGTGTCATATGTTCACCTCATACGGAGAGAGCAGACCTACAGCCTGCTCAGCACAGACCTTTGCCCAAGTGCTTGTCAGATAAAAGGCAACATGTATGGACTTTTTGGCCTGGTACCTTCATGTAACTGCATTTGTATTGTTGTGCCGTGTAGTGAGTCATGTTGAGTGCTAGGAAAAAAGTAAGCCTTATTCAGTAGGTTCTGGCTTCTCTCCTCTCTGTCCTTCATTCACAAAAGATCTCGTGTTGTCTTCCTCCATGCTCTTTACAGCCACAGCCTTCCTGGCCTCTGCACAGTCAGCTGCTGCTTCTTGTGGCTACTTGCATCTGGCCTCACCTTCCATTGGCTGTGAAGTGAAGGCCATCTCTTGTTTGTGAAGTGGTTTGTCACCTGCCAGAAATCCGTCCATAATTTTATGAACATTTTAAGGTACTAAGACCATGGAAAGAAGTGGTCAAGACTTTCCCATGCTTCCTGCTGCTTATGTCCGTACCCTCCCTTTGTGCTGACACACAGCTTCTGGCAGCTGCTTCAGCAATGGTGTCTTTTTATTTCCCCCCCCCTCATGTTTTTTAAGATGAATCAGGCCTTAATCCTGTGCATCCTAGAAACTGCACTATTGTTTTTCTGCAATGTAGAGGAAGCAAAATGAGCAGCAGGGACCAGGGAAATATGCTCTTTCTGCAGCCGTGCCAGGTTGAAGTGTTTGAACTCACTCATGAACAGAGTGTGCGTACCCATATTCCATTAATATGTCTGAAAAATGATGGCATGTGCTTCTCCCTAGACTTTTTCTGGGACGCCACTCTCCATATACAGATATCCTTCCTGCTTTACAACAGAAGTACTCAGAAGGGGGCCTATACCTTTTGTAAACCTTTCCCCACCATTGTTAGAGCAGATTCCGTGCAGCACATTTGTGCTTAGCACAGAAGGGTGGTTCCCCAGAGGTTTTAAGACCTCTGGGCTGGTCCAGACAACTTTCTCTCATCTCACAGTGCAACATAGGCTAGGATCAGCAGATACATGCTTTCATATTTAGTTAACAAAGAGGAGGGCTCCTGCAGATAGCTTTGTAAAAATCCGTAGGCTTCGCTGTGTTAAGCTACCAGAGGCAACATTTAGAAGCAGTGTTCTGTATTTAGCAAGATGACATCTGACTTCCAGCATGCCTGAAGGAACAGGCCACTGAACTCCTGTTGAAAGTCAGCGTGAGCTGGGAGCTTGGCTCCCTGATCTTCCTTTGAGAATTCCAGCATGTGTATGTAATTAGTCACATTTAAATGTCTGTATTTATTCAGTGTCCCCAGCTGCTCCTTCAAGTCTTGTCTTATGTCTTGTCTCTTAGGTTTAAAAAAGCTTGGAAACATCTGCTTTGGAGAGCTTCCCTCTCCTCTCGTTCCTCCTTTTGTTCTTTCCCCGCTTCCCCCCAGTAAATCTGTACAGCTAGATAATAATGTATGTGGTTTAGTAGCCACTGCTGTCTTTCATATGTAGTAACACAGTTTTCCAGTAAGCGATGCATGAATCTACAAATACATTAGCAGTGCTGAAATTTTATTTGATAAATGAATCATTTGTAACCCTGGTGTGGAAGACGTGGTGGCTCTGCATTAATTTATGAATTAAACTTAAATGCCGTGTAACTGTCTTGAGAGCTCTACAAGATGTATTCCGACCATGTGGAACAAAGTTAAATGGGCTGTTTGCAAGAGTAAGCAGGAAAGGAAACAATAAGTAGATATGACATCCCTAAGATAAACACTTCAGGGGTCATTAAGAGATCAGTGACTGAGCTGTGGGCATTTAAGAGCTTTAAAAGCCCTTCTGAAGAGGAAGAGGGAGGTAAGGAGGAAGGTGTCATTTGTCAACTGTGGTTAAAGCAGAAGGTCTCTGCCTAGGGATGGGAGTGCTGGGGCTTGGCGATGGTTCCCAAGCCTTCTCGCCATGTGAATAGAGCACAGAGCATGCAGTGGGCAGCATCTGACCTTCCTCTCTGATTGCTTACATTGTAGATCTGAATTTCCTTGTCCATGAGCATTGCCGGAAAGTCGCATGGGCATCACATTGCTTGCAGGTTGGCAACCAATGCCCTAAATCAGTCTGACATTATTTAACTGTTTAAAATTCTCTTACGCAATGTGATGTTTCTAATGTTAAGGTAAATGATGCTCCATTTTGAAAATTTTAGAGGGTCAGCCTCTATGTTTTGCTAGTCACAGCTCCTGAAGGGCAAAACCACATATATCAAGTCTAGTTGGAAGGGCTGAGATTATGGCTATTCCTGCTTGTGGATCAGCAGTCTGCATCCTAATCTAAGAGTAAGAGGAAAACATGATCCCATCTTGTCTGGTCAAGGTTTGCTGTCGTCACCTGTGATCGCATTTGGAGACACTTTGAAAAACTACAGGAGTGCAGCCAGTCCTTCAGTCAAGGAATATATTTAAATGCTTTTGTGTGAAAATAATACATACAGACATCATCTTTGAGTCATCTGAGGATTTTCCTTTACTGACTAGCTTGTTTCCTGCTTTTCTCATTTACATTGGAGATAGTTTGCTTTCCTGTAGATAGCTATCTTCATCAGATCCCAGGAAAAGGTAAAGAAACTGTCTAAAGGGTTGGATTAAAGAGAGAACTTGGAATTGCGTGGCTATCTTGTGTCTATGTTGCTGAACACCAAATTTTGTCTGCTTTCTGTCGTGGCTCTATCTCTGATGCTGATAAGAGTGGAAAGTGGAAGTGCAGAAAGGGTAGCCAGCAAAATTTTAGATAAGGTTTTTCTGTGCTGTTTTGTGGTATTTTTTTTTTTTCTGAATGCCATTTTAATGCAAAAAACACTGGGACCCATTAGGTTGATGCAATTTCTTTAATCTCTCTTAGTATTCCTGTTTTCTTTAATAGGTAGTGGTGTGTGAGACTGGGTACTTGTCAGTAGTGTAGAGCAGGGTTTGCTCCTCTCTTGAGTGTGGTGTGCCATGCTGTCTCTTCCTTTTCCAAATTAGAGGTGGTGTTCTGCAAAAAAAGTTAACAGGAACCAGGAGATGCTCCCTCATGGAGGCAGTGTGCTGATGACAGTATTTTGTTACTACATGAGGCAGCAGCGCACAGTCTCAGGCTCTTTATGGTATGTTGGCCTGGTGCAAGGCTGCAGCTCCTGTTGAGTCTGGAAGTAGTCTGAGGCCAGAGCTGGCAGTGGGTGCTCTTCCTGTGATGTTACAGCTCTTAGCGCTCTTTCCCTCCATTCAAAACAGGTCCCTGAGCCACCCTGCCTCTAGGGTTTGCTGCTTCCAGGTTTACCGAACATACGTTTTTGTGTTGCTTTAGAGAATTTCTAGTCTGTTGCAGAGACATACAGCGTACAGCCATCTTTGAACTCGCTGCAGGGTCAAATGAAACTTGTTTTCCTGCCTGAAATATGAGCTGAATCAGGGGAAAAAAATAATGGTATTGCTGACTACAAGCAGGCCACTTTAATGTATGCATCAATCACGTCACCTTATAGTATTTTTACAAACTTCAACTTCTGTTTACTGCTGGTAGAGAATGCTAACGAGAGCATAAAGTGGTTTCAAGGCTTCATTTTCAATAAACGTATGCATCCATTAAAATGTGTCCCAATCTCCTTTCTCTACAGAGCATACCCTGCATCAAGCTGTGCCTTTTCCTGCAGGATTACATCTTGGTCATGCTTTTAATCTTGTATGTGTTTCATAACAAACTGGTGGGGCAAAATTGCTCAGAGATTAAATCACATAGTATCTGGTATTTTTATCATGTAGTGCTGCAATACTATGGGTTTTGGGGAGTAGGGAGGGGAAGAGAGAAGGAATGGATATATCTCTGCCCAAGGCTTTAGCATAGGACATCGTTTTTTTTTTCCTTCCACCTGGCTCTGGTAGTGTTGAAGTTACACAGCCTGCCATCTAGGTAGTTATCTCTCCTTTGCTTCTCCATCCCCACCAAAATTTCTGTTAACTATTTTGTAGCCTAAATCAAGTTAAAATTGCTCACTCTCCTTCAAACCTCCCCATATCTATAAATACTATCTCCTCCTGCTGCCAGGTTTTCCACTAAATGAAGTCTCAGTTTCACCTCCTTTGGTGTTGTATTCAGTGTTTCTTCAGGACTTCTCCTCTGTTCGTGAAATTCTTTGTTTACTCAAATCACAAACAAGTGTCTCTTTATCCGTAATCCTAATCAAGCGCAACTTCTTCAATTAGACCCTTTGGCAGTAGTCCACCTCCAACAGAACATGTTTTAAAGTGCTCGCCATTTTGAGGTTGAATCGTCATCACATGATTCTGGAATATATATAAAACTGAGCTCATAATTCAAGACTGGAATGTTACTCTTCTAAGTCAGTCTGTTTCAACAGTAAGTGCCACTGTTTAAATAACGTGAGGGTACTTCCTGTTTTACACAGAGTAAACATAGTCTGGGATTATAAATGGAGGCAAATTATTCAAGCATAAATCCTTTTGATAAATGAGTTTTAACTTCTAAATGTGCTTGAGATTACAGTGTTAGGGTGGTTTGGTGGCATTAGAGAGCATTGCAGTAGTATTCATGTTAATAAGAGATGCATGAATTCTGGGAACTGTGAATTGTTAGCACCTTGGATATGCTGACAGTACCCCAAACATCTGCAGTTTTTACTTCACAGATGTCCTTAAATGGTGATCGGCAGGAGCAGTTCAATTAGGTTTGAGGTAGGGCCCGAGGAAAAAATGAGTTAACTGTCCTGCAATATGACCTGTATCAAAAGGCTCTTTGATGTACACAGTATTTGGCATAACACAAAGGTAAACTTATATGTTGTTTCATTTTGAATGACTGTTGGAATTCTTACCGCTTTTGTGGCAGGCACCATCCAAAACCAATGCTGGTGAAGCTTCTAAAGGAGCAATGTGATGGGACACAATTTACAAATTGCACTTTTCTCCGCAGGTTTTTTTATTGACCCAAGAGCAACACTTGCCAAGGTGATACTTAGGTAGCAGAACTGGGAACTGGGGACATCAAGGTGTGATAAGAGTAGGGGAAGCTGGAGATTAAAGGGGAAGTCACAAGGCCCCAGATGTTGAAGTCGGGGTTTTTTTGCAAGTATAAGGAGAGTAAAGACATGGTACGCAATGCATAGGAAATGCCCTTCATTAACTCTGTTGTTCATGGAACTATTTTTTGAGAGGAAGTTATTGCACGAAGTCTGACAGTGTATGTGGCAATAATGAGAAAGTTTGTCTTTCCCTACTCCATCCGGATGAGCTAGAAATCATGTTCATGTTTCTGGGTACGTTATTGTACTGGGAACGCAACCGGTTATGTACTATGACCAAGTTCTTTCCAGAGTCCACAGTGCTAAAATCGCCAGGTGCCTACTTTCCTCCCCGCCCCCCCTTCTTGGTATAAACCTTTGACTTGGATGCCATTTTCCAGCATTGTCAGTAAGAGTTGATTGTGAAATATTTCATCTGTGTTGCTAATTGCATATTTGTAACATAGAAAAGCACTTGTGAATGGGAAAGTTTAAAAGTCTTTTAGTACGTGTTTTTAATTTCATAGCGCTTTGAGATCAATCATTTTTACTGTCCCACTCTTTTCCTCCCACTGTACAAGGTAGTTTGCTAGTTCCTCCTTTAACCATTTGGTTCTCTCAAATACAAAGGGAAAAGGGAAATATTTTGAAAGAAAATGCAAGAAGCCATTCTAATAAGCACAGAAATTGTCAAGAAGGCTATGCTTTTGGAGGCAGTAGTGTCTGCAATTGATTTTAACTCATTTTACAGTTGACTTGCTTCCAAGCTGATGGTTTTGTAATGATTTCATGCAAGCTTCAAACAGAAGCAAGAATTCAGCTAGACTCTATACAGCTGCAGTGACTGGCTGCACATGGTGTTACCCTTTTAGTTGTTTGACAGTTACTGTTGTATTGTCCAATTTCCTGCCCTGCTACCCTAAACATCATGTTGGTAAGAGGTGGCACAGTGTGATGGCCAACTCTCACTGTTTATGTACTGTTGAGTCAGAGGCTACAGAGAATCGCTGAACTGCTGTGTGCAGCCCTTTCCTCCCTGGGCATGTCTACTAGTGCTCTCTTCTCTACACAACCATTGGATTTAACAAAATTCGTAGAACTGGAGTATCTTTTGGGATTTCTACCACTTTTTCAAATTTAGTGGAAATCACCAACTTATTAAAAAAACCCGCAACACATCAGTGGGAGATCGATGGCCAAATGTAGACAGAAAGCATTTTCTCATAAGCCTGTATCTTCAGGAGACCAGGCTAAAAAGGATGCTGTTAAACTCAGAAGGGCTCATAGAAGAGCTACAGGAAGAATTGAGGACCTGGTAAATGTGTCTCACAGTGAGTGAGTGTTCGATTCATGCAAGAACTTAAAAGTAATGAAGACACAGTATGCACAATATTCAGAGGAGAGTCCTTCTGATTGTATGGTTACTTATTCCTACTATAGTGATACCCAACGGTTGGAAGCTAAAGGCTAATCTACTGGGAAACAAGTTTGTTGGGCTTCTGGGGGTTGGTTTTTTTGTGTCATAATCATTA
This sequence comes from Dromas ardeola, assembly GCA_013398915.1. Taxonomy (NCBI): domain Eukaryota; kingdom Metazoa; phylum Chordata; class Aves; order Charadriiformes; family Dromadidae; genus Dromas; species Dromas ardeola. Next base: position 246,157 of record VYZM01017437.1, on the reverse strand, counting down.
ATCAGTTTCCTGTAGAACATTGTAAGGATATATTAATCATTGTGGGTCCTTTCAGTTGAGCCTCAATTTCTTTCAAGAAGGTGCTCTGGAGATGCAGTAGACATCATGAACTCGTTGCACAACTTCACTAGGTGAGAGCTTTCATCACTATCTTGAAAGAGGCCAGGCTGTGTGATCCCAGTGATCCATTTTGGTCCCAAAATATGAGGAGAAACTTAATGCAAGTACAAACTGTTTGTGTAATAACTGGAATTATAAAGCTGATGTGGGCTACTAATTACAGCTGGTTGTACCAGAATGTCTAGCTGACCATGCCCTAATTTGCATCTTGTTTTTCCCTAAGAAGAAAGTGACAAGTCACTAAATTTTTTTTTAAAGAGCGCTTACTTTGCATTGTTTTTAATCACCAAGGATCTTAGTGCTGTACAAACAACAGTATAACCACTGTTCTGTATATATCAGCAGAGCCTTCTTGGGATGGGATATCAAGGTTTTAGCTGAACCTAGGACATGACTGACCTTACAGAGTAGAAAGTAAAATGGGATAGGGTGTCAGCAGAAACTGTTTACAGTATGTGTAATGCTTTGCTCCTGATAGGGTACCAGGTTTACCCTTCTGATGTGCTCTCATTGTGCAGGAAATCTCACCTGGTGCTTTATCCCATCCAACTGGTTGAGGTGTTTTGTCTTCCATTAAAAATCTGTGCCTTCCTCTCCAGGCGCCTTCTGGGTATTGCTCAGTGATGACTCAGTAGTAGGTCATCACTCAGAAAAGTCTAAATCATTTAATTTATTTTTTTTTTCCTGAAACACTAGCTGTAAGACAGGATGTCTGTACATTTTTACAGGAGGAACTATCAGGTAGGATCATTCCAGGTGGGCATTTTCCTATTGTCTTAGAAATTGTGGAGACTCTTAGGAGTCTGTTGCTTTACAGTTGTGGTGTTGCAGAGGATGATGGTTTATTAAGAAGGTTTCACTGCTAATGGAAGGTTTTGTCGGCAGGACCAAATTCCTTTGGTATTTCTACACAATGGCCCCAAAACATCCTTCCTGCAATTTCTGTATTGTATATGAAATGTGATCCTCTAGGCACAAAACACTATTGCACATCTCCAGGAGAGATGGTCCCTTTCCCTGCTGAAACTTGTAAGGGAGAGGCTATAGAAGGAGCTAAGGGCACCAAAGTCATAACAGCATACCCAGTACTGATAAGAAAGGACAGCAGTTGATCTGAAAGTGTTACACTAGCTCTCAAAAGCTGCATGTGTATTGCCTTACATGTGAAGTGTTTCAGTACTTAAGTGATTTTAGCATAATTAGGTGTCAAAATGAACAAAGTGGCCTTGTAGGACAAGAGGAACAATACAAAGTAAGCAAGTCACTAGCCTGTGACAGCTGTTTTTTAAATCAATGGTTTATGAATCCTATTTGATCTCTCCTCTTGCCAAATCAGAGACATTGAGGAGGATTTTTCAGTTCATTCCATCAGAAAGTCCGTTACAAAATGTGCCTTTTGATGCCTATGATGTTTGTGCTTCTTGGAATGAATAGCTCTATCTGCCGTAGTGTAAAAAATTTAGGTAAATGAAACTTAACAAGCCTGATCTGTATGTTGGTGTTTGGATAACTAAAGAAGACCCCATAGTTTTGCTTCCTGCCTTTCACAAACTGGGCATATCTGATTGCTCATTTGTATTGAATATTACTGTACTTTGTTTTTTAATAAAACATAGTTTTTGAGGATATTATGCCTTGATTTTAAATACCTGATACTGTGTGATTTTTATTCTTTTTTTACCTCCCCTGCTTGATTACTGCATTGTCTGTAATCACAATGAGATGTTAACATCTTTCTAGTTATGTAAATCTAGACAGCATCAAGTTATTAATATTTATTTCTTGCATTCTAGTTGGAGAGCATTTTCATGTTAACTGTGACACAATTTCTATAACCTTAGCCCAGTTCTCTTATCAAAATTAATTCAATGCATCAGCATTACTTTGGGACTCAGTTTGCAACTTAACTGCCATCAGGTTTCAGTAGTGGTGATGTATCAGCTTAATTTTAATTCCTTAATGAAAGTATTGCATTTGTAGGAAAAATCACTACCCTTTAATAATAAGTGATGTTAATCAAGATCACAGATCCTCTGATTATTCACATAAATGTAATCAAAGGTAGTTCTGAGTTGTTTCAAGTTGTGTTTTTAAAGCATTAAAAGTTCCACGTACCTCAAGTGTGACAAGGCATGCCCAATACAGAAGGTTGTAGCCTCCATGTAGTGTTTGAAGGCACCTTTGATTGTTTACTAGGTCCACGAATAATTTCTTCTTTTCTCTTTAAACTGTGAGCTATTTTTTCTTTTTTTTTTCATTTAGAAAGGTGTATTTGCTACTATAATACATTTAATTAAATATATGATGTGAGAGTCTATGTGCAAGAGTCTTCAAGGATTTATTTAGTGCAGAAATCATTATACTTGGACTGGGTAGGGGTGAGACGAAGCTGGCTGGGTTTTTCATTCTGTTGCTCCCAACTGCTTTCATTAAACCATCTCATTCCCTTGCTTTCCCTTCCTGGGTGCACCCCCTGTAACCCAAAAGTTGTTGAGATTTGATCCAGACTTTCAGCTGATGCATTCCCTTGGCCCAAGAGTTCTGAGTTATTGTGCCCTGTGGTTCAAGTTTGTTGTGGCATGAGATTTAGATGCGTTACTCCAATCTACCGTACTTCGTTGTCTATCGGTTGTTACAGACCTCTGTCTGTTCAGGTTGCTTACCAGCATGTCTGAGCTTTTATTTAAAATAATACTGTCTATGGCCAAGCTGGGGTAGTTGTTTGACTTGGCTATACTCTGCACTTTGGAGGAAACCCTTACTCACCAGTTAGGTAGGAAATTCCTAGGTAAGTTAAGGACATGCTGCTTCTGTTTTGCTGGTTTGTTTCTTATAGTTGAAAACCCACTCTCCTCCCACCCCCAGTGCCTTATTTCCTTCTCTGTGGCCTAAGTTCTTTAAAGCTTCTGGTTTTAGTCTCTTCCTCTCTTACCTTTTTACTTCATAGTCAGGTCCCTGCCAGTAGGTTCAAAAGCTTTTTATTTGGGTGATTTCTTGGTGATTTCTTGGTAACTTTTGCCCTGCCAAGTATCACACTCCGTCTTTGGGATGAATTTCAGTCATTCCAAAATGAACTTCTTCATCTTGTTTTCCTTTTTGTCATATGCTTATTATCAGTCCGTCCGATAGTTGCAGATGCTTGTGGCCCCCGCTGGCTGGCAGAGGGAAAAAATCAGGGTGTGCTCATGCAGTTTGGTTTGTTTCCTTATCTGCTCATGCATGTGTACAGTGACATGCAGGCACGGCCTGAAAGGAGGGATTGTGCCCTGTGCAAGCAGCTCCTTCCTGGGAGCAGGTTAAACTTGGACAGGCCTCAAGTCAGAGATCGTGGCAGTTTGCTTTCCGTAAACCCTGTATATCCATATAGCACATTGTGTGTCTTCTTGAGACCGACCTATGTTTCCAAGCAAAGAAAAACAACACGGGAGACGTTTGTGTCACTGGCTGGCTTCATTATGTAGCCATAAGTGCCTTTCTGTGTTCAACTCCCATGCTGCCTTTTGATCTTTGGTCTTCTTTCTTTCCTTATCTGCCTGTACTGACAGTATCATTGGTTCCATTTAATATTGCCTTAGGCCACAGTCGGCTCAGCTAAAGCTGTTGTCTAGGCTCTAATCATTCACTGCATATTGTAATTGATGTAATTTTCTATTTCACTCCTTTACATTCCTCACCATGCTGCTTTAACAAAACCACTTCTGCAACTGCCTTGATATGCTGACCCATTCCTTGGCTTCCTGCCATACTACATCAAATTCAAATTTCTTCACTTGTCCCACAAAACCCAATATAGTTCTGTCATTAAACAAATTCATCCTTTCCTGACTGTACCTCTTCCTTTGTGTTGCTATTCCCTTATAATTTTTACATACTTCTTGCTTTTCTGCAACTTGTATTTGGGTCTTCTGCCTTCTCTGAAAATCAGTGTGTCCTAGAAACAGCTTCTCCTCCTTACTTACCCTTTCTCTTCACTTTCTCATCATTCAGCTATTGCTCCTTCTTAATAACTGGGGCTGCAAGTCTAAGACCCAGGCAGGAGGAAATGATGATGTCAGTGCCGGTAATAGTCACTGAATCAGTGCAGTTCAAAATTTCAGCAAGGTTGTGTCTTTGTTCAAGGCCTCAGGGCACAGAAGATAATTTAACCATTTTTTATATTAACCTAGCTAAAAACTTTTCTGAAGTGGCTTTTAGGAAGCTTGCAACACTTCTGTAATTGACTCATAAACTGGCTTAACTGCTAATGGATTAACTCCTTGTCCTGTGAGAACAGGATGGCTGACACCCACTTTTTAGTCTATTCTCTTTATTTAGTACAGAGTACAGATGGTACTCTGTAGATGTGTGGTTTTAAAAGTCTTTCTACAGCTGATATTGGGAGGCAAATGGGATGTTTTGAACTGTGGCATGGAGGACAGCTCCCACATTAATAGCAGAAAAAAGTCCATGTGATTTTTAAACTATTAATAAATGTTTAGATGTGTACTAACATGAGAAAAATTTGCAGTTTATTTGAAGTGATAGTGGCTTTAGGGATGCATATGTATTGACACTATTTCTTCTTTATATTTAATGAAACAGTTTTTGCATTGTCTGTAGTTTTACTGTAATATCTCTAATATTATTTGGTTTAGATTGGGGAAGCAGAGATTGTGCTTATTAGCTTTCATCTGCTTTCTATATATTATTGGTTGGCTTTGTATGAATGTTTGTTCCTGTTTTGCTATAAAATATCTTCAGTAAATACTTGGGAAAGAAATTGTTGCTCGAACCCAAACACTAACAGTCAATTCCTCTGCTGTGTCCGAAGGAAATCACCATTCACAGCCTTGTATTAACAAGAACTGTGCATGTGTGACAGAAATGTTGCACATACAGAGCTTTCCAGATGAAACCAAAAGCTAATCTAGGTGCTGCATGAGGCTGCAAAAACTTGTACGTCAGCTCAGGAAGGAACCTTTGTTCAGGATAACATGAGTTTAAGAACATGTTTAAATGTTTTGCTTGACTGCAACTACTCTGAACTCAACTGGGAATGGGGAAGAAAAAGCAGTACTTATGTGGGGTTGCAGTTGTAATCTCAGAATTTCAAGGTTTCTGTTATGCTTTTGGTGTGGAGTCTCTGGAGGGTATTTTAAAGAGAAAAATCAAAATAGTTGCCTGCACAGCCTGTTCCTCTGATCTGCACAAGCTCTATCCAGATTTCAGAAGCTGAAATGGGGTTGGTTTTGAGTGTATAATCTATCTCGTATATAAATGTTTCAGAGCCAGTGCATCAAACTGTACAGAGAAATGCTGGCCTCAGGTAAAGTTATGCCATTTGTTTGAATGGGGCAGGATTTCATTTGGTGCCACAGATCTTTGTGGCAAAGTGAATTGTCATGTGAATAGGGGAAAAGTAGTTCCAGTTAAGCATTCATCCTCCCAAAGGTTAAGGGGATGGCAAGAGTTTTCTTGTTTGTAAGCCAGGACATGTTTGTTCACCAAAGAAGAAACCTTGGCTTCAAACGTTCATCCAGAGGACAAAGGCTTGACTCAATACATGGCTGCAGTATTGCTTGCCTCCTTATTCACAGGGAACAGGGCAAAGCAGAGTCAGAGTGTGGACTGGTAAAGAAATTCTGAGGAGATTGGGACATAATTATCTTAGTATTTTTGATGATGGAGTCAGAATGTAATTTAAAGCCAGGAGTAAGTAAATTTAGAAAATTTTTGCCTTATTCCAGAAGAAACAGGCCACTTGGTCAGCCTCTTGGCAAAAAAGGATTGTGTGTTTATGTTAAGTCCTGAATGAAGATGGGTAGATTACTTGGTGGAAGTGAAGAGGAAGTGCAAGATATGTCTGAAGGTGCACTAACAGCAGTTCAGATGTGACATTTGGTCAGACCAAACCCCAGGACGCTGTCTCTGAGTGCGTGCAGTAGGAGATGAAGAATTATGAGAGCATTCATATGGTGATACACTCTTCCAGCCTCCAGAAATTTATGATTCAGGGAATTTCTGAGCTAGACGTAGTGCCTTTGTGCTTAGTAGCTGTGGATGCAGATACATCCAGGCAAAGCCCTCTAAAACACATGAATGTGACTGGTTTAGCAAGGTCCTGGTCACACGCAGACCAAGAGAATAAGGAGGAGTACTGGGAATAGTTCCTGCTTGCAGTGGAAGACAGAAGTCACTTCACTGGTCTGAGAGCAGCTACTGTGTGCCAGCACAGATGGGAGGTTGGCCAAATTACACATGGAAATCTATCACGCAGCATTACCTCAAAGTTCCTCTTACACCACTGGGAATGGCTAAGGAGCTCGGATTGTGATGCAAGGCTGCACTGAAAGAAAAGGACATGAATGTGGCAAGGAAAGGGGAAGCACCACTTCTTTACTGTCAGGCTAGATGAAACGACTGGACTACTCTATTATGAAGTTAAAGATTAATAGCCTATTTTATGTGCCCTGAAAAGTCCATTCACAAAGGGAGACTATTCAGAGGTGCTTCATTACTTCTGGAAGACAAGGTACTCAGGAGAGTACATATGTTAAAGATGATCCTATAGTAAGTAGGTAAAAAGGAAAAAAAAAAAAAAAGAGATCCAGAAAGGATTAAGAAAGTAAGTGCTATACCCAGTGCTGGGGAATGTGCCATACCAAACAAGTACTTAGCATAAGCCAAAGATGCATTGTTTTGATGATGGTTCTGACAAAACTGCCACAAAGTTTGCTTTTAAGTTGATACTGCTCTGGTTAAGCTTACCCCACAAAGTACTAAGTGTTCAAGAAATAATTAGATCACTAGAGCAAGCAAGAAGGAGGAATTCTCTTGTCTTTGAAATGACACAGAGAAGAACCTGCATATGGCCAAAAAATACGTATATGAGATGGGACAAAGCCTCAAGATTAGGAAACGAAAGAGACATGGAGGCTGGAAATAGATTATTATGATACATCAGTAGACTTGCCAAGCATTAATATTGACCCCAGGAGCACAATATGTATGTGAAAGCAATTAAAATACATGGATTATGTACAGTAATAGAAAGCAAGATTGCGTAGAAGGAAAGATGTATTTATTTTCTGTTGAGGAATCACAGCGAGAAAACAGCCTGATTTGAGAAAAGAGAATGGGAACGGTGTGCTGTTCCTGAGCCCAGGTTGAAACTGGGGGAAGAACTGAGCCTGACAACGTACATTGGAAGTGATTTGGTCTGCAGAAAACAGTAAATACTGATACACGTTTTAAGAACAGCTCTGTCCCTTCTGGTTTCTTTTCTCTGTGTCCGTTTTTGCGTTGGTTGTCCATTCTGGCGCACAAGGATGCCGATGACACATGTGCATCCTGAACTAATCAGAAAGCCTACAATTTTCAAGTAATTTTTGCGATTCCAAGGAAGGGGTGTGGAACGCCCACAGGCTTGGATCATCCTGATGTTGCTCGCCTGTGAAGCCTGGTTTTGAGTGTGCTTGTGTGTAGGGGCTGCCTCGGAGACTACAGGCCACAGCTCTTGGTTGGCAGCCCAGAGGCAGAAGGAATGCTTGTACTGTCGGATGTGAGCTGCTTAGTCTTTGTTGAAAAATCTTTTCTTGTTTCAAAACCTTCTCTCCCTGCCTCCCTCTCAACTTCTGTAATCATGTAATTTAAAGGCAAGAGGGCAGGCTCATGGTGTGTTTGGGTTTGAGGTTTGCTTTTACCCTCTGGGAATTTTCCATAGCTTATTTACTCTGGTGAAGGTTTGGTCATGAACCACATTGAAAACTGAAATGTCTTGTTCCTTGAAACCTGTTAATTTTATAAACCACAAGCAAAACATAGTGAGGCAGCTGCATTGAGAGTTTTCCCATATGACCCAGCAGTAACCTTAGCCCAGCCCAGCCAAGGCTGGCTGTGAGGGGTGGCTTGCGCTGCCCCAGCTGGGCTCGAGACGGCTCATGATCAAAAACTACCAGTTGGGTAGAAAAGATTATAGCAGCCACCAGACATTTTTCCTCTGGGGCCTGATGAGTCAACTTGTAATTCTTGAATAATCTTGATTGCCTAGGCTTTTTTTCATTATCCTAGTACACATATGTTAAATTAATTCTGGGGATGATTAGAGCAAAGGTGTTTCATTTTTACTGGCTTTATTCACTGCTTCCTAGTGCCCCCCCGACCCGAGATTATACCTTTGTTATTAATTTCTTTTCCTATGTTTTTTCATCTATCCAAATATGAATTGTCAGTCTTAATAATGTGATACCCATGTGACAGAACTGAGGCTCCATTTTATTGTGTCTCTGAGTAGCTGTCATTTTGTTCTGGCTCTTTTCCTGCTTGCCAATTAAAGCCAGTATTTTGGTACCAGGTTGGGAGAGGAGCAGTGTTAATTTACCTAGCAACTTTCCCATGAAACGAAAGCAGCTCTAGGATTACAGTTTCCTGCAACTAATGAGGCTATACTAACATGAGTTGGCCAGACCTGTGCCTTGTTGAATTTTATTGTCTCTCCCCACAATGGTTAGTAAGATATAAGAACAAAATGAACAGCTCTCCAGACATAGCCTTCCTTCCTCAAAATCCAAAGTTTTCAGTCTTTTGCCTGCTTTCTCCAGCATCCTTAAACAATAACTTAAATTACCTGAAAGGCTTGGGATACATTTTATGTCTGCGTCTGTTTCCTGTTTTCCCACATTTTGTTTCTTTCAAGGTTGTTTTTGCTTTTCTTATTCCAACTGCACACAAAGAAACGTCTTACTGTTAAGTCATCGTGATTGTATGAGAACATCTGTGTATTTTGATTTTTCTTTGTTTTTGTTTTTTGTTTTTGTTTTTCCCCAGAGAACATAAAAACTACCCAACTGTGTTAAATGCCCCTCTAGTCTGGCCTAGTACTGTTTCTGATATTTGCTGGTGAGTGGTACTTCAAATATGGTATGATTGCTCCAGTGTTACACCCCTCTCAATCAGCAATTTGAGCTTTCCTGAGCTGGAGGAGGCTTCTGGACCATTAAGCTTTAATAGCTGCCTACAAACTACACTCAATGAGTTCACGTAGCCCTGGTTTGAATCCGTGTATTCTTTTGGCCTCCATGACATCCCATGGCAATAAGTTTTGCAATTTCATTATGCATTGTGTGGAAAAAGTACTTCCTTTTGTTTATTTTAAACCTGCTGCCTGCTAATTTCATTATGTGCCCCTTAATTCTTATTTTGTGAGGAAACGTTCTTCGCACCATTCATGATTTTGTAAGCTGTTTGTGAATGGATAACTTGTGTTTTCTGAGCTGGAGAGTACAAACCTGGGAGAGCCACAGGCGAGTAGAAGTCATCCTGTTGTTCTTCTTCATGTTTTGTAGAGCACGCGCAATTCAAGATATACAAGTGCTGTATGATTTATGTTGCTGGGTTCTCTCTGTCCAGCTAATGATACTGTTTGTCTTTTTCACCGTTGATGACAGTTGATGTGGTAACTACAGAGGACTAGCCACAAAAAACCTAAAAAATTATTTTATGTGGCAATATGAAAATAGATCCTATCATTGTGTATGTGTATAGTTAGGGTATGGGTATTTTTTTATATGGATAACTTCACACTTGCCATCATTCAGATTAATCTGTGATTTTTATTGTGTAGTGATTTATAACCTCTACATGTCCTCAAGTGTAGAACATGCTGTCAGGGATCACTTTCTATTAACTGCACATTTTTGAAAGGACTGGTTTTATTAAAACAAGAAGCATGCTCTCTCTGAACATGCTTTCTCTGTGTTTAAATTTCACATAGCTCTCCTCCTGTGTGGATGAGAGCTGGCTTGGAAGCCATTCATCAACAGTAGAAAAGCCATTGAGTTCATTTTAAGGAACCTACAGGCTGCCTTAAGGAAGCAGTGGAAGGGGTTGGGGGATTGACACTGACACTTGGTGTACCATTGTTCTGTTCAAACAGGAAGGTGTTCAAGCCGCATCTCAATCTCTGTGTACTTCCTAGGACTGTGTGAACCTATCTAGATTGTACCTCCTCTGGTACAAAACCGATTCCTGTATTGGTTCAGAATATTAAACTTTTTCCTCCCTTTATGCAGAGTAAGTCATAGGTCTGTAGTTAAACTGTATTTGAAGTCCACATTGTATGTTACCAAATGACTTGCTTTGTGGATAAAATTGTGGATAAAATCTGTTACTGAATTTTTCTCTACTGATTTTTTTAATTATTTTTTTTTTTTAATCAAAGTTGCTGTCTCCGAAAGCAGTAAAATGGATATTACTTTACTTGCTGATTTTATAGCACCTAGAAGTTTGCAAGGTATTTCACACTGCAAGTATAGTAGTACTCACCTGCCCAAAGAGCTTCAGAGTTTGTCTTCACCGAAATTTGCCAGCTATAATTGTGTAAATACATCACCCCAACAGGCTTACCTGTTGGAAGCAGAACTTCTTTCAGGAGGGAGAGTCTTGGCAGCTGGCTTGTCTGCCTTTGTTTCCAATTGGTGCTACATTCCTCAGTGGGTTTTAACTTCTTAAACTTTAAACATTTTTTCACTGTGTTTTGGGGTTGTGTTGTGTGTTTTTTTTCTTTTTTAATAAAGATGTGTTGAAATGAGAGTGCAAAAGTGCAGATTTCTCACCATGGCTTGCAGCAAACCCCAATTTGTTCCATTCTGTCCCTCCAGCGTCTCTTTGACTTCTTCATTGCAGAGCTGCTGAATGTGTTTCTTTGGTTTTGCTGTTTAAAAGTTTTATGGAGAAAGATGGCTGTTGTCCACTGTCTCCTGGTCTGTAGTTAACTCACCTTTACAAATGAGCTTATGCCCAATTTTGTCAAAAGCACTGAGACCTTCATGAATGTGATTCTGAGAAATTACTTGACTACTGCTGGGATCTGTCTGTGCCAGTTTATTTAATCTTTTGTTACAGAAGTAAATTTTGGTTATTTTTTTTGTGTGAATAAGTTGTCACAGAATTTTACAGTGCTGACAGCTCCCATCTTGACAGCAGACTCTTATTTCATGAACCTTAAGTTGTTGTACTTGCATAATAAGAATCATTCGAGTTAAGGTTTCTCTGTAATTTAACAGTATTTTTGACCCCATTAAAGTTAGTATTTAAGACCAAAATGTGTTTTCAAATTTAGCTATAAATTAAAGGCTTGTGCTTAGTGACATTTCAATTCCCTAGTGTAAAGTATTATGAAAAGGGAACAGGATGAAAATGCGTTGCTTTTATTTTCACTCCAGTCTCTTCCCATTTCATTGATTTGTTTGTCTGCATTTTCTTCTTTTCTAGAGTTTTAGAGTGCCAAGGGCTGCCCATTGTGAACGGGCAATGTGATCCCTACGCCACTGTTACCTTAGCAGGACCCTCCAGGCAAGTATTGCACATACAAGAGCTTCCATTTTATAAGAATGGTTTCTGTTTCCTCTGTCTATTAGAAATTTGCATTTTCAGATGGACATATGGGAGTATTTAGACACCACTAGAATACATTAATTGTTGATGTGTGCATGTATGACTACTGAATTAGACTAGAGTAAGTAATTTGAGGCTTGTTTCAGTTTTGATTTATGTAAAGGTCTGAATAATCCCTGAATAATTTGAATATCCTGGGGTGTGTAATTTGTGGTTAGGCTTAATTTGTGCATCTTCTCACCTCACAGTTGGAGGCCAGTTTTTGAGCAAATTTATTGCCTAATTTTGGGCAGGGGCAGAAGAGAAAGCTGAATACATCAACATCTTGCAGAGTATGCACATTTGTATGTGAATATTTAGAGCCTTTTCACTTTCAAGGTGTGGCAAATTGATGTGTATGTCAAAAGCCCTAGGTGGCTCAATCCTATTATTTGATATATGTGGACGTAATAGCATCGATAAAAATTGTAATGAGGTTTTAGTAAAGAGATTCTGCATAATAATCTTCAGTTCAAGTTTGATATTAAATTTTCCTGTTCTATTATAAAAATTTCCCGTGCTATTGGGTGTCACTGTTTTGTTTCTGCTTATCTGGAGTCATCTTTTGTCTGTGCCATGTTAGAAACAAAACAGCTCTGCTATAACCTCAAAGAATCAGATTTGGTACCATGCGTTATTCATAATGTTTTACAGTAATTTATTGAAAATACTATAAATAAGATGCATTCGTGACAAATACTTACCTTGCATGCAGAAGTCTTTGAGACTGGTCTGTATTCTTCATCTTTGTCTTGGTGTGTTATGCCTTATCTCTATTAATGAGCTGTACATTTGAGTTGTATGTTTTGATGTTTTAAGCCTATAGCTTGTTTCATGTGGTACTGTGTGACTATTACTGAAACTGTAAGGAAATTTTTTGACTACCCCTCCCTGAATGTCCAGACTTAACCTTTGTCTGCTTCCCTCCGCTGCCCAGTCCAGATAATGTATGACAACTGATAATGTTATTTCCCTTCAGAATAAGGAGCATAGCCTCATCCTATTCCTATCTGTTTTTTTGGTGGGGGGAGAAGGCTTGCCTCCTATCTCCAGCAAGCAGCATGCAGCTTATTCCCATCCACTGCTTTGTAATTGCCCAATAATTGTGCTTGCCTTAATCACCTCCCATTCTACATCCTGCTTCCCAGTCCCCTCCCAGATGGGCTTATCGGTAAAGAGGTTGATTGGCAAGTGTGACTGATGAGATGGGATAGGCAATCTGCCCTGCGTCCTGGAGGCGATTAGTCTCTTATCTCTCAGCTCCTTGTAGGAATAGTGGGATATTCTTAATCTGTACATCATTCTTCTCTCTGGATTTTTCAATGCCTCTCCTTTTAAAGTAGGAAAGCTGCTTTATTCTGCTGCATTTATGCAATGCCAGTTTCAACAAATGTGCTGCCGTTTATTGTATAATTTGTACTTACAGAGCCATCAGACTTCCTGACCAAAACTATTTCTATGCCTGTATGGAACTATTCTATTACTATTTCTATGCCTATATGGGAAAACATTGTATACTGGTGGACTGGCCCATTCAAGTCACACAGGAAGCCTGTACCAACACTGGGAATTAGACACAGCTTTGCTTGACCTCTGTAAAAGAATACGTAGAGTTGTCCGGTTGCAAGCTATCTAAGCAGCTTTGCTGCATGAGAAATGGGGGATAGATTCTGGGATGAAATGATTAGTAGGTCAGTTTTCCACATGGCTGATGCGCCTCTCCATCTGTGTTTTATCTATGCCTTCTTATTACTGTAGAGCTGTAGGGGAAGATTGGTGACATAGGACAACACAGAGCTTTTCACTTGTAGGTAATGAGAACAAACCAAGCGTAGGTTCATAACATTTGGAAATCATCAAACAGCTGTTGGCTGGCCTGTGTGAAATGCATTGGCTGGCTTTAGCCCGATGCCAAGCAGTTAAATGTCTGTGTTCTGAAAGGCAGGCGCAGGCGGATGGCAGTGCCCATAGAGGATGAATGGGCAGTGCTGAACTTTGTCAGGCCTGCAGCCCAGTGAGTGGTTTGAGGGAGGGCTGCCATGTCTTGTTCCTACAGAGCAGCAGAAATTAAGAGACTTCTGCTCAGCGCCGCTCCGAAGAATTCAACAACATAACATTAACTTGGTGCTATCGGGACTGCAGGGATAACAGCGGTAATATAGCAATAAAAATATTCTTACTGAGGAAATCATTCTGGGCTTTTTTGATTATTTAACAACACTGAAAAGCATTCATTGATTCCTGAGGACAGGGTTATAAAATATAAAACACAGAAATAGCTATGTCAGTCTCCTCTGCTTTTAGGGTATGAGGAGTTTTTGAGTCACATCAAGAGATGAGACCATCCCCCTCCCCCAAATGTTACTGCTCAGACCCTTGTTCTTGCCAATTGCTTTGTACAAATAAAAGATTCTGTTGGATCAAGCCACTGACAAAATCAGGGTTCAAGGACTTGTGTTTAAGGGAGGATAACAAACTGTGACTACTGCCACTTTAGAGAAATAGGCATGCAGTGAATCCCTCTCTTAAATGTATGCAAATGTGTATGCCTTGCTGTGCTTGGAGCCACATGGCATTCCAGTTTTATCAGATAAATCAAGTGGATGACTATTTGTTCCTTGGTGGCTGTGTTCTCAGATCACACTTCTGCTAATGTTGTTTCTTACCTTTTTTTTTTTCTTTCCTTAATTCAGATCGGAAGCCAAAAAGACTAAAGTTAAAAAGAAGACCAACAATCCACATTTTGATGAAGTGTTTTATTTTGAGGTTGGTATTTCAAAGGAACGAGTGATAAGCTGAAATACTATACTGTAGATAGTTGGCACAGCATCCTGCTCCATGTTGTGCCAGCTGTCTTCTTTGAAGACTGTTTCAAAGTGTGGTGCAGGGGAAAGAACTACCCAGGATCAGACTAGCCGTCTGCTGAGGGAGCAGTATATTGCTTCAGCTCAGGTGCTCTGTAGGAAAAGCTTCAGGGTGGGACTTCTGAGCAGCGGGCTTTACACTCCCATCGTGACTCACCCCAGGAGAGTTTTGAAAAGGGCAGTTAAAAATGAGATTTAAAAAGGAAAAAAAAATTATTTTTTTTTTTTAGCCTGTGGTTTTATAGCTGCTCCACCCTGTCTTTCCCAGTCAATGAGAGGACGGTTGTCTCCTAGGAACACTGAAAATTGTAGAGGAAAAATACACTTAAACTGGATGTTCTGGCTGTACCAATCTGCTGCAATACCAGTGCCTTTCTTCCCAAGTGGGTGAAACCTCTACAGCTTTATTTAATACAGAGCAATTTCAACAGGTCCAGTTAAGACAAAGTACAGCTTTTATGAAAGTGCTCATTTTGGTTCTTTCTGGCAAGAGTAGCTGTAATTGTGGTGTGTCCATACATATATGTGCATGTATTTATAATTTGGATACCTCTTGAAACTTTTCATTCTGTCTCCTGAAGTATGTGTATCTTTCTCTTTTCTTTTTCTCTTTGACATCATAGTCCCGGTCTACACTTAGCTGTTCTATTTCAATAGATAACTCAAGAACGTATCTGGTATAATGAAGTTGATGAAAAGGCGGAGTAGTACAGTGCAGTTGGCATGTCATTGAAAAGCCCTTTCTGCCCATACGGCTCGCATCATTCAGGTCCCATTTGCAGTAGAGATCGTTGCTGGTATACAGATGGCACCTAGGGATGTGTTTTCTCGAGTCACTTCAGGGGCACAGGCAGTCACATCAGGAAGGAGAGCTGGGGAGGAGGAGCCGTACAAGTGCTGTTGCACTGTGCAGATCTGAAATGCACATATCATTCTTGGCAGTGCCAGTGACGGGCTTGTTGCTGTCTTCCTCCTTCTACAAACCACCATCTTTGCCTAGAAGCTGACAGTTGTACCAACTGATCTAAGTTGGTCATACCTGCAGAAACGTTCTCTTGTTGATGTAATGTATTTGGATTTCAGGAACAGATGTAGCAAGTTCTTTACTGGCAGGAGCACTTTCTCCCTGCCCAAAGAGGTGGAAGCCCTGAGGGTTAGCTAGGATAGCTATCTTTTCTCTGCCAACCCAACACATCTCTTCCTAGGATATACCTTCCCTGCAGACCTAGCTTTAGCTAGCAGTGAGCCTTTGTGCCTGCTTGCCTGACTCTGTGAGACTCTATGGAGGTGCTGCATGGGCATGGTTGGTGGGGGAGAGATCCCATGGTACTGAGCACTGAAACGGCACTGAGGTGTCTGTGTCTTTACTCAGGGCTGCCCAGGATTTCAGTCCATCGCCTGGCCCAGAAGTGCAGCCTTTGGCAGTGACACAAGAGTGATGCTACGTGTAAACAAACTAAAATGGGCTTCCTTATTCTTAACATGGGCAGTTCTGGAGGTGTTTGTCAGCGAGAACTTTTTCATGAGAATGTAATCCAGGAATTGAGACTGTAAAGCACAAAACTTCACCTGTCTGATTCCTCAGCCATCTGTGCACTGCAGAAACAGCAAACGTTTGGTATTTAAACACTGAACTTGGCAGGTGGTGCCGTATTGGGAGAGGAAGGAGAGAAACAGAAAGCATCTTCCAGCTGGAGTTGTGGAGGGGGCTGGAGGCTTGCTTACCTTGCCTTTATGCTGAGAGCTGGGTTGCGTGCAAGTATCAGCAGAAGCAAGACCTGAACTCAAGCCCATGCCCCAGTTGTTCTGCTAACTCAGGGCAAAATGTTTTCTGTGTGGGTAAGAGCAGAGCTGGGGAAATGTCTGAATCAGCCAGAACTCTGAAACATAAACATACCCTTAGCGCAGACAGAGCCGTCATAGATTTATGTCATTTTGAGAGTAGTTAGTACATATCAGGCTAAATGTCTCCAAGGAACAAGGTTCAGTAGAACTGCTATGACTGGGAAATGCATTCACTAATGAGACGTGGGCAGACCTGTGGCTGGTGCATGCTGTCGGAGTGCTCTGACTCCTGTGGAGCTGCACAGATTCATGCTGTTGACAGCGGTTTCACTCACTGCTTCCAAACAGCTTCATCAGCTTTCCTGCAGTCTGCTAGCACAGGGGTTGTTTATGCCTCCAAGGAAGAAGCTGATCTGTAAAAGGCAGTGAATGGGTGCTTTCCTTTCTGCAACCAAAAAGTTGCCCAGATTTAATTTTCTGAATGGAAAATAGCTTATCATTGGCTTGGGAAGTCTAAGGGCTTATTTAAGGGGTGCTCTGAGCGAAACTTGCACCTGATGGTTAGGAGCCATTTTCATCACCGCTCCAGCTGCAGCATGGTGTGGGGGCTCAGAGTTCTATATGCAACTACAAGAAAATGCCCCTCTTACGGGAACCGAAGGCGGTAGTGCTGGGGACCTGTTTGCAAACCTGCCTGTGCTGAAAAAAAATGAGCAGCTGATAAATGACTTGCCAGCTTTGCCTAAAGAAAGGGACCAGCACAGCAGAGTTGCACCCCTTTTTTGTAAAATGGTAGGTGGCACCTAGTTCAGCATTTTGGACAGGGAGTTCCCTCATCTCCAATTCCATCCTTGGAATGGATGGACTTCATACAGCTGCTTTTTTAGGAATACCACTCCTGAGCTGTATTAATCTGCACACTAAGCAGTCATACAGGTGAACAGACAGACTCCAGCAAAACTTCTCAGAAAAGTGTTTACTTAAAAGCAATGTGCCGTAAGTTACACCTATGCTGTAACTGTTTTTAACAACTCATGTGTTAAAGATAATAAAAGACTTAAAACTACTTTGCTTCCTTATTAAAAATTGCACGATTAGCTTCACAATGGTAGTAGAAAATGTCCTTTGCAGTTATGTAGCACAGTTTGCACTGTATGTAGGTAAGAAAATTTTGCTAAGCTGCTGAAGTTGTAGGCTGTATTTAAATCCTCTGTGCTCTTGGGCATATAGGTGCATTTGATTGTGTTAGTCTAGAGGGTTTGGTTTCCAGTGCTGCGAGTACCTTTTATGTATCACCTTGAAAATGGTGCCTGCCTCACACATACACACAGAAAAAAGGCTCTGTTGAGTGTCTCGTGCTGAGGATTCTTTTCTCGTTCCTTTCCACTTTGCCTCCCTTGTTTGTACCATCTGCATCTGATGTACAATATAAAACCAAGAAGTCAAGTTTACAATAAAAACTAGTTTTTGTGAGTGGGAAGTATTAAGCCACAAGTGCATTTAAACCTACAATAAAGTTCAGCTTCTGTGTGCAACCAGGAGCTGAACCCACACATCATACACACTTGCATTTGATCAGTTCCTGCTGTGGTTTCAGCTGGGTGGGGTAGCCTTTTTCTCAAGTTTCTGACACACTGTACAAAAATACACCCATCAAAGTCTTTTTATAATCATGCTAGAAAACAAATTTGAAGCAATGTTTGTACAAAACTTTTTTTTTGCTAATGCTCTACACTTACAGCTATCTTCCCATTATTTTCTACCCATCCTTTGCTGTTTATCAGGCTTGCAAATGTGGTTGATGAACTGTGCACCTGGTTCTACATTCTGATATGCATAACACAGCCTAGTATCTCTTGGACAACTGATCAGCTTGGTATTTTTCGTATGGGCATGATAAATTGACTTCCAGGATATCAGTACATGCAGAACTAGCCAATTTTAATTGGATCCACTGTAAAATGTTTTTAAGAGTGGTTTTGGTTTTTTTTCTCCTCTTCAGAGTGCCTCGGGCCAACTGTTGTACAGCTGTATTTAAACCCCAATTATTAATTGCCTTTTTATTTCCCTAGATAGACTGTAAAAGTGGTACTCCTTTCCGCAATTTTTTTCTTTTGTCAATGTAAACTCAAAGTACCGTAGTGATGTTAAGGTTGTCCTTTCTCTGTAAATCAAGTATGGAGTATCTAATTAGTCTTGGATATGACTGTGTGACCACCACTTTTGTATAGTCAGGAGTCTGTTTAGTCAACATGTTTATTCACATGCGTGAATGTTTTCAGAATCAGGACTGAAATCACTGCTGATAGTCAAAGGCTGTGATCTTCCAGAGCTTTGTACAAGTAACATTGGAATGCTTTTGTATCAGATCAAGTTGTTAAAGTTTCCTCCTTTTTATTAGGTTACAAGACCCAGTAGCTACAACAAGAAATCCCATTTTGATATTGAAGATGTTGATGAAGTTGACAAAATGGAGATTAGGTAATATAAATCACTTTATACTAATAAATTTGTCTTCTAAAGTTGTGTAACTTTGCAATAGACTCGGTTTTCAAAGTGGCAAGCGTGGGTTTACTGTTGATATATCAAGATGAATCTTCCTCACTGTATCTGTATGTTCATTTACCTCCACTGTCCTGTAGATTGTATCTGAATATGTGTGATGGTTCTGCTGTGGGAGAGATCCTTATTATTTTCCTTGATATCCTATATACACTTGTATACTAATGTGTGGTTGTCATTAAGCACAGCCTTTTATGTCTGGGCTCCCCTTTCCTCCCCAAGAGAGCCCAGAAGCTCTGTGATGCTCTCAGTTAAGGGTCTGTTTTCTTTTATCAGTTAATTTTAGCAACCCATATAAGGTCCTCCTTCCCTGAAAGGAAACTCTTGAACTCAGTTTCTCTGGGGCAGAGGCAGTTTCTCTTCTCTTTTGTTTGCAAAACTTTAACCCCTTCTTACGAGGCTGTGTCTGATACACGTGAAATCCATTGCACAGGAAAGAAGCAACTCTAATTTCACAAACAAAACACCACCACTCTACTCCCTGCCACCCACGTAGTACTGTTTTGAAACCTGCTGAGGCCTGTCAACAGTGTCTGTGGGGACAGGTGAATAGAAAGAGTGGAGAGGAAACAATAGGAGGTGCAAAACCTAAAGGTATCACATGTCATACCATCACATATAGGAAACTTAGGCCATCTGGTGATGTGGATGCACTGTAGCTGAAAGCTGCTGTATCTGCATCAGGCAGTGAGAAATCTCCCTCTCCTTTATGCTAGGATTTGGAGGGAGAAAGGCTGAGGGAGAATGGTGGCACCCCCTTCCTCCCCAGGTATTCCCACTAGAGAGGTGGTGAGGGCTTATCTCCCAAAACATTTCCTAGTCCCTTCAGAAACACAATTGGCTGTAAGGAAAGGAGGGGAGACCAGGAAGGGGAAACAATACTTGCTCTCAGCAAGCAAGATGCATCTGTGTTCACAAATGAATGGATGAGGGCCGTTCTCATTTGATGGTCAACTACTGATTCATGTAACCTGTTAGTGTAGTATCGCAGCACTACAAGACCATTAATGGATTTGTGTTTGCCGTGGCTCTGTGAGACAGGAAAGGGAAACTTCGTATGTGAGAGAGACAGGAGCTGTACTCTGTTTCTCCGAGAACATCTGCGTCAGGCAGTGCAAAGGTAGCTGGTTTAAGGGCAACCCGCAGCTAATTCATAGGAGGAAAGAGCAAAGGTCCAAATTCAGTGCCATGCTGCTTTGGTGGTGTCAGTGTTGCAGCACAGCAGATGACCTAGTCCTAGCGCAAGACCATACTTCTGCAAAGCTTTGCATGGTATAGGCAGGTATGAAGTAACATGTCACGTATCCCATGGGATGTATGTGATGGAATGGGCAACTGAACAGTGTCTTGGGAGTTCCAGTCTAGTCTTTGTAAGCGTGATGCGCAGCCACACACTGATTTTAAATGAAAGCTAGGATTCTCTGATAGTTTTGTGACTCTGGAAGGGGACCCTAGGCATTGGTGGACAGTGGTTACGCATTGCTTAATATTTCATTTGATTCTTATTTTGTACTATCGGACTAAATGGAATGATACAGTTGTTTTACTTCTACATTTTCTGGAAAAATAACTGTCTGCAATGATAATGTATGTAGAGCTGAGCTTCAGAAAAGTCTTTCAGTCCTTAAAACCAACACATCATAGTGTGGTAAAGATGAATAGTTTGTGAGGAGGCTTACAAAATAGTTGGGAAAACATTAATCACTTAAATAATAGACAAAAGCAGATAAAGAGTTAGTCGTGGTTGGTCAAACTCTTTACTCAGAGGTTTTGTCCCCTGTAGGACAGAGTGTTTTTGTTTCTATCTCAGGTTCCCCTCCACCCCCGCTCACTTCCTCCGGTCTATTTAGTCAGTCAGATTGCCCCCATGCCCTCTGGACGGATCATACAATTTATGGGTTTGGGGGTTTGTTTTCTTTTTCTCTCCTGAGAAAAATACCATTCCACAGGGGAAAGAGGAGACTAAGTCTCTCATGGTTTCTCTCTAAAGCTCTGAAAGTTTCTCTTTTTGAGTGGGTGTAGGAAGTTGCAGGCAGGGCTATCAACACTTTGGGACCAGATGTTCTGGTGAAATTCGTTGTTTCTCCTCCCCCTCTCTGTTGTTTCTTTCTTTCTTTGACTACAGTCTGACCAGTTTCAGAATAACAGTTGGCATAATTTTGCCTTTTAAACAGCTTGGGAAACAGTAATCTTTTAGACTCTGAGGTCTGTGTATTACGATTTTAAAAATGCTGCTTATGCTTAATACTCCAAGAGCACAAAATAATAATTTCAGAATTTGCATGCCTGCTTTGCTTACTGTGTAGTGTGAGATCTACCTTGAGTTGTTAGTTCCTGTCCTACAGATCCTTTGCACTGATTTTTTTTCTGTAACTTAAGTTGCTGTGGGGGAACACCCTTTGGCTGCATATGTTTGAAAGCGTTATTGCTAGTGGGCATCTTGAAAGAATCTGGATAAACTAGAAACTAGTAGCCTGTAAATGTTTGGTAAATTGTAAGTTTGACTTTGTGTAAATAAACTTCTCAAAAGATTCCTCTCCTCCTGAAGCTACTTTTAGCTATCTGAATTAGTTAGCAAGATAGTAACCAACCAGATACGGAGAAAGAGGAGAAGAGGGTGAATTCTCAAAGAAGTTTTTTCCTTTTGGGGAATTATTGCCCTGCAGAAATACTGTCAAAATATCAGAGTTTGAAAAACTTTCCCAGCAGGCATGCAATGTGAGCTGATGGTATGTCTAGTGTATGAAACTTGATGCATGAGACACTGTTGAGAGGTACAAGCCTCAGAGGATTTAAAAGTGGCATCCTCTGCACTTGCATAAGGTAGGATAAACCTTCAGCAGGACTATCAACATCCATTCCCTGACAAGCCTACTGTGACTTGCTTGAGACTAGGAAGGTTGTGCAGGTATGTCCATAATTGGAAGACTTTGCACCTTATCCAAATTAAAGTTGCTCTTCTAATTTGAAAACCTGTATTTTTTCCCATATATCTTTTTTCCCCCAAAGTTTAAGGCACATTCAGACTGTCACTTAGCTGTGAAATGCTCAGCTGAGCTTGTTTTATAATAAAATACCACTCAGAGGAAACCTTAAAATATGTACAGAAACAACTACCCTGGAGTCTGAAACCCTTGCTTCAAGGTGGGTATTATGGCATTTATCTACAAATGCCAGGTTTGACACGAGTACTTCTACTTTGAATCTCAGTGCAGTTGTTTAACATCCTAATGTTAAAGAGCATGTGAAAGGGAAGGAAATACCATCTAGAGATACATACCAGAACTTCCCAAACATTGAGGGACTGAGTGCCAAAAATTATGTAGGCTTC
The DNA here is from genome assembly GCA_013398915.1 of Dromas ardeola. Classification (NCBI taxonomy): domain Eukaryota; kingdom Metazoa; phylum Chordata; class Aves; order Charadriiformes; family Dromadidae; genus Dromas; species Dromas ardeola. Next base: position 224,083 of record VYZM01017437.1, on the reverse strand, counting down.
AGTCAATACACAACTTATACAGAATGGTAGAACTGTCCTAAGGTTTTGAGTATCTGTACAGAACTAGTTTAGCTGCAACAAATTTGTAAGTGTGTAGAGCACTGGGAAGGACTGCGTAGACAGTAATTCAGCCTAACTCTGTAAAGCTGCCGCTTAGCTGCTAGTAATCCCAAATTAGACTGGGACTAACAATATGGAGTCCTTAAATATCTCTGCACTTTTTTCCCCTGGTGTCCATTTTACCTGTATTTTTCCATTATCTGGGATAGCCAAACAGCCCCCTGAATCTTTATCAATACGGACTGTGGAAACAGTACAGATGAGGGAAAGGTAGTTTAGATGACTTTTTTCACTGACGTTTCATGGAGGTGAATTGCAAGGCTCCAGAAATCTAAGATAAGGTGGTCTCTTTACTGTTTGGAAATCATTGTTGTACAGTTTTGAGACTTTCTAGCTCATAGGCTTGAGGGGAAAAAAAATAATTGAAAACAACATTGGGATTATTTGTTTTTAATATTTTTATTTATTATGAAACTTTTAAAGTTATTTGGTTTTATTACAGGGTTGATCTTTGGAATGCCAGTAACTTGAAGTTTGGAGACGAGTTTCTAGGAGAACTGAGACTCCCTTTGAAATTTCTCCGACAGTCTAGTTCTTATGAAGCATGGTATTTGACATTTTTCTTTTGGAGAATAAGTAGAAACATATGTCTGCTGTGAAGACTTAAGAGTAATTACTGCTATGTGATAAAGTTTAAATGGATTTAATTTGTATCTTTTTTTGTAAGCAAGCCAAAGTAATCTTAGCAAATGTAAGAACAAGAAGTTTTGATAATGTGATATACAGAGATTTCAGTCTGCCTCTGTCTTGCATGTGGGAGTTCTAATGGCTTTATGGTATTATTTACTGCAGTTCATCAGCAGTGCCATAGTTTTAGTGTGTGGGTTTTTAATCATATCTACATAAATCTTTATGATCAGAACTTCCCGTATCGCAGTTAGTGCAAAATAGACTGGCGAACTTAATTAAAAAGTCTGATTCAGAACTCTCAAGAATTTGAAACATATATAAGTTTTGTGTGTATCTGTACATTTTATATATGTTCATGTATAGCCTGAGATAATCTTGTGTTTCAGCACAGATTTTCTGTCTTATTTTTTGCATATCAGGTATTTCCTGCAGCCCAGAGATAATGGTAACAAGTCATTGAAACCTGATGACCTCGGTTCCTTAAGGTTAAATGTGGTTTACACTGAGGACCATGTTTTTTCCTCAGACTATTACAGTCCTCTTAGAGACCTCCTGCTAAAATCTGCAGATGTTGAGGTAATTTGCTTGCACTGTTTATTTTTCACCTGCAGAGGATCCTCACAGGGGGTCTGTCTCAGTGTTTGTCACTATCTTGCTGGCATCATAGTTGTGTGATTACCAGAGTCCTCAGCTTCTTCCTTTTCAGACCTGAGGGCCTTGTTAAGCTCTTCATATCCCTGCTGCTTGTTTTCAGTCCTTGCAGAGAAGATCTTTATCTGCATGCAGTATGGTGGGTGAAGGCACACCCAGGAACACCAGTGGTTTTAGTAGCAGCATATTCTCCGTGGCTTTCTAATTTTACGTGTGAAAATGCAAAGTAAACTTCAGTTTGATCAGTTGATTTTCCTTTACTGGAGAGGAACGAGTTTACTTGCATAATTAAAAAAAACCAACAAACCCAAAGCAAGAGCTAATCCTGAAATGTCAGAGGGTTGGACCATGTGTGCTTTTATGTATATTTTTAGCAGTTGTAACAGTCCTATTTTTTTGTTTCAGTACAGGAACTGGGTTCGGTACTTACTGTGGCTTGAAATTGAGAAGGGTTAGAATTCTTCCACTTCACTTGCTTCCAAGGCAACAGTGACATTCAGTGAAAAGACAGCTATTAAAAATCGCGGGGGGAGGAGGGGGAAGA
>VYZM01017437.1:155687-214231 GCA_013398915.1 Dromas ardeola | reverse complement strand
TTTTTTTTTTTAACTCCTGTGAACAAAAGCTGTAAAATTCCACTGTGAAGGCAGATACTGAATATCTTAGTGAGGGCAAAGCCTGCAAATGGAATTTGCTTTTGCTGCCCTGTAAGATCCATATGCTCATCATTATCATGGCCATTTCAAGGAAAATTTGTGATGCACCTAGAACAGTTTCTACTTTTAGTACCTTTCCTTTTTTTGGAAGCATGTTCCATATGCTGTATTAGTTTTAGATAGTAATTGTTGACTTTTTTTGTGTTACAAAAATGAGTTGTTAAGATAATCTAAGTGCGTTATGGGAACAGCTTCTTTGAGCTGGAAGGAAGAAAGTAAAACAATCCGAAATCTTCCTGTCAGAGCTCAGTAAGCTGAACTGCTGCTTGAAAGTAAGCTTTCATGGTAGCTCTAAGTCATGCAAAAATTAGGTTTTCGGTGAAAACACGACTACCCCTTCCAGTTAACCTCTGCAGTTCACTTCACTTCTCTCATGAGCATCTGTCCCTAGAAGCAAGTTTGTCTATTTTAATGCTGTACATTTATCATTCTTTTGTTTTTGAAAATAAATGTATAGTTTGTAACATTTTTCTTCTAACTCTAAAACATCTTTTTTGCCTCTGTCTTTCTTTTGCTCCTGTCTGATTTTTTTCTGTCTTTTCTTGCTCGGCCTGTGGCTGCTGTTGTAAGGACTCTTAAACTAACAGTAAAGAAAGTTGATGGTAATAGTTCATGCAGGTAAGATGGTAGGAGCAGTTGGTGCTTTGCTGTAGCTACTGGCTGACAGCATGTCCTTCTGTTGCAGCAATAGACTTGTCTGACTTAACTCTTGGGAGGAAGTACTCTGTTTAACAATCCTGAAATGCTTGAAACACAGCAGAGAGCATTTTGTTGCGTATTTCTTGATGTTGACCAACTCTTTTTAAATTTTTTTTTTCTTCCTTTAAACAAAAACCTGCTGTAAATAGAGAATAAAGGACTTTTATCTGTAGGCAGAGGCTTCAAGAAGCACTGAGATTTGCTTAATATTCAGTGTATAGATCCCAATGAACTCACTGGAAGTGATTAAGAAGTGGCCATACATTTTCTAAGCACTTCTTAAGTAGCATTCAGGTAAATTGTTTTCAAGGTTAAGGAGTGGCCTTCAGCTGTCTGTTTTTTCTGACATGTTGCATTATTGCTATGTTATATCATGGGGAGTGGGTGGGAATTTTCACAGCCTTTGACTTGATTCTTCTCCAAATTGATTGGCTGGTTAGTGGGGTTTCTGTTTGCCTTTGCAATGTTCTTATTTGCTTTTTTTTTCCTTAATCTATCTTTCTTCTATTAAGAGTATCTAGATGGAGGCTATAGCGTACGTACTTTTGAACGAACGTACAGTACCAAAGATTAGTGACTGGCACTTGGGTTTGCTGGCATTGATCGTGCCATGGCTGCTAAACAGCTGTCTGCATGGTTCTTTCCAAAAGGAAGAAAATTAAAAGGAGACTAGTTCTGCCATTCTTGTAGGTGAAAGCGTCCTGCTGATGCTTCCAAGCATGGTTAAGGCAGATCCAGACACAGCTCTACCATAAACGCAAGAAGAAACAGTATCACCAACCACCCAGCACTGAAATGGGTTTCATCTTAGATTTTTTTTCCCTTTGTGCATCTGACCGTTTGCTTCGACTTCTGACGCATTCTGCAAATGTTAGAAGCCAAGAAATCCTTTAAATTGACCTTATAACTTACGTGGCTTTGAATGCTTGTCACCTGTCTGTGGGAAGTAAAAAACATTCTTCTCTTGGCTATGTCAGCTATGACGAATTTAATTAGAAATGTGCTCTTAGCTCTGCAGTATGGAGTTTGCATATTTCAAAGAGGGAGGCTCTGTAGGAGTTTGCAGTTTTAAGTCACCTTAAAAGATGTTGGCATGAGAATGAAGAGAAGCTAACTTGAAGATCATATTGTCCAGCCCAAGGTTATCTGCTCTTACCTTGAAACTTGCCTTAACCTTTAAATATGAAGGCTACCACCAGTGGGCCTGGTGATGACCTGAATCGTATGGTTTTATGAAATATTTCTCAGGTAATCCAAGAATAAGGACCGAGCCAGTAACTATCTGACTGTTTTAAGAATGGGAGAGGTGTGTAACTATAACTGGTTTAAAAAAATTCGGTTGCTGTATACAGTCCTTGTCAGCTTTTGCCTACATAACTTGGAATGGGCGGCAGGCACCAGCTCAGCTGCTTACAAAACAGTTAAAGTCTGCGGGAACTTGGGTTTCTGTTTGAGCTTTAAACAAACCTGTGGTTCGATTGGATGCAGTGTAGTTTTTTCTGATGAAAATATCAGAAGCGAGAAACAGTATTAGCGGTTCTAAGCAGTTTAGCTCTGCTATTGAAAATCTTCACCCAAATCTTTTGCTATTCGCTCTTTGTGCTCTTTCTGCTGTATAGTGCCTTCCTACTTGATAAAAACTACTCTCTAGTAAGTAGTTTTTACTGGCTCCGTTACACAATTCTGTATTTGGCACAGTAGTCAATGTAATGTGTAGAGTAGCTGTTATCAACTCCCTACTGCATATGCATACACATTTTTTTCCACCAAAGGTGATGCTGAGCAGTATGAAGTCACTAGGCTTTCCAAAGTCACCTTGAAGCTTTTGGATTGATTTAGTGGTTAGGAAGGTGCTGGATGCATCACAGTTTCTTGTAAGCCTATTCAAGTTTGAAGGTTATTAAAGTTGACAACTCACTAAATGGACACCCATCCTCTGCCAAAAAAAGGGGTGTGGGGTGTTCTAGCTTTCAGCTGTCAGATTGCTTTGTATGTTATTGAAAATGCGTTTCCAACTGCAGCACCAATGTGCGATTGGAAGTGGAGCTGTGGAACATCCTGATTTTGTTTCTAGAGCTTGAGAGTGGCTAAAGCATGTAAGGGTACAATCACTGTGCTCCAGAGGCTTTACACCTGCCTTTTAGTTATTAAACATACTCTAAACCTTTTGCGCATTCTCACAGCTTTAAAAGAAATAATAAAAAAAGCTTGTAGAGTTAACAGGTCAAGCTTAGCAGAGCAGTACTAACCATGTTCTGCCCTTTTTCTCCTGTAGTAGGAAACCATTTAGCTGGATTTATCACTGAGGAAAGCTGCAGTTCAGCTAACTAACTAGAGCCCCTGTGTAGACTACAAGTCAAGCTGCGTGTCTTGCCCCTTAACTAGATCTGGAAAAAGTACAGGCTTAACCAACAGATTCACTAAATGTATCCAAATGTGGCTTTCCTTTCCTTGTCAAGGCAAGGCCTCAATAATTAGGAAACAATGTGTGTCCCCTCCTAAAGCTTTGCAAGTGCCATCATGTATATGTATATATGTATAAACCTGTATACATAAATACATATTTTATGTGTATGCATATATTCATATGTATGTGTATATATAAGATCTGGTATATTGTAACAGCTGTTGTCCTGTTTACTAGGTTCATGATCAAGAGAGCACAAGGAAGAAAACGATTTGGTATGAAAAACTTCAAGAAGAGATGGTTTCGCCTGACAAACCATGAGTTTACCTATCAGAAAAGCAAAGGTAACAAAGGTTTGACAGTCTTTTTTTGATACGTTTAAGCAAAGACTGAGATCTAGATCTGTAGAAGGCACAGTGCAGGCAAGTCTGTCAGCCTGTATGTTCTTGCCCTTTTTTTAGTATGTCTGTACTGACTATTAGAGAAGCGTCTTAGATAGCACAGTACCCTACAAATTAGCAGAATATTTGATAATACTTGTCTAGTATCAATGATCAACATCATCCGTAGGTTTCACAGTTACGTACTAGATTGTCCAAGGAAACAAAACTCAGGATACAAATACCTTATGCTGGGATTTGGGTTTGTATTGAACATTCTCAGGTGGGTGCATCTCAGCTTGTTCTCATAAATTCTGTAGCATTGCCACAACTGGCTGCAGTAGGCAGAGATTTGCCTGCAAGCTTTGAACCTGCAAAAATGTGTTCACTTAATGTTGCCTAATATCAAGGATTTTGCTTTTCGCAAATTGTTCTTGTCTGTTCAGTAGTACACAACAAATGCCACTTCCTTCCATTATATAAATACACAGGGAGTAAGAAAGATAAGGAAACGTGTTCAGGTCGTGCCAGCCTTCATTTCACACTCAACTTTGAGATTGTATGTCACCACCATCAGCCTAGTTCAATTGATCTGACAGGAATGATTTCTTTCATTGTCACCTTCTCAGGAAATACACTGCAACCTGCTTAGGTAGTCAATTTCTAAGAGGTTTGCTCTAATAACAGAAATGAACTTAAGACTTAAGCACCATGCTAGTAAATCCCTGCTGAGTGAAAGATTTTTTTCTTCTGCAGTCAAAATGATCTTCAAAGGAACAGAATCAGCCCTTAGAAAAAGGGCAGAGGGTGAAGTTGATTTGTGAATGAGTTGCTCAGTATCTGCGTGTGTGTGTTCTGCAGGTGATCACCCTCTGTGTAGCATTCCAATTGAAAACATTCTGGCAGTGGAAAGATTGGAGGAGGAATCCTTTAAAATGAAAAATGTAAGTAGGTCATCTTCATTAATTTACTTGTTAGGCTGGTCTAAATCCACCAGCCTAATCGCCTTTTTCCCTTTTGTAACCTGGATTGGGTTTCTATTGAAAGATGTACAACCACAGCTGCTTGTTCTGTATATAGTAGCAGGAGTTTCCAAAAGTACAGCCCATTCAGATTCTTAACAGCCCAGTCAGCAGTCCTTGGGTTTCGTGATCTGCAGCACACTCAGTACTGACCACTGCTGATCAGCTGTTTGGGCTCCGTAATGTCGAGCTCCATAATGTCAGACACAGGTAAGATAATTGAGCCCTTGCCCTTTCTGTCAGACCTCTCTGTTGGGAAAGAACTGGCTGCTTATAATTGCGAAGGATCACATCTTCTGTCTTATCTATCAGAGTTTCTTTACCAGTTAGTGAAAGTGGATATATATTTGGGTTAGGTCATGTGCCAAAACAACATCTGTGCTGGGCCCGGTATGGTTTAGCATTTTGATTGCCACATTAACAAAATAAACCTGTGTTTCTCCTGCGTGGAACACTACTGCCAGCTTCTGTATGTGAGACATACCATCCATTGTGTAAGAATGGTTCTTAGACATGATCAGTTCAGGTGACACTGGGAGCCTTTTTCATGCTCTTCTGACTGTCAAGCTGAGTACGGTCCTCACAAAGTTTTACTTAAAAACAAACAAAAAACCAGCTTAGTGTTTTCCAGTTCTAAACAGGCATCTACTACAGACTTCTTTATACACATAAATGGTTGTGACTTTTAGCTATTCTGCCTTTAAGTCTTTCCTGCCATCTGCACTGCTTGCGGACACCATGCAGGGCAGGGCTCAAACCCATCCTAGGTAATTGGGTTACTGAGACAGCACTTTGTTAAAGTGAAATACAATGTTTAACTCCTCAGTATTTTCCCTGTTTTCAGGCATTATTTTGGTAGCATATGTCTCTCTGTTAAAAGATTAAATAAGTTTCAGATCACTCGCTTCTAGAGCAATTTTCATTGTACTGTTGCTGGCTCTGGTGTTTATAACTCATGTTAATTGCATAGGCGAAAGCAACCAAGCTGCAAGATAATTCTCAAGCTATCATAAGGCAGCTGTAACGTGATGATCTGTTGCCAAGTGTACTCTGCAAAATAACTTGATTGAAGTAGCCACACAGTTGAGATATAACTTACTGTGTGTGGAAGGGACCCGAGCTATAATTCTGATCAGCTCTTCAGTGACAGCAGTCTTTAACGTATGCTTGAGTCTACTGGGCTACAATGCATCCAAAATATCCCTTTATTGTAAAGATTTATTATAGGAAAAATATCCCTTTATTGTTAACATCAGAAACTGTGCTCTATTTTGGTTGCTTAAATTCAGTATTCCCTAGGAAATGAAGGTGACTACATCCATTCTGGAAAGTAGGGTTCAGAGTATTTCCATAAGCAATAGAAAGTACCGTTATCGCCTTCCCATGATAATATATTTCCATTTATCTTGCCATACCTAAATAGAATACTGCAGCAAGAACAGAATTCTCAAAACACCACAGCAGATGTATTTGAGATGGATATTCCATCATGGGTGCTAAGTGTGATTAAAGATACACATTTTCTATAAATATATATCTGTGCTCTGAATCGCGCCAAGTGTGTCTTCCTCACTCCTGATAAATTTGCCTGTCTGGCAGCAAGGCCAGTAGCTTTCATCTTCCTTAAGCACAGTTTGGGCTGTGTGGGGGTGGCTTTAAGTACTGTTCAGGTCTTCTGCGTTGTTTGAGAAGCAACTGGTGGTTTTGCTAGTGTAAGGGTCTTGCAACCACTTGAAATTCTTGGCTGAGTTGTGGGCTTCTCAGTAAGAGTTGCCATATGTTAGCTCACTTAGGTTGGTATCCCGTTACACAAAGCCATACTCCTTAAATCTGTTTCTTTGTTGTAATGCAGAAGGCTCCATTTAACCCAGCAGGACATTAAAATTCTTTTCCCTGTAGTTTTGTGTTAATGGAAGCTTGAGCTGCATGCTCTTGTCTTCCTTGTTCCTTCCTTCCCTATTCCCCAGACTCAAATTGCCAATTATGTCCTGAAAAGTTGTATTACAAGGACTCTGTGTTAGGTGTGTATTTTGGTAGTGCTGGACTGATCACACTAGCAGCTAGTACGCTGCTGTTGTGCGTTGCGCCTTTCTAATTATTGTCTGACATCTGTAGGGATACTAAATCCAGGGAGATGACTGTTGGAGCTTTCCCTTTCCTGTTAGAAGGGACACTGTAATTAAAAAAAACCCTGTTCGTTCACAGATTAGGAAGTATATTTGCAAGCTACTTCGAAGGATGTGCACCTAAAAGTGTCACAAGCGAAGAAGAGATTGCGCCTGGTGCCCATCTGCAATACTCTCCTGAGCAGCTAGGTGCAGAATCCAGGCCAATGTTTCAGGTCTTTGTAGTAGGCAAAAGTGAATGTCAATTTTGGTGGGGTTTTTGCGGTTTTGGTGATATTTTTGGGTTTGGTGGTTTTTTGGTTTGTTTTTTTTTTTTGTGCCTCTGTTTTTCTTTTTACAGTAGCACGGAGAAACCAGAAAATAATATTCCACATGGTATGGACAGCGTAATGTCTAATGATTTGAATAATCAAATGAAGAAGTAGAGGGTAGAAGTGTAATTTAGGGATACCTGAGAGAGAGAGCAAAACCCATTAAAATGAAGTATTTGCAGAAGCTGGAGAAAATGAAGGTGGTTGGCATTTGCATTTCCAAAATCTGCAGTTAAGATCACTAACTTGAGCTTGGTTATCTTCAGTGCATGATCAGTATAATCGAGCAATAAGGCTGTGCGTCAGCAACTTGCTTCTTTAACGGGAGCAAAATAAATGTGATTGTGCCACTTCAGGTTGCGAGCTGTTTGGAACAGGCAGGAAAGCTCTAGTTTAGATTTTCAGTGCCCAAGCTATAATGCAGAATTAATGTGTCATTATTTGAATCACCCTGTGGCGATTAAAGAGCAACTGTATTGCTGTGATTTGCTAATAGCAGCTGTAGTTGGGTGCAGTGTGGAAGTTATAAAAGCAAAGAATCATGCTGAAATTAGTATGAAAAAGACTAGGGATAGGGCAGTATGAAAGCAAAGCTGTTTCTGAGGCTGGATCCAGACTCTTGCTTTTCTTTTTTCTGCCTCCTGCTGACTAGCGTTCCCTTTCAGCGTTGGGTCCGTCTGTCAGCCTTCCAAAAACTGGAGCTGCAGCATTACTAAAATTGCATCCCTGAGGCTGACAACAAATCTTTTTGAGGACCAACCAGCAAGTTGGTATTAGCTGTTTGTAAATCATCTCCTACAGGAGCAGTATCTTGCTCCTTATACCAGGTGAAAGGTCTTGCTGTTTTAAGGGCACATTTGCTGCCTGGTTTTGTGTTGAAATGTATTTATTGGTGCATTATTTTAGTATGTTGTGTTTTTTCTTTAATAAATCATCAGTCTGAGCCCAGTCTTAAGTTCACCGACTCATTCTGGTGGTTTATTCTGTGGCTTATTTCCTTATTTGCAGATGTTCCAGGTGATCCAGCCTGAAAGAAGAGTCCTGTATATCCAAGCAAATAATTGTGTGGAGGCCAAGGACTGGATTGATATCCTCACCAAAGTTAGCCAATGCAACAAGAAGCGCCTCACAGTCTATCATCCCTCTGCCTATCTTAATGGCCACTGGCTTTGCTGTAAAGCTACTGCAGATAATACTCCTGGCTGCACACCCTGCACAGGGTAAGGATTGGTAACATGCCCTTGGTGTAGGTATTGCCAGGGGTATGTGCGTCTCTGCAGTGTGACTTGCAGGTATGCAGTTACCAAGAAGATCTGCCATGTCCACAGGCGTTGTGATGTTTTCAGAGGCCATCTTTATTGTTATTTCTGATACTGTCAGTATCTGCATATCTTGGTCAAAATGTTGACATTTTTAGAGTTCAAGACGTTGATAAGAGTTGACTCTGGGATAAGATACTTTGGTTCTGATTATCTGTCATTAGTAAAAAGTCAGAAATCCCTACAATGTCCTGTTTGTAAATTCCTGAAACAGACAGTTATCTGCTTCTAGATTTAATTCTAAACTGATCTTTTCCTAAGGGGCCCACTCGTGCTCTCTGTTAAGTAAAGAGGTACCGTCTGGTTTGTAGGAAACTATTTTCATCTAAAATGAGAGAAGCAGCAAGTCTGTAGTGGTAGTTGGGCTATAAGACCCGGACAGTTGAGAGTTCAGTGCTTTGGCTCCTCCATCTGGTTATAGCAGACTAATTCACCAAAATGTCTGGATCCTGATACACTCCACTCTCAAGTCAGAGTGAAAGCATGCTGGATAAATCTAGGCATAAAGAAGTTTGAACTTGCCTACCTTTTCTCTTGGGAAAAATGGGAAGTTTTGAGATCCATGACATGGTTGGCTTTCATGAGTACTCACTTTTATTTTCATCCTTGTTAAGTGCTTTTTGTGCCATAATATACTGTTTAGCATATAACTTCTACCTCTTCCTGATGCCTTACAGAGGCCTGCCAGCAAATATACAACTGGATATAGATGGAGATAGAGAAACTGAGCGCATCTACTCTCTTTTCAACTTGTATATGCCAAAATTGGAGAAAATGCAAGGTGAGGATGAAAGATTGTTGCATCTTCAATACACTTAGCAAGGCAAAAATACCTGTGAAAATTGTATGTTCTAGCTAGACCAGTCTTGTGAATCACGTCCTAGAACACAGTGGCCGTTATTTAACTTGTTTCCCTTTCTGCTGTCTTGAGGCAGTTGTGTGAATTATTTTTGGTGCAGTGTGTAGTCGCATAGTCTGTACAAAGTTCTTTGCATAATAAACAGTTGTTTGAAATACGGTCTTAACCACAGCATCCTAAAATAGCATAGGCACAGAGCATTACTTGGATGCTCTGAATTGACAAATCAGAGTGTGTACTAAACCAGAAGTTTACTGGTCCTGAAAAGAAGCACCAGCAAAGTTGAGGTTTTAGTGGAACATGGGTTTGTGTTACCAGAAGTCATGCGCACATTCCCTGATTCGGATCCCAAGAACAGGCTGGATACAAATGGTTTCTCAGGAAGGCTCTTTCAGAATTTTCAGCAAAAGATGACCTGTGGATGTCTGTGAAATGTTGAAAAGTGAAGATTGGGCTAGGAAACCCTCAGGAGCTGCGGGGAGCAGAGATGTGGCATGAAGGATAAAAGAAAGAAGAGACAGCAGAGGAAGTTCGTACTAGCAGACATGCCAAGAAAAGTATCCGGTGTACATGGTGCCAGACTTGAAATCCCAATTTAGCACAGGGAGTGGCAGGGAAGCCTTCACTGTGGCACTGATCTTTTAATAGGACTTTATTTTATAATATGAGATAAGCCGGTGGTGTCAAACACACAGATTGGAAAGCACTTTAATCCATTCCTGGCTGCCGTGCAATTGCAAACTTAAGATCCCCACCACTTCCGAGCTGTCTGAACCAATGCCCAGCTTTCCCCTGTTCCGAATCCTCACTGCCAGAGCCAGCATTGAGTTTCAGTGTCGGGGAAAAGGACGCAGGTCTGGCACAGACAGTGCAGCAAGGGGAAGGTAACTCAAAAGCTGAGACTGAGACAGCAGGAAAGCAAGGGAAAAATAGAGAAAAAGTAAAATACTCTTGCTTCTCTTGTAATGTGCTCGGCTAGAATGCAGAAGTAAATCACATGATGAATGTGTTGCAAATGTTCATGTCATAATCTCTTAGCCAGGAAGGCTCCCTGGTAGGATTAGAAGGTAGTATGACTTGCCCCTTCTTAGGATATGTCCCTAAGCAGGCAGCCAAGCAGTAGTCACGACATATTCTGCTTATGCTTGTTGTATGAATCTTCTAGGGGTAATGTGGTAAAACATCTTCTGCGACTACGTCAACCTGTAATTGTTTTGAATTCAGTCTGTTGTGCAGTCCTGTACTTGCCTAGCTGCTGCTTAGGAATGGGACCTGTCCTTCTGACCAGTGAATACTTGACTTCATGGAGGCCAACCCTGCAGCACAGTGGCAGAGTATGGCCTGTGTCAGAGTTCCCAAAGTGCGTGCGTGGGGTACTGCTCGTGGTAACTGAGATGAAGGCGTTGCCTGTGCAGCAAAGGACAGCTTTGCACCAAGCCAGGAGCAGCTGCCAGGCTTGCTGCCCTTTCCTTACGAGATGAGGAGGAGGGAACAGGCATGGGACAGCCTCTGTGCCAACCAACAGCCCAGCAAAAGGACAGGGAGCTGCTCCTTCTGCTGTTGCTCTTGATGTCAGCCACAGTTCTGTGGTGGTCACACAGAAGCAAAGCAAGGAACTGTAAGAACCCCGGACTGAGTATTTTTAGTCTGCTTCTCTCACTTTTTTCCCCCTGCCTATCTGATACTTATTCCCATACTTTATTTTTTCCCCAGAGGCCTGTGGCAGCAAATCCGTGTATGATGGACCTGAAGAGGAAGAATACTCCACATTCATCATTGATGACCCTAAGGAGACGTATAAAACACTAAAGCTAATTATTGAAGGTGTTGGAACTTTAGAGCAGGAACATGCTCAATATAAGAGGGATAAGTTTAAGAAGACAAAATATGGAAGCCAGTAAGTATAATGGGTTGTCCAAACAGGAGAGCAATCCTGGGAAATGGTGTTTCCTTTGCTTATGTTCTGGGCTTCACCATATTCATGTTCAAAAAAGATCCTGCAAATACGTACAAAGTAAGGTTATGGCTTAGTGATATCACGATATTTTAAAGGACTGAAAGGAATTTTTAAATGCTTGTTTTTAAATTCAGTTTCATTGATAAAAATAAGTGTGGGGTTTGGGGGTTTTAGGATTTTTTTTTTAATTTTGAACTTGTGCTTGTGGAATGAGCAGTAAATACCAGAGGATACATGTATTTACCAGCTTATTTTAGAGTGTTGGTTTGAAAATGGGAAGAGTGGCTGATACAGCCACATGACTGTATTTTGTGTACCTGTAAATGTAGGAGTATTCTGCGCATGGCTGACAAAAAGGAGGATCAATTCAATCAGTTCTTCCAGTTCAAATAAGATGCAGTGTTATCATTACAATTACAGCTTTGAAAATCAAACTTAGGGGAAAGGTTTTGTATGTTCACTTTCCATTCTGACATTTTGATGTGACAGAAAATCCTATGTATAGTACTTTTTATAGTAGTTTTTCTTTTTTTTTCTTTCCTTTTAGGGAACACCCCATTGGTGACAAGAGCTTCCAGACGTACATCAGGCAGCAGTCAGAGATCTCAGCACATTCCATATGAAGTGCAAAGGAAATCACGGGACAGTGCTGAAGGGTCGATCGGTGAAGCTAAATAGTAAAACAAAAGGGAAGCCACACATGTAGCAAAATGTATGGATAAGTGTCAAGCTTACAAACTTTGAGACTTGCTAAACGTATTCTCTTTTCAAGAAACTGTTATAATAGTTGCTATGCACTTTATTCATCTGGTTATTGACAGATGATAAAACTCTGCCTTCTAGGCAGTTGTTGACATGTGTATTTTTAAATTTGCTTTGGTTTCTTGGAATCTAGTGATCAGTTCAATGATCGAGGTGTGTGGACTTCATCTTGACAACTTCCATGCAATTCCTTATGTTTCGGAAACCAAGCATGCTGCTAATATGCAGCATTTTCTAGAATGGTGGTTTGTTACTGTTTTTTCTTCCTGAGTAATGTATATTATGCCACACTGCTGCGTGCTCTCTTAGGAAAACTTAGTAACACTTTACTTTTAATGCCTGCATTTAGAAAAGAAGCAGAGGAAAAACCCTCTGGTGTAATCTCTTGCGTTGTACCTTGTATTCTGAGCAGGCCAAGGAGCAGGCCTTTTGTTTTTACAGCAGCATAATTTTTGCTAAATGTGCACAGTTCTTAATAGAAATTCAGATCTGAATGGTACTCTTGATATTTTTGAGATACAAAGTCATTTCTCCAGACACATTCAGCAGACTTTGGTTTTGAAGATGCAATCTCAGCGGTATAATAAAACTGACTCTCATAAATATGAGGAAGAAAGAAATGAACTTATGTCAAGGCTACATGTCTCTTATGCAGTCCAGTGACTGGTAATTTTTGAAAGTCTGCCAACTGAAAGGCAAGGTAAGCTAATTTTGATGACCTTTTACCACGACAGCGAGAAGGACGAATAGAATACAAGTCTGGCAGCTGAGACACGCTGACTTCCCAGGCGCAAAAGCCGTCAAGATGGGTTCTCTCTGAAAGGATGTTTAAGAGCTGGAGTCTATGCTATCCTAGTACCACTTGCTTTTCTGGAAAATAGATTTCTACTTTTCCAAAAATGTTTTTAAATACTTTTTTAAAGAGACTCGTTACAGGATATTTAGTATATTAACATGCATAATGGTAACTTGTTAATATTCTGAGTGTAGTGAAAATGGAATGAGCTGTGTATCTCACTAATACCAACAAAAGTCATTAAGGAGGGGAATAAAGATCTGCTAAATATACGGTAGATATTTATGTATGCTGTTTAGTTGTACACCATAACTTTCCTCTGTATAAGGGTCTGATTTACAAACACCTAGCTTTGATGGCATGGAAGCCTGCATGATGGACTTTAAGCTTCTGTGGGGTAGAAGCTAGTGTTGGTTTTAAGCTGAATTGGAACAGAAAGTGTTGAACTATCAGTTTAATGTGAAGATATCTGTATCTTTGCTTAAAGCATTACAGATTAACTCTTAACTGTGTCCTCGTTGCATCTGACATGATTTAAGATGGCTGAAGTACTTTGAACGCCTCTGTTTGTTAGTGATGCTTTTAGGAATGAGGTTTTCTTTTTGTTTGAGTATATAGTAGACCACCTCCTAGTAGATGATAAATGATCTTTTATTCATCTTCACCCAGCAGACTGGGGAAAGGGAAGTAATGAAGCATTGCAGAGATGCATTTTGGACTCCAAGCTTTTAGCTGCCATGAACTGCAATTTTTAACATGTATTTGTAACTTAATGTTGTTTATAAAATACTAATGACCTGTAATGTGTGTTCTACTTGCCAATTAAAAGAAATGTTTTATTTCTGAAAACTGTGTGCACATTTGGAGTCTGTTTAGATTCACAGTGGTCACCAGGGGTGCCTCTTGGCACAGCATCTGCTGTTCAGAGTTGGACCATGGATGGAGATCCTTGTGAGTGTAAACCAATCTGTGTTAGGGCTGCTGAGTCCCATCCTTGCTCCTCCTCCCATCTGCACCCCTTTTATTGGGTCAGCATTGCACCCGTAGGACTCCGCAGTGAACCAGATTGGGCACCTGAGCCAGCCACAAACTACTCTTGCAAAGCAAGCAGTTGTTGCTCAGCTAGATCAGCCTTTGGAACTGGTTCCTTGCGTTATTACACAGCTGTTGCTGCTGCGAGGGAGGGGTGAGTCTGTGTTGAAAGGACAGGAGGAAAGAGTTGAGAGCACAGCACCCTGCACGTAGATTGGTTCATGACCCTGTGGAACCGCCACCCTTCTGATTAGGACCGGTTCTGTGGCAAAACCTTGGGCATGCTGAGGTTTGTGCAAGTCAGTCTTCTGGAGCTTACCAGTCCTCTCTGGATACTCACGTGCATTATGATTTGGCTGGGAGGTGGTGTGTGACAAGCTGCACTCACTGGTTCTGTTGGGGAGTGTTTACAGGAAGGCCAGGCACAGCCCTGCCGGGGTAAAAAGCTGTTGACCAGCTCATTCAGGAGTCTTCAAGGTAGCTCCCGCTGCTGTGTCACCAGAACACAGGTGTGCATTTCTCAGAAACTTCTGGCGAAGAGCTTCTGCAGGCACACTCTAGATGAGTGATAGTAGTGGTTTAACAGGTAAACCACAGCCAGGAAAGAAAACCAAACTGATGGTGGAAGATACATCACCGCTGGCTTGGTGAAGGTGAACTTGACCACAATTACGCAAGTGTGTGTTTTTGCTGAGGAATTGTAAACCTTGTTTTAAAAACAAACAAGATTTTAAGTAAGATGAGGTAGTAAACTGACACAGGGTTTGTAAGAAATGAGCAGAGTTAAATGCAAAATTACCCTAACGCCATTCTCCCAGCTCTCTCTCTTTTCCACTCAGTCTCACTCACTGTATACAATCCTTTTGTTTTCCTGCTAACATGTCTTAGCTTAAGTCAATAGGAAATCTTTGAAAGCTGCTTTTCTTACAGCATAACTTAATTAACAGGGTTGGTGAGGGGGTTGTGTTAAAACTGGACTTCTAGTACTTCTTAGTCTCTGTCTCCTGTCTGTCTGCAGCACATGTTTCTGATGATATCTTCAGAAATAACTCAGCAAATCCTGCCCACAAGACAGATGATGTGATAGGAACACTTGGGACGGCATCCCTTACATCTCGAATGAAGAAAATAACATTTTAAAGAAAAAGAAAAAAAAAAAAGCACAGTCATAAGTAAGCATTTCAGGTCAGTTTTCTTTCCTTCTGTTCTCTATCCCAGCCTGAAAGGCAAAAAATAATTTTTTAAAGAAAAAAATTTAGAAGCTGGGCTGTTCTCTCCTGAGACTCCTGATGCCAAAGAAGGTCCTCATGCCTGTTTTCTCCCTTGCTGAACCAGCGCACTAGGGCACGGCTGACCTGGCGACAGGACCCAGGTGGCCTTGCCCTGTGTCCATTCCAGTTCAAAGGAGGTGGTGTCTCTGGCCAGGCAAATGCCTTCGTGCATTTTAGAAGTAAAGCGTTCAGACTGGGAGATTCGTCCGTGAAACTGCACACCCGAAGTCAGGTTTCCTGTGAGAGTTTCCTAAGGCAATGGACGGGAGTTGAGTTGACAGATACAATCTTTTCACTTATGTGTGTGTGTTTTCTAGGTGGATGGAGTAGAGCTGGAGAGCAGCTGCCGCAGTGATGACAAATCACTGTTAGTGCCTTTTCATGTTGTGGCTGTTGTGTGTGAAGCTGTGCTGGGATGCAGTCGGTTCGGCAGCAGGAGTGACAAGCCTTCCACGTGCCAATAATGTCTCAAAGCTCTCTTGGCACCGGTGGCACTTGGTTCTTCACCCAGTAAGATTTCAATGAGGTCCGTGGGTGGACGAGAGGGTTGAAGAACAAGGTTCTTGTCTGGAAACGTTTCCATGTAAAAATCACCAAATGGAAAAAAAGAAAAGCATGATGTGCTATGGGCATGGCATGCAGCTGATGCAAAGAGCACCCAGGGCCCTCCTCACCCTTACAAGGCTCATGGAAGTAAGCGCCAGTGACTGCAGTCTTAGAAGCTGTGAGAAATCAGTGAGAACTTCTGCCTGCATGAGAAGCTGATTTGGGGCTAAGGCGCCTGGCTGTGTGACACAGCGTCTGAGGCACTTGGATGTTGATGTGATTCCCGTCTCCATCCCTTCTCTCCAGCTCTCCACGCAGTTTCGAGGAAGTAATTTCAACTTGCAGTCCCGTAAGTGTGGTTATAACAGGCTGTGTGAGAAGCTGGCCTGGATAGCAGGAGAATGTGTGCACCCTGCCAGTCCCCATTATCAGCTCCAGGAAATGGATGCCGCAGGAAGACTATGGCGTAGGGACACTGTGCAGCCGGAGGCTGGGACTGGTGCTGGGTGGTGCTCGGAAATAAAGTTTAACAGCATCTTCTCATGAGCCACCTTCTGTATTCATGACAGCTGGAGACAAAGGCTAGCGGGCAGACTGGAGATGTTTCTTTCTGGCTCTGAGCTTATGTCGTTAAACAGTAAATGAATTATTCCAAAGCTCAAGTGGGTACCGAGGAAAAGACAAGGTGTTAAGACAGAAGTGCTGTATTCCTACATGGGTGAGATTCTGGATCTGAGCTGTGTAAGAAAAGACTGGAAGAAGCCATCACGGAGCAAATAATTGCTCTAGGTTCCTAAAATAACCTAAGATAAAATAGGATCCTAGGAGATTCATCCCGAATCTAGAAACCAGCATGCCTAACTTCTGAACGAATTACACATGCCTTTCCATTTCAGTTCCCATTTCTCATCTGCTGCTCCATTTGAGTCACTCTGATTTACCTGAAAAGTTCAAACCGTTGGGTTTCTCATGTTTCCGCAGAGCTATTACTTTTAACACAAAGTTGCCTGGTTTTAGCGGGTTTGCCTGCAAAATTAATGTGGGTGTGTTGATTGAAAACAAGTCTCACCAACAGCCTGGGCTAAATGTAAAGAATGTTTAAGTGATAAAAAGGGAAATGAGCTTTTTACTAGTTTGAAAACATTGCCATGCTGGATCTTACCAAAAACGTACCCTTGGATATACACAGTTCTGGTTCACAGCTGGTTGATTCTGGCAAATTCTCTCCACAATTATGGAGCCTGTATGATGTCTGACTAATTTTACTAAATTCACTCAACTACTTTAACCTCTGTCAGTCACAGTTGTCACTGTTGCACTCTCCTGTCCTAAAGCTGTCAAAAGGAATTATGTTTTTTTTTATTCACTTGAGGCCACAACAAATGTACTACCTGGATATGGACTCTCACTTTTCTTTTCTTAGGTGAAAACAAGTAAGTCTTGAAAGAGGTGACAATGGTGCACAGGGTTGTCATCAGGTACCAGAGGTGTACCTGCTGTACCAGAAATTAATTTATTTGATTAAGAAAGGCACTTTGGATAAATGTAGCCATGTATTTCTCTGGGGTTGGAAACTAAAACTGTAGTCACTATGTTTGTGAAGAGAAATCTGCTGACAACAATACAGGAAGCTAATTTTATGAATTATAGGGAAAGAAAAAGGGAAATACTTGATGAAAACAGAAACCGTGCACAAAAAGAAAGGCCACCCTGAAACACCTCATGTTTTGCTTTCTTTAGCAAGTTTTTCTGTGTTACAGCTCAGCTATAATTCCTACTTCTCATCCTCTCCAGAAGCCATCCTCTGGCAGCCATGACATCCTATGCCTGTGATGGAAATGACTGGAGACGCTCACAGCTGAGAAAAGCAACTTTAAAAATAGACAGGCTCATCTGTGATGTCTGGAGATGCAAATGCTTCACCTCCCGCTGAGCCACGGTGTTGTGAGGACAACCCCGTGGCATGTTTTCTCTTGTGCTTCAGCCCCCTTAAAGAGATCCCCGCTCCCCCACCCTGGCTGTGGTTCAGCATCCTATTAATAGCACTGATGCAATTGAATCAGTGAAACAATTGGGACTTGTTAGAAGACGGGGAGGTTTTGGAAAAACCTGGACCATCTGCCTGACCAGGTTTACAGCAGCCTCACAAGCACTTGCATCAGCACACCTGATGAGGTGGGGACAAGCCACCCCAGACGGCTTTGCCACCAGAGCAAACGCGTCTACCAGCTATGCTCCAAATCCATTTCCTCCCAGCGCCATCCCACCTCATGCTCCCTATTAAAACCACAGATGCGCAGCACTGTCTGTGACACGACCTTCTTCTGAAGCCAGTATTGCCTGCGTGTATGTCCCCTCCCCCAAAAATGCACAATTGTTTAGGTGAGTCCTGTCCCCATCTTTGTCTTTTGCCTTGTCTACATTAGCAGCCTGGTGGCTCCCCAAGGGTCCTGATGTTCTTCTAGCATGAGAACCAGGCAAAACCAGGGAGAGATTCAGCTCTGAGATCTGGCTCTTCCTGCTGGCACAGTACCATGTTTCCTCAGGGTTTACCAAGAAGCAGGACCTGTGATAGTCGGTCCAGCACCCTCCCCACCAGCCCTTTGCTGCCTTGATTCCCCCTGGTGAAGACCACCACAGGCTCAAAGGCGGGTTTCCCACTGGAGAGCAGGGCCTGAACCTCATTTTTCCAAAAGATGTCATCCTTTTTCACTCCAGAGAAGTTCCCTTGGCATAATTTCTATCAAAGATGCCAGAAAGGAGGAACTGTAAGCAAAAAGCTCTCCTATGGAGCAGTTTGGAGAGTCCTCTGAGGGAATTTGGCACTGATTCTCAGCAGGGATCAGCTGCCGCCCAAGTTATGTTGGTGTCAGAAAGTGGTGGCCAACGTTTTTGCTTCATTTAGAAGTTGCAAGCGCGAAAGAGAGGGGATGAAGAAACCAGCAGGCCTGGGCAGGTAGTAAGTATCAGCCAGGAGCATTAAGAGGAGGAAGGCCTGGAAATCCTCATGGGGGCTGGAGGAAGGCAGCACCCATCTTCCTGGGCCGGAAGGGGCCAAGTGCCCTGGTGTGCTCGGCTCTTAGGGTGGGACCTGACACAGTCGAGGTAAAGCATGAGCCAAGAGACCTTGGGCAGGCTCAAGCAGAAGAATCAGAGATGGTTTTGCCCACCAGGCTCCCAAAGTTGAATGATGCTCCCTTAATCAGGCTGTTCAGTAATTAGTTTTCTCTGCCTGTTTCTCCTGCCTAAGCATTTCCTGCTGCGAGAGCGAGCTTGTTGGTTTCTGTTGTGTTCCTCAGAGCAGCACCTGGGTGAAAACCCCACGAGCCACCACACAGCCGTGGGTGCGTGGACCGTCTGTAGCCGCAAGAGCTGGCTGGCTGCCTGGGGCCAGCAAGGAGGAGAGCGGGCCACTTCTCCCCTGGCTTCCTGCAGGTGGGTAGTGCAGGACAGGGCTGCTGGGTGTCCCTCCAGGCAAGGTTGCTCTGCCTGGCACAATTTCTTCTGCCAATCCTTACTTACTTCCTGCCTGCCTGCCTACCTGCCTTCCCTTAAATGGACCGGGTTGGCTCTGCCCTTCCAAAACTGTCCCCATCTCTTCTCCCCACCTGGTGCCTGGGGAGAAGAGATGGGGACAGCCCCTGCTTCCCAGCGCCTTCCACTTATTCCACATGCCAAGCCCAGCCTGCTACCCCTTCCCGTGTCTCAGACCTCTTGTTCACCACTGCCCTAGGCCTGGCTGCCATCACTAATTAGGCAATCACCAAAAGACTCGGTGTGGAAGGGACCTCTGGGGTCCACCTCATCCCACCTCCCTCTCAAACAGATCAAATAGACCTTTTGGCTCCTCCTGATAGTACCTCTGTGAGGCAGCACCACTGTCTTCACTCAGTCAAGGAGGCCGCTTGGGCGGTGATATGACATTGCAGTGGAGGAGGAAAGAAGCTGGTGAGCTCTCTGTGGAGTATTTCTATTTTTTCCTCCCTTAAAAATACAATAACCTCAGTACTTTTGGAGCTGATGGGGTGCAAAAGAAGTATTTCCATGCCACGGGCAACGACGCAAGCACCCTTGTCTGTAAAATCTCACTCGTCTGAGTATTTGTATGTAGCAGGGACTGAGTGTTCAAAAACGGAGATTAGGGGCTTTGAAACTGCATTAATCAGAAGTGGCCTTTCTTTTGCAGGGGATGGGGAATGATGTTCTGCTGAATATGTTAACGTGCAACTCTCACAGCACTGTTTGAGTGTTACTGAACCAGGCGATTTCTGATGTGTTGTTGCCATCCACAGGAAACAAGATCTGTATTTCAAATTAATTCATTAACAGCCATAAGACAAAGGAAATGGGATCTGTCTCTCTAAATGTAGATGTCCACCATGTAGATGCTTACATTTCAGTTAGTTACTCAACCTCCTTTAATAGTCAGGGGAAAGAGAGAGGCCCCTCTAGGGCGTGACTCACAATTTTAGATGTCTACCGTAGATTGAAATCAATCAAGCCCTAAAAATTTGCCGTTCCCTTCTGTTGACCGCAAGGAACCTGGCATGATCGCTTCCAGTGTGCAAGCTTATGGAAAAGACACCTAAAGCTGGTGGGATGAATCCCACCCAGGGTGATAGGAGAGGAGCCTGGCTGCTGTGATGCGCGTTGCCACTCTTTGCTCGCCCTCATTGTGCAGCAGTGATTTTCTTGCAGGCCCCGGTTCTCCTCCCAGGGTTTTCCCCTCCTGCCTTGCATGCCACAGGGACGGCTCAGGCCGCTAGATGGGGGTGCTCTCATGCAGGATCTGTCCCGCAGCACTGCTCAGCGTTGGGCTGTTTCACAACGATCCCAACCAGGAGAAGTTCATGAGGACTTCTCCGTGAGCACCAGCGCTGGCCCTGTGCGTTGCTGGCTCAGCTGGTGCCCCACGAGTGACCCCAGTGGGGTGCCAGCGCACCGTGGGGTCCCGCCGAGCTCGCCAGAACACACTCTGCAGGATGGCACTGGCTTTTCGTTCTTCTGCGGCAGGACAAGGTGACACCTGGTCGGGTACAAAGCTGGAGCTGCTCCCACAGCGCGTGGTGCACAATGAAGGCTGCCAGGACAAAGTGTCCCCTCCCAAACAAGCTTGTACTGGCAGAGTGGGTCTGAGCAAACAAGTTCCAACCTTGTGTGGTGTTTCCACGGTGTTTTTAATTGGGTGCCTGGTACCAGAATAAAGGATATTGCTGCTTGGCAGAGGGCAGCCAGAGACAAGAAAGGTAAATCCCTCACTGCCTCAGCGCTGTCGAAAGGATCAAAACGAGGAGGGTGGCTGTTCTCATGGGGTGTCACTTAGGTCTAGGGCTCCCAAGCAGCAATGCAGTTCCTGATTATTGCTTTCGGTTCACTTTGCACTTATTGTTGTATTGCATGGGTGTGAAAAGCGATTGAGGGAGCTGGGACTGTTTAGTTTGAGGAAGAGGAGGCTGAGGGGACCCCTCATCACTCTCTACAGCTACTTGAAAGGACATTGTAGAGAGGTGGGTGCTTGTGTCTTCTCACAGGTAATTAGCGATAGAACAAGAGGGAATGGCTTCAAGCTGCAACAGGGTAGGCTTAGACTGTACATTAGGAAAAAAGTCTTCCCAGAACAAGTGGTCAGACACTGGAATAGGCTGCCCAGGGAGGTGGTGGCATCACCATCCCTGAATGTGTTGAAGAGTCGTTTAGATGTGGTGTTGGGGGATATGGTGTAGGGGAGAACTTTGTAGAGGGGGGTTGATGGTTGGACTCGATGATCCCAAGGGTCTTTTCCAACCTGAGTGATTCTATGATTCCATGATATTGATCTTATTTTAAAAATCTCTGTTCCCCTGATTTGCCTGTTCTGTCGTCTTTTCTAACGTGGGAAGGTAAACTTGCTTGACTGGGTGAGCTGCACATCCTTGTTGTTAAACTCGCACTGGAAAACAACTGTATATTCAACTCTGCAGTGCCATGAGTGATTCTCGTGGTGTGGATCACAGCTTGGGAACCGCAGACCTAGAGCTGGCCCCATGGTCATTTCTGGGCTGGCTGGGAAGAAAACTCAAGGCCACAGGGCCTTACAGCACTAGTATGGTAACCATCCCATCCATGTTAGAGCTGGCCCAAAGGACTTATTTTCCAAAAAGAGGTCTGAAAAGATATTTCTAAAAAATATGAAGGATACTTGCATTCTTAAATTTGGGAGCGGGGATATTCTCCTGTTGTTTTTGCAAGCACTAGCAAAACAAGAATACTACATCTGATCAGCCTTGTGAAATATAATCAGGTGAAGACTTCTTTAGAGCCTCTTGGCTGTCTGACCCAGAACAACCATAAAGCACTTCCTTAAGACGGAGTAAGCATCCTTTGTGCGTTACTGTTTCATTTGCAGGGATCAGGTGGGGTTATCAGCGGTTTGGAGTCCTTAGCAGAGAGCTGCTGGCAAACCATCTCTGCCTCGTTCCTGGTGTCCGGGCCCCAGAGGAGCTGGGCTGCCTCCTAGGCTGGACGAGGCAGGAGAAGCGGGAGAGAGAAGGAGCAGTACTTAAACAGGCTCAGGAGCTGCTCAGACCTCGGTCTGGGGAGGGATCTAGACCTCAGCTGGACAGGGATGAAGCATGGCAGGGACTTAAGGACAGGGGAGAAACTTCTTCCACCAGCCCTCCTTCATGTCCCCTCCTCAGCACCATGCATTCGGACCTCTTCCCTGGTGCGCCTTAACCCAAACCTGACCTCCCCCAGCCCCTTTTGCTGTCACCATCCACCCGTGGCATTGGGGGTGGCTGCTGGCAGCTCTCCTGGCAGGAGCAGATCCTGCTCCCCGCACACCACCAGCCACCACTGGCGGGACTGTGCGAGCCCAGGGAGTTTGCCAGAGAGAGATGTGCCCAGCTGGCGCTGGCGAGGCTGTAACGTGTGGCTGTGGAGCTCCTCTCCAGGCCACATCCTGGAAGAGGCAGTATAAATCACGCCGGCTGTGTGGCTTTTTCCCCCTGCTCTGCGGCAGATCAGCTGATTTTTTTTTTTTTGTTTGCACTGTGTGTTTTTCCCTGGAAGGCACGTGATGCTTGATCTGCAGATATCCCTTCTTAAGAAATGTTTGCCTGAGTTTCGAGCCAACGCTGGGACCTGGGAGCCGAGCACTTCTCAGCAAGCCCCTCGTCTACAACACCACTAAATCGCAGCTTTTTGTGCCTTTCCCCTGGGCAGACACGGGGACAGGGCTGGTCAGAGGTGGGCTGGCAGGAGCTGTGTGTTTGTGGCTGCTTTCGGCTACGTTGCCAGAGACTGGATGTTTTATGCACTGGCGAGCTGAGACGTCTGTCTCCAGACGCTGGAGCATCTCATCCTTGGCTGTGAGGGCTGACAAGGGCCAGCTGAGAAGCAGATGCTAATTAAAATGGAAAAGCAGAGCTTCAGTCTGGTTTGTTCATATATACAGGTTGCCCTACACAGAGGACTAAGACCCATTATGGGACACTGTGGTCGGCTGCAGGGGGGGCTGTGATGTGTCATGGTTATTTCTAACGGGCTACACTGAAGCCACACTCCTTTTCCTTCAACGTGTAGCTTTGCATTTAGGTGAATATCTGCTCTTACCCCTATCTGCTACGTAGGTTCCTGGTCTGTCTCACACCTGCTTTCTGTGGCCTAAGTTTTACCTTGCTCTTTCATCAGGGTCCTGCTTTTATAATACAAAGCAGCAGTTTTGGTGGGAAGGGCTGGGGGCAATGCAGAACGTGAGTTCATCTTGCACCAGAGAAGTGGGGGTGTGCTCAGAGTGCCCTTCTCAAAAAGCATCTGTTGCAAATGCAAAAGCCTATGAGAGGAAGAAGAGACCAGTGTTAAATACAGTGTTCTTTCTTCTGCCATCTGTTCTGTTTCTGTTATAAGAGGCACAGGTGAGATGACGCTGGAAGATTTCCACTCAACAGAAAGTAAAGAGACCGTTTCCCACTGAGAGCTGAGTGGTACCATGCATGTTTTCGGAGGCTGGGGAAGGCACTGTTGGGCTAAAACTTTGCAGAATTTTTTTTCCATGAATGAGAAGTCCTCTGAGTTTGGCAACTGAAAAAGATGAGAAGGACGGGAGCAAATTCAGCTGTGAGAAACCTCCTGGAGGTTAAATCTTTGCCCTTGCCGCTCTCTGGAGCGTGGTGCCTTTGTGGGTGAGTGAGATCAGAGTTGCGTGCTTTAGGAGTGGATCGATTTTTGCTTTAAACGCTCAGCATAATGCATGAGATAAACCACCTCTTCCTCAGGCAATGAGAGTCCCACACCCAAGTGCTCACCATCCATAGAATCACAGAATCATAGAACGGTTCGGGTTGGAAGGGACCTTAAAGACCATCTAGTTCCAACCCCCCCTGCCCTGGGCAGGGACACCTCCCACTAGACCAGGCTGCTCAAAGCCCCATCCAGCCTGGCCTTGAACACTTCCAGGGATGGGGCATCCACAGCTTCTCTGGGCAACCTGTTCCAGTGTCTCACCGCCCTCACAGGAAAGAATTTCTTCCTGATATCCAATCTAAATCTGCCCTCTTTCAGTTTGAAACTGTTCCCCCTCGTCCTATCATTACACCCCCTGATAAAGAGTCCCTCCCCATCTCTCCTGTAGGCCCCCTTTAGGTACTGGAAGGCTGCTATAGACATCCAGACACACTTCAGACTTCTCTATGATAGCTAGGCTGTCCAGTGGTCTAGGACTCGTTAACAGAGGACTTTTCTACATCACTCAGCAGTAGGGATCTGGAAGGTGTCTCCGAGAGACATTTTTGATACAGTGAATGTATACATCAGCCCAAGAGTCACACATCCTTTCTCTTGTTAAGTGGGTTTTAAAAGCTTGACCCTCAGGGTTTTGAACTATCAGCAAACAAAATGAGACTCAGATTCAGTTTTGAGGACTCGGTGGATGATGCTTTGTGCTGAGTAATCCCTCCAGCATCTGGGAGACATGGCTTTAGTGCCCATGCTGACCTGTGAAGGCAGGCAAGGTAAGTCGCTGGAGCTGCTCATCGCTCAGTTCCCGTGGACCAGAGAGTGAGCAGCATCCTGCTCAACTTTCCTCGGTGAGAGGAAAGCCCATGTGGTCTCAAACCCTTTCAAATCCTACTGAAACTAAGAGTTGGTATCTTAATCTGAAAAATAACACCCCAAAACCCTGCTCTGTGTGGGACAGCAATACGCAAACTTCTCTGTTGCCTACTCCATTTCTTGTTGAGAGCCACTGGTCCTACAAACCCTCTGGGCAATGTGAGCTTGTGTTTGGAAACCTCTGTTTCGGAAGGTGCAAGAAATAGCCCCAGGCTCCATCACTTCCACTGTTAGCCTAAATTCAGTAGAGCCAGATGCAGAATTGCTTGATGGTGGACATTTATGCACCCTTATCACACGTGTGCATTCGATAATGCTTGCTCATCGCCACTGCTTTCTGCCCTCGGTACGTACCAACAGCACAAAACAGAGCTGTTGTAGTATTTTAACTGGAGGACTGTTTTTTCCCTGAGATATTGAGAGGATTAGAAAGAACTAGAGTATGAAACTTTTGTCTGTCAATGGGCCCTTCAGTGAGGGGGGTCTGAAAACATGATTTTTGTTGAGTGTAAGAATTATGAAAGGAATGGGAAAGCTCCAAAGCCTCCCAGCAAACCTTCGCGCAGACAGGCTGCCAGAGGGCTGAAGAGCCTGAGCAGTGCTGACCCCTCAGGGCCACCGCTTAGTCCTCAGTGGTGCAGGGCTGTCTGCGCCACAGCTGCTCCAGCTCAGGCTCAGGCATCCAAAAAATATTCCAAGGTCACCATAGCTTTCCTTCCCATAGGGCTTGCCTCCACATCAGCAGCTCTATGGTGTTTGTTGGAACTGCCTTGTTGGGTCATTTTCCATCTTGTAAAGCATGAGGCTTGCTGCTGAATAATCAATAGGCTGGGTAAAAAACCCTGTTTCCCACATTGTTCCCTAGTAACATTTTCCCCTCTCTGCCCTGCCTCCATCAGTGGGACTGACACGTTTTCTTCCAAGTTACCAGCGTACATCTACCGCCAGCTTCCCCTGCTCGTGGGAAGCCTTGCTGTATTCCTCAAAAGCACACCACTCTCTCTTGCTGCAGCCAAATTAGTCACTGCTGTTGTCAAACCAATTGTACATCAGATAAGTCAGCAACAGATGCTGGGCAATGCTTATAGTGCCCCTGGCAGTGCTGCACAGGGAAGTAAATCTCATCAGACCTCAGCACAGCCTGTGTCCCTGGAAGCTCTGGAGAGCATCGTTTCCTTCTCCTAACGTAAACGTCTTCCAGGGCTGAAGAACTTCATCTGATATTCTTGCAGCGTCCTTGAAACGCCAAGGGTAGCGTCGCTTTAATTGCCTTTGAATAGATCTCATCAACCTTGCGGCTGCAGCTGGAAATAGCTTTTAATCAGACAGTCTTTCTTTTCCTATTCTTTTCCCTGAGATCATTTTTACTGGAGGAAATATGTCATTTACAGCAATGGGCTTGCAGGGGGTCAGCAAGGCGTCTCTGCAAGCTGGATTTCTTCACCCTCTTCTGACCAACTGATTTGCTTGGCAACAGCAGACAAAAACAATGCGGAGAGGCCGCCTTGGAGGAGAGTGGACGTCCTGTAGGCCATGATCTGATGTTTTCCAGACAATGTCTCTGTCTGGCAGCAAACTGCACTCTTCTCCAATTCTTCAACATCTTCAAAAGGCAGATAATATAATCAGACCTGGTTATCCAGGAACAGATTTGCCTGTTTCTCTCTATTTCTTCATGGGGCTTAACCAAAAACCACGTTAACCCTTTTGGCTACAGCCTGAAACTAGGAGCTCAAATTCAGTTCCCCACTCAAATCTGTAAATTTTTTTTTTTTTTTTAGAGGCCCTGCTTTCCACCTCCTCGCCCTCTGAGCCTGTCCAGCTTTTTTCTGTTCATCCTCTGTCCCTTGGAGAGCCGTGTGATGGGGCTGGCTGTAAACAGCACCCATCAGAGCCTGGTAGAGCCAGCATTCGCCAGCACTCACCAGGCGCCCAGAACCACCCTGGGAAAGGACGTGATGTGAGCATGATCAATAAAATGCTGGTTTCCATGCAAGAAATTGGAAAGATCATACAGGGGGAAAAAATGGCCAAGAGAGGTAGGTATGGCCTCTCTGAGATAGCACAGTGGTTAACCCAGTCTCTTGGTCTGGTCAATGTAAAATGACAGGCGGTTTGTGCCCCCAGAAGCGCTGCTTGTAAAATTAAGGCAGTTTAGCTTTGGCTTTTGTTGTGAATAGCTCAATGGTGCTGCCTCATGGCCAGAGAGAAAACTACTTTGCCTTCCTATTTCTTTGAAATTTTTAATTTCTCCTGCAAGTGACAGACAAGGTTTCTCTTACCCCTGGCATGAGAGACTCTTGCTACGGGAGTCTCTTACTGCTAGGCAAATATTCCAAGTACATCCAATGCATCCAGCTGCATACACTGGGATTTGGTTTTGGCAGGGAGGAGACTTAAAAGGTGGAAGGTTCACAAAGTACTTTTGTCGAATATAAAGTTTCTGTTTGTCCTTCTCCTTTACCTGGTGCAGTGTTGTACCCGTCTCAGACGGGGAGCTCTTTGGCACAGGGACCACTTCTGAACTCTGTTGCCCGGCTCCCTGCAGGAGAGGCCACAGTGGTGCAGCCACCACAGCTGGCTGGCATCGCAGCCGGCCCCTACAAATGCCAAGCCTTATCTTGGGGAAGATGAAGTTAAAGAACAAGCCATAAAGAAACTGCTCAAGGCCTCTCAATAAATTGCCAGCAGAGGCTTGACTATTTTGTTCTTTCCCCCATGGGATGCCACCCAGCTTCTCTTCCCTTCAATAGCACCTGGAAAAAGTTCAAGCTTCAAAACACACTAGAAGAGACTCATGATTTGGAAAATTTATCTGGCCTGGAAACCTCTAATTCCCATTCACCAGCTTATTTCCAGCCCCACTGCAGAGTTGCTAAATTCTATGTTGCTAAAAAAAAGAGGATGGGGGACCCATCGTGAGGCCGCTGCCTATTACCTGTCCCATGTTAAGCAGATTCAAGCCATGGTGGTTGCTTTCACACTGTGTCACACTTGTCCTGGGTCTCCTCTGAGAGAACCACAGGTTGTTCCTCTTTGACCCAAAGGCATATTTTTGGTTTGCTGTCTCCTTGCAGCGCAAAGGGTCAGAAATAACGTGAGGCCCCACAGTGCAGCCCCACAGACGGGTACTTTATAGCCAGACACCAAAGGTGGGAGTGTGTCGTCCCCCCCGTTCAATACTTTTGTGAGCTAACTGCAGTTGCCGCAAAGAGATGCAAAGCCTGCGGCAGCCAAAGAGTCAATGTCTGCAGAGCGAAGCCTGATGTGGTTCCCCACCAGCTGAGGCTGGTTGCAGCTCCTCCCGGAGCCACAGTCATCAAATCTCACACCCCTTCATCAAATCAGCCATTGTGAGACCTCTGTCAAGAAGGCTTCTCTGGAGGGCAGTAGACGGGGTAGTAGTTGTCCAGCTCGTGTGCAAGAAATTAGCTCTGTTTGCCAGAGGCTCCTCCAGCGGTTCTGTAAAAGAGCAGAGCAGCATATTGCAAAATGAGCCCCCCACACACCATATTGGACCTCAATACAATGCAAGATTTTGGGGTCCCAGTGGCAGAGGCAGATCAAGTATTTATGAAAGAAAAGTAGTCACCTTTTGGGGGGAGGCTGTGTTGAGACCAATCTTCTGTAACTGGTATCTTCCTGCTGCTTTCCCGTGGAGATGTGGTGCACAAACCTTGTTAGATGAACTCACCTGGAGTGCAATCCTGCCGAGGGCCAGAGGCGAGTATCTATAGCAAATTGTTTGAAACTCTTAATTTTTCATAAGGTTTTGTTTACCAGCATGCAGGAGCTCGATGGGGGAGCCACAACCCCGTGTTGGTATGACCATCGTCCTCGGAGCTGAGCTGGAGAACAGTTCCTCCTCTGACAGACTCTGATTTTTCTATCAACCAGTCTTCCGACCTCTGTCAAAAATACGTGGTAGTTCAGGCCTGTCACCAGCACTCCCAGCACTCTGCCTTCCTGAGCATCCCTCCCAGCAGGGGCATGGGGCAGGAGTTGTTATGAATGGAAACAGGCCTGGGGACAAGCTGCCAACCTCTTTGAAATTTGTCGCTTTTGGTAAGCAGTAAGCGAGCGCTTCTGTTTGATGAGAGCTTCGTGGTGTATCCTAAAAACAGCAGCAGCCCTGGAAATGTTTTCCCCAAGCCCAGGGCTGCTGGAGCAGCATCACTGGAAAGGAGGATACATGAAGGCTGAGGAAGGGTTGTTTCTCAGCTAAACATGAATGGAGGCTTATTTAGCTGAGGAATGCTCCTCCCCTCCCTGTTTTGGGACCTCGAAGAAGCATTCAGTAACTTACAGGAAGATTTACACAATGTCCCAGTGCTGCCTGCTTCCTGGCCATGGGGACACAGGGCTTCCAAGAATCCTGAGAGCTTGCGAGAGGCACCGAGCGGCCGCCTGGCAGGAGAGTTGCTGGCTCTGCACATCCACCCAGCCAGTGAAATGGGGAAGCCTGGCCAAAGTACTTTTTTGGCATGGTTTTTCTTTCAAAAAACACTCAGAAATATAAATTTAAACTGACAGGTTTAAGTCACTAGAAAGCCCCACGGAAAAGGCTTGGTATTGCTCATGCAGGAGCTCTCGGCTGACATGTGGTGTAGAAAGTTGCAGTCTTCGGAGAGGATGGGCTTAATGCTAGCTTGACTTCTTTTTTTGTGGTGTCGATGCGGAGAGACAAGGTAATTGTACTGCTTTTGCACAAGTGCAAAATTCCAGTAGCTGCAGCTTAAGAAAATAAAACATTAAAGTTTAGATTGCAAAATACGATCCAGTTGCTCTTGGTATAAGAAAAAATTAAATACTCGAGATATTAAAGTTCAGAACAGAGCTTTGCCGTTTCTCCTATTTATCTGCCTTGATGTGCTCATAGCTACCGAAACAATGGAGTGAGCAGGGAATAGTAAAACTGATTAACTGTAGAAATGAGTGCAGATCAACTGGAAGTTATGAGATTCATCCAATACCGCTGTGCTTTGTAATAAATCTGGGTCTCCAAGGTCCCCGTGACTGAACAACGTGAGCAGAGACCATTTACCATGATGGTGTGTGTAAGCAAGTTGTTTGGAAGTGCAAATATCACTCTATATCCCACTGTCTGCCAGCAGGTCCCCATTGCATGCCTACATCAAGTGACAGTCAAAACAAACTAGGTGTGGTATTACATGCGAAAAAAAAACACAAAAAAGAAAAAAGCCCCCAGGATAAACCACATGGGGTAAGCAGACAGAAATACAAAGCGTGTGTTCTCTGGCACTGCTTGCCAATGTTTTGTGTGTCGCCAGCTCCTAAGCATTTGGACTGTACCCTCAGCAAGTTTGCCGATGACACAAAGCTGTGTGGCGTGGTCTACCTGCTGGAGGGAAGGGATGCCATCCAGAGGGACCTGGACAGGCTGGAGAGGTGGGCCCGTGTGAACTTCATGAAGTTCAACCAGGCCAAGTGCAAGGTCCTGCACCTGGGTTGTGGCAATCCCAGGCACAAATACAGGATGGGCGCAGAATGGATTGAGAGCAGCCCTGAGGAGAGGGACTTGGGGGTGCTGGTGGACAAGAAGATCAACATAAGCTGGCAATGAGCGTTTGCAGCCCAGGAAGCCAACTGTGTCCTGGGCTGCATCAAAAGAAGTGTGGCCAGCAGGTCAAGGGAGGTGATTCTGCCCCTCTACTCTGCTCTCGTGAGACCCCATCTGGAGTACTGCATCCAGTTCTGGAGTCCTCAGCTCAGGAAGCACATGGACCTGTTGGAATGGGTCCAGCGGAGGGCCACGAAGATGATGAGAGGGCTGGAGCACCTCTGCTATGAGGACAGGCTGAGAGAGTTGGGGCTGTTCAGCCTGGAGAAGAGAAGGCTCCAGGGAGACCTTATAGCAGCCTTCCAGTACCTAAAGGAGGCCTAGTGGAAAGATGGGGAGGGACTCTTTATCAGGGAGTGGAGCAATAGGATGAGGGGTAATGATTTTAAACTGAAGGAGGGTAGATTTAGATTAGATATGAGGAAGAAATTCTTTCCTGTGAGGGTGGTGAGGCACTGGAACAGGTTGCCCAGAGAAGTTGTGGAAGCCCCATCCCTGGAAGTGTTCAAGGCCAGGCTGGATGGGGCTTTGAGCAGCCTGGTCTAGTGGGAGGTGTCCCTGCCCATGGCGGGGGGGGTGGAACTAGATGATCTTTAAGGTCCCTTCTAACCCAAACCATTTTATGATTCTATGATTTCCCTGTGGCATCATGCATCCCTGCATTTATTTACTTCTATGGACAATACCCTGCCTTTTCTTAGCTGTCTTTCAGGCACCCTTTAAAGGCAGCATCCTCTGAAGACCATCACCCTCCAGAAGGCACTTGTGACGAGAGCCGTGGCGCAGCACCATCCACGCTGCAATGCTGCAGAGTGAAGGTTTCACCTGTGGGAGCTGGAAATCCCATTTTTCAAGAACATTCCAGCTTTAATATGTACCAACAGCCTCCAGAGAAGAAAGAAAATAGCTTTTAAATACTTCTCCTGTTTTCTTTTGGAAATCAGAAAATGCTGGTGTCCTGAGGTAGAGGCATGACTAGTGGAGCCAGGTTGAGTGAGTGAGTTCCCTGTGATTACAGAGACTTCTCTCATTGTATTCCCTGTCCCTGCTGAGATGACTCTGTGTATGATGCTGCCTTAGGACAGCCCTGGCTGGACCCCACTTCTTCAAAGCCGTGGTGCGGTGGGGACTTATTTTCTCATAGTCCAATGGGGTTATGTTACGCTGCGCTGGACCAGTGGGGTCTTTGGTGTTTTGGATGAAGATCAGTGGGTGACAGTCCTACTTTTCTCCTTTGGGCTTTTACGTCAGCGAAACTCCCTCTCCAAGCTGCTGATGCTAGGACAGCTATTTGGGCGGCTGTCCCTGCAGTCCTGAATGAGGAAAACCCTTCTGAGAGCCCCTGTCTTGTTCTGCGGGAACACCCCTCGCACATCCGCTCGGGTCGAGGCACGTTCCCGTTAGCATCAGATGTGTCACGCTGCACAGTGTGACCTTCTTCCCCTGGACACCGCACTTCATGTGCATGACAACCAGTCTGAGAAGTTTCCCCAGCTCATGGCTCATCTTCCCAGTTCATCGTACATATTCAAAATCAGAGCAGATTTCACAGCCTAACTCTCCAACATGCTGCCCTCCCGTCAGGTAGTAGTCTGACCTTAACCCCTTGATTATCCCTTCCAATCTTTGTGGATATCTCTTTGGAAAGCTCACAGAGACCATCCCGAAAGAAAATGCGGTGGGGTGTATGAACTCAAGCCAAACCAGAATAGAATAGAGCAGGACTGACAGAAAGAGCCTAAAAAATATAGCAAAAATGGAGGAACCTAATTGAAAATCCAGAGTTGTTTCAGACACAAAAGAACAAGAAGTGAGAGGAACTGGCACTTTAAATAATGTACAGAATATAAGGAAAACCCATCAGCTAGCTTTTGACCAAGCACATTACAGTACACAACAGAGATCACAGTTGAAGAGCACTGTATTTTTAGGAGCATAAAATTTGACACAACAGCTTCTACCAACGGCAGCCGTGTCAGATGCAGTGCCAAGCCTCTCCTTGTCACTGCACTTCTATTTATCATCCACCACTGCTTTATATTGTTATCCTTTTACCAGATGTTCGCTGCATACCTTACTCACAGACTTCTATGGCATTGTGAGCTGCCGCACTGTGCTCCCCTGGTGAGTCTCCATCCCACCTGTGCATCCCATCTGCTTTCAAACTTCCAGAGGTTCAGGGTCTTTCCTCTGGCCCTCCTGGCACAGTGCCTCATC
The DNA here is from genome assembly GCA_013398915.1 of Dromas ardeola. Classification (NCBI taxonomy): domain Eukaryota; kingdom Metazoa; phylum Chordata; class Aves; order Charadriiformes; family Dromadidae; genus Dromas; species Dromas ardeola. The sequence goes on along the minus strand of VYZM01017437.1, from coordinate 181,736 downwards.
TTGGCCCTTGATAGACACCTCAGGATCTGGGATGCCCTTGATTCTTGCATGTGTGTTTGTGTGAGCTGGGGGCACCCAAAGCGAGGTGGGAGGTTCGGGACAGAAGGATGGTTCTTCTGCTGGTGGCTGGTTCAGAAACGGTGTTGGGCTGGATGGACCTGGCTTTGACGTGTTTCGACTGTTCTGACCTTCCTCTGCCCCAGAACAGCTTGGATATCCACCCCCAGCTTGTCTTCGTGCTAACTCCAGTATATCTTTCCCAGAGACCCAGTACAAGGTCTGCCCTGGTTCAGTAATTCCTTCAGCTTCCCTCTCCTTTGGAGAGGAGGTGGCATTGACAGGGACTTTTGTCACCTTGCACATGAGGAATCCTCTTGCAGGCTGCCTGTTCATCAGCCTACTGATCTCTCTGAAGTTTCAAATTACTTCTTTGGGTATTTTTCATAAGAATATTTTCAAACTACTGCCTAGTTTGAAAGATATCGCTCCACTCATTATTTGAAATACTGTGATGGTTAAGGCAAATGCAGATAATGCAAAGGAGTTTCTGAACCAGGGGCACCTCAGTCATGGACAAAGCTCAAAATTTGCACGTCTGAGGGGAAAAAATGCTCCAAGCAAACCTCTCCCCTTCCTCCCTGTGCCAGCATCCTCACCGCTATAAGACATCTCAGAGGTTGTCTAATATCTGTCTGGTCACATCTGGCTCTGCTCTTTCTACTCAGTCCCCGGTCCCTGCTGCACATGAGATTTCCTCCCAGGTTTGCGGAGAGCTGGCTATGGAAATGTTTCTGGTCCAGTCTCGTCTGCTAGAGGGTCTCCATGGCAGCTTTGGATACCCCCTTAGCAGAAATGGTTTCTCAACTTCAGCCCCTTCTGTGAGAGCAGGTGAGAAAACGATTTTCCTACATTGGAGGCAGGAAGCTGACCTGGGATCAGTGCTGGTGGCCACTGAAGTTTCAGTCAAAGCTCTCAATCAAAGCTGAGCCCATTTTTCCTCCTTTTCAAACTCTGTTCTACTGAGAGAGAGCAGCAAGGCTTCCTGTGAGATTGCCTCGTTCCCAGCAGAGATGGGCAACACAGACTCACATCAGTCCAAAGATCCTAATAGTTTCCACATAGAGGAACTCCCCTCCGGATTAGAAAATCAGGGGTCACGGGAGCAAGAACTCCACGTTGCCCACATCCCATTGACTGTCTCAGCTGGTTTCCTCCAGGGTCAGTGCAGGAGGCTGCAGCCCTGCCAGGGGCTCGCTGCTGGGCTTTTATCTGTGCCAGTTCCTGAAGGTTGGTCGGGCAGGAGCCCTCAGCGTAGCTGGGTATCTTCATACGCACAGGTACGAAAGAAACACGGAAAACAAGAAGGCCATGTTTGACTGCAGCACGTAAATGCATTTATATCTTCAGCAATTGTCTTGAGAAAGGTCATTAATCTTCAGCAGATTTTAGCAGGAGCAAGCTGTCTTCTGTGAATTTTTTTGTTTTTCTTTCCCCAGTTCCATTACCAGATGCAATACTTAGCGAAATTCCCTCCATACCTGTGGGTTGGCAGCTGCAGTGGACTGTGTTCCCCTCCATCTGCATGGCTTTTGGGTCATTTGGCAGGTTTCAACTCTGAACCCTTTTTCAAAAAAAAAGTACGCAACACAGCTGATTTCCTCTGGGCTACAATAAGAAAAGTGTCTAAAAAAAGCCGTCCTTCCAAATCCATATTTTTGATGTTAGCATCAATTTTGTTTTCCTGTTTAGTTTCATTTATACTCACTACAGCACCTCTTCTCCTTACCGTGTTCAACAGAAACAGGCAGCGGTCCAGATTAGGATGAGATGCTTTTAGAAAGCAGCCATGTTAATTACGTAGCACTTCCTCAGCATCAGACATTCATAACTAGCTCACCTTAAAACAGTTAATTCTCAGATTAGGCCCAAGGGAGCAGCCTGCGAGGGTCACCCATGGAAAACTTCATGACCATGTGTGTCGTGTGTGGCACTATCTCTTGGTCCCTCTCGGTGACCAGGTGAAGTGGTGCCACGTGGATGTAAAAAACAGAAAAAAGAAGTTTTAGTCAATGTAACTGTTCCCCCTACATGAAAACTGGACCTGCTGCGTCTTCTGGCCTAAGCTGGAGAACGTCCAAAGGTAAGAGGAGCATCTCTGTCTCCCCGGTTCCATGCCACACACCACCATCTCACTCCTTTAATCACCCTGAGGTGATAAAAAGAGCAGTTAGAAAATTTAGAAAATTAGAAAATTAAAAAACTTAGAAAATTACCTTTAGTCAGGAAAGGCCTTTCTGTCTGTCATTCTGGTCATAAATCATCTGATCTGATTTGAGCGTTACTTGGGCAGAAAGGCAGTGTACCGCTGCGAGGTGCTGTTCATAACTGTAAGGAAAACAAAGTTCATAACGTGCTTTAAGCTGCATGTGTCAGCTGATTATTTTTGCAGAACACAGTATCATTTCCTACAGAGGATAGAAGCTGCTTTTTTTTGTCTCTTCCACCTTGTGTTAATCATGCTTTGTTGTGTTGCATCCTCGCTGCTCTCCGGCCTGTCCTCTTACGTTCATTTTGTGCCTCTGGACGAAGAAACCAGGTTTGTGGCCCAGAGTATTTATTTGCAGCACCCTGATAGCTGTGGTTTTCTAATATCTGTACTGGTCTTGGGAGGAGAGGAAAAACTAATACCTATGGGGTGAAATCATGGCTTGGTGGAAGGCAGTGGCAGCGTTCCCGCCGGCTTCACTGTGGCCAGAACTTCACCCCAGGAACGCCTGGGGAACTAATATCTTCACTGTCTCCTTGAACTGCCCGCCTTGCTGCTGAACCAGGAGCCCAGAGAAACGCCTGTCAGCTGCTGTCTCCGCACAGCCCCAAAAGAAAGGAAAAAGAGTTCTGGTGGCCGCTCCGGAGCCAGACTGCTCCCCTCTTTAAACCTTCAGCTATTGCTTTTGTTTCTCTTTGTCCCCGAATGCGTTACACCAGCAGTGATGATAACGAAGCTCGGCTTGTGCCGCTCCGGGTGGGAGGAGGGTGCCTGTACCTGCTTCGGCTGGTGTAGGGGGACCACAGTGTCCCCGGGACCCACCATTTGGCCATGGAGCTGCTGGACACGGGCACGGATCCAGGCCTGCAAAATAGCCTGCTCACGTCTTCAGTCCGACTCACTGAATGTGCAGAGATTTACTCCCTAAATTGCTTTTTGCAGTTCTGCGCTGTCTCGAGATGCTCCCGCCTGCCAAAGCCTTTGGTCCTTCTCATGTCTGGGAGCCTGGTTTAGCGAAGCCTGTTCAGCCCAGGGATGGTGTCGAGCTTCTGCCAGCAGCCCTGGCTCCCTGTGCGCCCCTAGGAGCTGGGCTACACACGAGTGATCCAGCTCAGCTCAGGCCTGCAGCGTGGTACATGATACCTGGGTCTTCTGCATCCCAGTCCTTCACCCGGCACAGTTTGTGTGAACATAAATCAAACGGCAGTTTGGGAGAGCTGATACCCTCTCTAGTTGGCTATTTTAGTACTTTTGGTAAGATTATAACTGCTCACCACCTTGTAGGATACGGTTTCATGATCGGCTCAAGCAAGTTTTCATGGCTGCTGAAGGTGTAAATTACTGTGGTACATTGGGCTTGCATCTACAACATCCATGAAGTTTATTACCCCTGCTTCAAACGACAGAAGTTACGTTTTCTCTTCTGTTTATCCTTGCCTTGTGTGGCTCCAGACATCCCATCTGCTGCAGAATATTTTGCCCTCTACTACAAAAGTCAGATTTCACCCTTACTTGTGGCACTGATGTGCAGAAGGACTGCTCACAAACAGGCTGTGTTATTGTAATGCCACTGAAGGGTCAGTCCCCCCAAACAGATTTTCCTGTCCTGGACCTGAGGCTTGTGAGGCTGAACACTGAAGTCAGGCAGGGGACTTGCTCTGGCTGAAAGCTAAGTCTACCAAAACCACAAAAAGATGAGTAGTCCCAGCAGCACAGAGGAGGGCAGGAACCAGCCCAGAGGCAAAGGGGGGAATGAGATGGTTCCTGTCAGCAGCAGCTCACACTTGGATCAATTTAAAGCAATCAGAGAGCTTCACAGGCAGTCTGGGGTTTTATCGCAAAAGAGATTATTTAGGAACAGGGAACTATCCATGCCCAGGACCAGGCGATGCCCAGCCGTCACCACAGCTGCAGGTCAGGGCTGACACCCACGGCCTCACTTCGTGCACCCATGCTTCTTGGCTGGCGGGTCTTCCCTGTGGACCCACCCGCAAAGCCACCGGTAATTCTATGGGGCACTTTGGCACTTACTGCTGAAGAATGGCTTTACTTGGCACCTGAAATGCATTTGTGAGCTTGGTACCTAAATCAGGCCCTCTGCCTTCCCATCGTGTCCTCCCGTGCTTTCTTCGGCAGATGTTTTCTTACAGCAGCCTCAGAGCACCGAGACACAGTGAGGTAAGAGGCAGCTTGCGTGGTTCTCTCCACTGGAAAACATGAGGTTAAATACTGTAAGCTCTTGGCCAAAGTAGGCCAGAGTGTCCTCCGGGACCGATCCTGCCCTCGCTGAAGTCAGTGGGAACTTTGTCTGATTTTGCTGGCTGTTGTGAATTATTGTCTAAATTATTGCATCATTTTGGGATTGAATTTAGCACATCCATAAAGAGCTTATTATCCTGTGCTAGAATGGCAGCAATCCTATTTTCTATTCTGTTTGTCATTGCACTGCTAGGCTTTTAAAATTACAATCTGATATCTCTTGCTTACAGGGACTTCTTGCCATTCATTACCATAAAGTCAGGATTTCAGCCATATTTTTGTCACTGAGGATGACCACAAATCGCAGTTCAAGTTTTATCATTTAAGACTCTACCAGCTTGGACCTTGCCTACTCAAATAACATGGAAAATAGAGGTTTGTGCGTAACCAGCTCACCCCACTGGCTGATATCAAAGTGGGAACCACATGGGAAAGATGCTACTCACAGGGAAGGTATCTGGCCTTGGAGTCTGGCATTTTTCTCATCTTCACCATTTTCCAGATATAAAGCATAATGACTTGGGAGGGCTCGTGCCCAGGACTTCCAATGCCTGTATAGAAAAATGTCAAGGAAAATGAGATGCAGGCATTTACTGCTCTTATGTGCTCTTGCTGAAAATTACCTCATCAATGCTTCTTTAACATCTGATATTGAAGGCCCTGATCCAAAAACCTCAGTGGGACGATTCAGGGGGATTTCACTTTGAAAGAGCCTCCTAGCAAGTGTGTAACCTCCTTGGAAAAGACTGTGCAGCAATCCATCATTTTATCTGAATGAGGTTATCCCACAGGGCACCTTGGGATAGAGGCCCACATTGGGCAGGACCTGAAAGCAGAGCACCTCCTGAGGGTGTGAATCTCCCATGCAGCACCTCTGCTTGTGGATATTGAATTTTTGTGTAATTTGTGCATATTTCGGCATTGCTGCCAAAACTTTCCTGGCCTTTGAAACCTGAAGGTGTGTACCCCACAAACAATAAATCAATAATCTAAACTGAGATTAGTCATGAGTGAGGCTTGTCTGCAATTACCTCCCGGTAACCATTTAAATTAACTTCTTTCAACATTTCTGTCATTGCTCTCTATAGAGTCCAGAAAAATGCATGTGAACGGAAGAAGGTGCTGCCTTCAGCAGCTTCGCACCCGACGTTACCTCCGTGTGCTGGGAAAGCTTGTCACGAAAAGCAGATACCTGCTTCCCTTGTGTTCGATATCTCTTGGAAGCATTTTGTGGCTTCAAAGCTAAGGCCTGGAAGGCTTTCAAGAGAAAGATAACCCTCTGAGTGGCTTATTTATGAGAGTTCTACTCTGGGGGAAGGGCACATAGGAACATGGGTTGACGTGACTACGCCAAGGGCATCAGGCTGTGTTTTCCTCGACTAATCCCCAGTTCTTCTGTCTCTGGCCCACAAAGTCTCACGGAGCCCTTGCCCCTCTGAAGGTCCAGTGCCTTTCAGTGCGGTGTGGGCAGCAGGAGATGTGTGTGTGTGTGTAAGTTTGTGTGCATGTGTTCTACCAACCTCAGGAAGACCTTCAGTTTGAGCTGATTTCATCTCTGCCTGGCCAGCCCTGCCTCCTGCGCTGCAGCTGCACCAGCCCCACTTGCACACACCTTGGTGGCCCTGGCTCCTGGCCGCTGGTTTCAGTGGCCAGCCCAGGAGCGTGCACACCCTGGAGACAAGCCACCAACCCGACGCCTCTCATTCGCTTCTAGCCAGCAGCAGCGGCAGGACTCGTGGGAGACATTGCCACTCACCCGCATGTCCAGGGGCACTTTAAGGATGCCAGTAGCTTGACTTTGTAATTTGGAAACACTGCTGCTCACCGCTTGGGACATGAGAGGTTGCTGCCCACGATCTCAAGAAGCACCAGGCATCAAGGGGAGTGGGTAACATAGGAACCAGGTGGGCATCAGTCCCTAATTGACATGGACGACACCAGGCACTTGCCAGATACCTCTTTCCTGGTGGATCAACAGCATCAAGCACAGCACAGGTGGAGAAGGAGCAGGCATCCAGACTTGGCAAAAGAGGATGCTTCCTGACAGACATAAAGCTCAGGGTCATCAAATGTATTCTAATTTTCGGTTTCTGTGATTATGGACAAAGTTTCTTCACATGATCACATCAGCTCAAGCATGCAAGTCTTTCCAGGAAGGGTTTCATGCTGAAATTTTTGGCTCCTTCAAAGAGAAAGGTTTCTGCATACGGGACTTCAAATCAAAATTGTTGCTTTTCATTTGCTTTTCAGTTCAGTCTGGCAGGGATCTACCAGATCTTCAGACTTTTGAGCCTTGTCCCTTTAAAAATCGAGCTCACCACAGTCATGCAAATACTCGTTCAAACTGCACTTTGATGAGTTTCAAAAGAAATGAAGTTGTGGAAGGAAAACCTCGAGCACAAAGAGCATTCGAGTACAAGATATTTTCCAAAAGTCTCCTACAACTGCGGTGCCTCTGGAGACTGTCTGTTAAAGCAGGATGAGCCAAACTGGAAAATTGTGATGTAGTTTTCTATTGACCCCCACCCAAGCTCAGCACTGTTTGGGCCACAGCTTTTAATCTGGCCCATCTTCAATTATTACCCTTGAAAAATAAAATAAAGCATTCTAAGAGAGTTTTAAAATAGCTCGTGTGACTCAAATCCGGCAAAAGCCTGTCATTTTACATTTAAAGAAAATGTTTTATCCTTAATTTGCCCTGCAACCTTCAAATCCACAAAATGAGGTGCTATTCGCACCACCAGCCCGGCATGACTCTTCTGGGCCAGGGCCAGAAGCAGATCCAGGTTTCCATGGGTGGAGGCAGGGATCAGCATTTTGTGTCTTCAGGTTTTTGCGCAGAGGCCAAGGGGACGCGTGGAGGGAGCAATCTGCGGCTGCATCTCCTTTGAGAGATGCCGAGGGTGGCAAGGAGGCGGGCAGCCTGCCTAGAAGGGCAGGAATGGCAGCGTGGTATGGAGAAGGCATGTTCGGCAGCCTGATGCTGCCCTGAAGATTCTTTTCAGGAACACTGGGCAGCCCTGCCCCTGGGAGGCTCTCCATGGATTTGCACGGCTCTTGGGACAAGATTACTTTCTCCCATTAGCTTTACTTTTCACCTCTCCTTTTCTCAATACCTTAGAAGTAATTATGCTAATGTCTTTATCCACTTCTCTTTCCTTTTTTCTTTTTTGAGTGTAAATCCTTTCTTTTCACCTCCTTTCCTCTCATCTTAAACACACATGAGCCCTCTCTTTGCTGCAGCAGCGTTCAGTGCTGTCTCTTTGCTGCACTTCAGCGTGGTGTCACACAAACCCCAGGGGACACGTGACAGCACCTATTCTGCAGATGTAGGGCCAGGTGTGTGGCTCGAGGACACCCTGGTGTGGCTTCATGATGCTATGAACTCTATCTCTATATATATATATGTATAGAACCTGTATGGTGACCAAAGGCAGCACCTTAATGCCCCGTGTAGTCCCCAGACATTTGAACATCCTTCTTTCCCTCAATCTCCTGCCACGTGCCTGCTGTGGTGTTAGAAGCATGGGTGCTAGCACTAAAGAAAGGGGAAAATCCCACACGGCCAGAGGTAAAGGAGCAGGTAGGAGGCTGCCTTTGGGCTGCTCGCGGACTTAAGCTGGCCTGAAGCAGCCTTGGCAGGGCAGCACAGGTCAGGAAAGCGCTACAGCTCTGCAGTGCCCCAGATAGCCACAGGACCACCTTTCCCAGCACCCTGCTGCCACAAATGTCATGGGTAATAGGGTGGAGACGGACACCGGGAGTAAATCTGTCTGTAGCCTCAGCACTGCATGGACAGCCTCTCCCCACAGCACCCCACCACTGCCCTCGGCTGCCTTAGACCAAGCCATTGCAGTGTAGTTACTTTAAACTGGGATGTCTGCAGTCCACTGGCAGAAGGTTGGATGAAGTGCTAATTTCAGAAACAGGAAGATATTTAATGAATTATGACTTTTTTCCCTCCCAAGTGAGTATCAGTGTTTGGAATAGCTGTGAGAAGGCAAGTTGTACACATTCCCCAAGCAGCCCGGCACAAGCTGGGCACAGGGACATAGAGGCAATCGCTGGGATGCTCCGGTTAGCAAACGTGGCTAATCACTCTCATATTGTTCTTCCAGGCATAGACAGCCCAGAGATTCCCATAAAGACTCTGTTTTATAGTCACCCCCAAGGGTAATTAACAGCAGTAAAAATATTTTCGAAATTGCTGACTGGTTAATAGTGTGCACAACATAGGAGAGCTTTGAGCCCCAGCATCGGCTATGATGAGGCATGAAATGCCTCCAAACCCATGAGCAGTCCGAAACAAAAGCTTGTGTTTTGCCTCTCCATCATACGGCAGCAGTAATCAGGGACATGCAGGCGAGGCATTGCTTCAGGCAGGACAGAAACATAAAACCCAAATATTGTGTTTAACCACCATCCAATGAAAAGAAAAAGAAATCTCCCCTGTGGAAACTGAATTCAGAGCTGTGCTCCTACGCAGGGACAGCTGGAGCCAGCGGGAGACATCATTTTGCATCTCCACTTACTTGAGGGGAATCACAAGGGAAAGAAGCTCAGTGTGATGGTGTTTTACTGATCAAGCTTGTGTCCTCTCCTGAACCCCTCAATTGCCTCTTCATGTTCAAACTTCAAAGTGTTCCTGCTCTTCTCAGGGGTTCCTTCAATGAGCCAGAAGGGAAAGGCTTGACAGGGGTGCGAGATGAAGGAGATGTCATGGCTCTCTACTGAGCCTTACAGCTTGCAAAGCTTGGGAGCTGCTCAGGACTCGCTGCCTTCAGCTCTTGGGGACAGCACGTTTTTCCTTCCAAACTGATCGAAAGAGAGAGCAAAAGGAACCCCCACGAACTATACAGTCACCAGAGATCTGGGGATGGCAGAAATGAACGTGCAAGAGTCAAAAGAGACAGGGCAAGTGGTGATCCCACCGGAGCTCCAGGTCTGCCCTTCTCGTTACCCCTTCCAGTGGATTTTGGGCCTTGCGCTTGACAAAGCAGACGGCTTTGAAACTGCTTCCCACACGTTATAGGCAGCACACTGCCGCTGTCACCCTGGCAGTGAAGGTGGCTGTAATATGCGAGTGTTGTGACTGACAGTGAAACAGACTTTATTTTTAAAGGGTTACACCAAGATCTTTTCTCTTTAATGTTGTTTTAAACTACAAAATGTTTAAAAATAGGTACATTAACAGTTGGACATGACCAATACATTAGTATTGCTTAATTGGGAGCTGGTAGGTTGGTCAGTTGTACATCCTCTGGAACCAAAGTCCATGTGAGAAATCACTATAGCAGTACAGTAACAGTCTTCTATAAATCAGTTGGAGCATCACATAACGTTATGCTTAAAGACCTTTTGCTCTGGATACTTCTTTTCTGCATTGTTCTTCACATCTGTTAATGTCATACAAATACAGGAAAAAGAGGTTACAATTTACAATTCAGCAATAAGTTGCAAATTGTCTGTCATTAGAAAATATTTGTCCATAAAATCATCATCAAAATTATCCTCCTTTCACTAACAAGTATCTCATTGTAAAACTGACTTCTGGAACGGCTCCGAAGGATATTGTGAATCTTTTAATAAAACAATATGCATAAATATACAGACTTGGGTTCCTGCATGTGTCCTGTATGAACAAAAGACTTCATTTAAATTTCTTCCAATAGTGGCAAGAGTGTTTTAAAAAGGGCGCTTTTTTTTAACCTGGTCTATTAATAGCATTCAATATTAAATTACCCCCAAGACTGCAAAATTATAGAGGATTTTTTTTTCAGAACAGATACAATGCCTAAATAATTTTCACAAGAGTGTTCTGGATGAAAATAAATGTCCACTAGGAAAACATTTAGACAAATTAATTGGTCTGAGTTACTTGGCCTAAATTCCAAAATAGTATTCCTACTCAAGTACCTAAAAAGCTTTGATGGGTTTCTGGTTGGCATTAGATACAAAACATCAAATGGGTTGTGAGTGGAAGTGGGTGGAACAGGTTTTGATCACTGACTGCAAGGCTGCTACCTTTCTTTTGCACATTATTGGCAAGATTTACTTCTACAGAGACATTTATGACAGCAGATCAAATCTTGCTTTACTGAGCTGACACTATGCCATCTAGCTATAACAATCATATTTCACATGTTTTGGGTTTGAAGTGTTTCTAGCCCTACCTTGTCCTGGCACTGGAAGAGGCTGGACCTGACGTTGAAGAGAAAGAGCTTTCCTTGGGACCACCAAGAGCATGTCCACCACTGTACTTTGCACAGTGCATAACCACAGATGCTGCAAGTTTATGGGGTCTATGGCAAGGATGCTGGGGATTTAAGGACCCTGAGGAGCCCTTAGCAGCTTCGGACACTCAAAGAGGGACATGCTCTGAGCATTCCCCTCCCTCCTGTCTGCTGCTCTCCAGCCAAGCGTGAACATACAGGGCTAATGCAGTGTGCAAGAGCATTTGGGGAAATCAAGTGTCTGTTTGATGAGGGATCAAAACATAATAAATGGAGATAGGCCGGGAATCGTTGCCAGAAAGACCCGAGAACACACCGTTATTAAATACAAACCACCACCAAAGCTCTTCAATGGCTGGTATGCTTGTACAACAAGAAAGTAGTTGCTACTTGCCAATATCAGGGCTTGGAAGCTATCAGATGATGGCCTGTGTTTCCAAAGGCTTTTCTCATCGAGGGATGCAAGCCATTCTCATAAAGCTAAAGCTGCAGGCTAGCTCAGAGTCCTGGGAGCCAGATCCTGCTCTAATTCCTTGTGATTGTAACGTGAAAGAACAAAGGGCTATATCCTGCCATTGATACTTTTTCAGGCCTCTTAGTGGACATAGCTTGGAGACCCAGATATAGATCAATGGCAGGATACAGTCATAATGACCCAAGCTGAGTTAAAAGAATGGTGTCTTCCTATTTCAGCTTAATATGACAGCACTTGCACATAATGGAGACCAGATTTTTCTTTTGAACAAGTTGTCAAAGTATCTGTTGCATAACGATGAAGGAATGCTTGAATAGCAAATCCCAAACCTAACACTTCAATGAATCTAGCAAATTTGTTATACTATACCACACTGAGAAGTCACGGCAGATCCTTTTAATTCAGCCTTTGCAGGTAAGAGTATCTTGACTGAGACCACAGCTGGAGTTGTCACCAGTAAAATGAGCCACCTTAAAAGATGATGGATGATGATGCTTCTCCACCACACTCAGTACCGACTTGGCCATGTCTTTCAGTTTATGCAGGCCACTGTCTGTGTGATGAAACTGTATTTTAGAGCTCACCACCTACCTATCAAGTCACTGAATATTTAGCCTTTCTTTATAGTGTATGCCTTACTGCACGGATCATTAAAAAAAATAAGCCACAGAGGTTTCGGCTGAACAATATTTTTAGAAGCTAGCTTATTCTTCTGCCGGTGGTTATTAGTCCAAACAACTCATGACAGCTTAATTTCTCTTTAAACTTTTTCTCCCTCACAGTCAGAGGTAGCATTTCAAAATATCTGGAAGGGTGCCATTTGTTTTTCTTCCCAAAATCTCCACAAAGATGCTGTGGATAACCGCAAGATTATCATCCACATTCCTTTATGGTAGTACACGGGGACATGATTTATTCCAAACCAGAGTGTACTTTAAACACACGCCAAGCCAAAGTGCGCCGAGTCCCAGAACGGAGCCCTGGAGAATCCACCTAGATTGTTGACAAACCTGGCTCGGAAAAGCAACCTCTACACTGTCCAAGAGTAACAGGGTATATATATGACAGTGCTGCTAAAAACCTAGGAGGCTAATGCGAACCAAGCGGGCCATCTGGGGCTGTTTAGCTGTTCTTGCTGTGTGATACCATAACTTGGCGTGAAGGGCTGGAGCCTCCAACAAAATCAGACATGACAAAATCTTCTGAGCTGAGTCAGAAACAATAATCATTCTCGCTGCAAAGAAGCAGAAATCACTGACTTTTGCATATCTGAGAGCAGTCTGACAGATAGGAGTGGCTGGGCCCCGGTGCCTTTTGCCTACTGATCACCTTGAAAACGGGAAAATGGCGAGAGAAGAAGGGGCTCATTAGGCTTTATTGCACAGCAAACATTTACAGTGTTGATTCTTGTTCCAGTAAATGAGGCCACATCTACATCTACAATTACTGAAGAGCCAATTACTGAGGCAGCAACCAGTCAAGATGGGCCCTCACCTCCTCTGCTGCTCTTCAGGCATGCAGTGCCCCTCTCATGCAGGCCTGCCCTCTCCCAGGAGAAGCTGGCAAAGACGAAGTTGCCTTGAGATGAAATACATAATATTGTAGTTTTTCAGTCTTTTTCCTTTATTGAGGCGAACTGTGAATTAGGAAGAGTCTTTCAGTGCATGCCTTGGCGAGAAATAGCTGTTCCTCCTGCTTGCTGGGATGAGACAAACTCCATGCTGGTGTGACGCAGAGACACGGGGAGCGGGAGCCCACCTGGGGTAGGCTTCCCCCCACCGGTGGCACCCCATGAACAGAAACATGGGTGGAGTTAGCAGGGGCAGAAACGTGGGGACCAGACGCCCAGCGTGACGCAGTCTCCAGCATGTGAGATCAGAGCTTCTGTAAGCTTGAGTCTGCTGCGAATGTCTGCGCCTGAGGGGATAAAGATGTTTGAGATTACACAATGAGGTAGCCTGAGGTAAAGCTGAACATGCTTTTTACTGAAAGATAAGGGTTGGGGACCTCAGGAGGAAGCAGAGTGGAGCAAAACTGTTACATGGTCAGCTGTGCAGCTGCCAGCCAGGAGGAAGAGCAAGCTTCCTTTATGTATTGCTTCTCTAAGGCTTTTGTGAATGCTCCCTGTAAACACTGCCCCTTAAACGCTGTCATTTAAGGATACTTTTCGTGGCAGGTTCAAAAGCAGGTGAGTTCAGGACAGCTTGTGGCAACAGTAGGGGACTGCTACTCAGAAGAGGTGTAGGTCCTGCCCCAGCTTCTCTGGAGGTTGCTTCTCCGCTGCCCCACTCCTTGTGAGGCTGAAATCTTGCCCCTCGCCTGGGGTGCGGGGGTGATGTTCTGGTTTGGTAACATTTTTAACCCTCGCTCTGAGGGACGCATGTGACTGCCGGCCAATGTAAGACAATGATGCCTCAAGCCATTTGGGGTTTTGGTATTTTTTTGCAGCTGACATCCTCATTTCACAAAGCCCCAGGCTTGCAGAGGCTGGGCTGTGCAGAAAGTCAAGCAGTGACCTAAACGTTGTGACTGGGGGCTGCTTGGTGGTGGTGGAAGGGCAAACAAGAATGTGGGATTCTGTGATTGCCGAGACAGACATGCTCCTGTAGCCACAGTTTGCTTTTGAATTTGAGGAGTTACTGAGAAATTTAGCCAGCCTGGAAAGTAATAAGAAGGGAAAAAGCCCCAGAAAGAGCCCAAGCTGGTTCTGGGAGCAGGAGAGCCAACAAAGTCTGGTTTCTTGTGGGCTTTTTCTTTTTGGTGACCTTCTGTATCCTACTGCAATAACCCCAGTCACAGTCCCAGCCTCTGCACTTGCTGTTCTTTGATTTTATTTTATTTTTTTATCTATGCTTATTATCTATCCCATATACAATTAAATTGATACGGCATTAGTTCCAAAAAAGAAAAACACACAACCTAAAAAGGGGGAAAAGAGCTATAACCCTAAAATTAAAACAGCCAAAGAAATATCCCTGTGTCCTTCCTAAGACTCCCAACGTCTTCCCAGTTCCTTCCCATGTCACCTGTACCTGCCCCTGCCACCCTGCCAGCTGTGCTGCCTGACACCCTGCACACCCTGGCTGCTGCAATACAGAGTGGGTAAGGATGGAGCTCTCTTTGGTTTCCCTTTCACAATACCTTTTATTTTAATTTTCCTTCCTTACATGGTTGATGATTTTGTAAGCATGTGGTATCTTCAAAATTGCTACCTGCAGTCTTGCCTACTGAAAATTGGTGCGTTACAATTTGTTTGAAAGGAGATTAAAGACAGACAGGCACTATGGCTGCACAAGTCACATTGCATTTGGAAATGAGGCTAATATGTACTTTAATTTTTGTGTGGATAAGAGCTTTTCTCTTTAAATAACTGCTGTTCCAGAACTCCGTTTTCTTTGGCTGCTTTAATTATAGCATTGCAGATTTTTCTTCCCCTTGTTTGACTCCTTCACTTACTATACTTTGCTGGGTTTCCTCAAGCATGCAGGAGTGTGTTAGCTGCAAAATGACTGTCTATTGAATAAGCAATGATCCTGCATTCGTAAACTTATCTCATCATCAAGGGCTGAAATGTAGGATCCATGCTGCTGCAGGTTTACTCGGAGAAGGCAGATTTCTCTTTAGAGCTCTTTGGTACAGGGCTATACATCTGACACCGCAAGCAGAAAATGCAACAAGCCAATTCAACCCATGCCTACTTCCAACTAAATTGTGCGGTCCCTGCAGAGTCCAGTCTGAGCTGGAGAATGGTGACTGGTGAGAGGCCATGACCTATTTATTTTTTTCATGGAGAAGTAAAGAGTGTAAGTATCACACTGTGCTGTGGATGCACCACCAAGACAGATGCAGACCGAGAGGAAAGATCTCCCCTTTAGCTGCTGTGAAATCTGTGGAACAGGATCAGATTGTGAGATCAAAAACTGCATTCAGCCTTATAAACTGAAAGTTAACACAAGGTGAAATCCCCGATGCATGAGCACTGAAAGAAATTAGAATAGAATAGACTGTTTCAGCTGGAAGGGACCTACAGTGATCATCTAGTCCAACTGTCTGACCATTTCAGGGCTGACCAAAGGTTAAAGCATGTTGTTGAGGGTATTGTCCCAATGTCTCTTAAGCACTGACATGTTTAGGCCGTCGACCTAAGCCCATTCCAGTGTCTAACCACCCTCTCATTAAAGAAATGCTTCCTAACGTCCAGTCTAAACCTCCCCTGGAGCAGCTTTGAACCATTCCCACGTGTCCTATCACTGGGTACCAGGGACAAGAGCTCAGAACCTCCCTCTCCATGCCCCCTCCTCAGGAAGCTGTAGAGAGCCATGAGGTCTTAGAAAGCAGCAAAGCCAAGGAGCATCTAGACGCAGTGCAGAAACAAGTGACTCAGATACAAGATTTTAAAGTGCTGCAGGAGCAGAAATACGAGCCAGGCGTTGGTGTCCCTCAAACATGCTTGTCCAAGAACTGGGATGTAGCTCCCCTCCTCTGTGAAATGACTCTGCAGCAACAGGTCGAGTTAAGGCACTTCAGGATTTGACTGGGCTGACTGAGAAAGTGGCTAAGAAGAGTCACTCCCTGTTGTGACAGGGCTCACCAGCATGGCATCTGGGGCAAGACCATCATCAGAATATGCAGCTTGATTAAATGGCAGCAATGGGAGGAGCAGATGTTATTTAGATACCACAAATGATAGTGAAGAAAAGCAATGGCTTTTTATGTTTCCTGTCTGATAATAAGATACAACTGCACCTCCAAAATGGAGTCTGACACCTACAGCCAGAGGCATTGGTGGAATTCTTCCCAGTGCAGTCCTTCAGGTGGTGGGATATTGCCCCAACAACCCCACAGCTGAAGAAATTGAAAGCAGAAGAATACCCTGTGGTAGCCAGGAAGATGGGCAGAAGGAGAGCCTGCCTGGTCTTTCTAATATGTAATTATTGTCCTAACATTGTGTAGAAGGGTAGTCCCACAATATGAATTTAATGGTGCTAGTTTCAGCCAAAATATGTGTTGCAGGTCCCACTCTTTTGGAGGCGAGAATCAGCTTCTGTATATAAATTCCTCTGCTATTGCAGCATTGTTGCCAGGACCGAAGGTGATTTCTGCTGACATACCCAGTTAAGTCATCCTGGATCATGTTTGTTGTATTTCTGGGATCAGTGGTTTAACTTCTTTCCCTCTGGCTAGGCATGTGTGTGCTCCTCTGCCTCTACCTTGTACAGGAAATAATCATTAAATTAGCCATCCAGCCCTTCGGACACATGCATGACACACAAGGCATCACAGGCAAAGCACTGTCTTGCCAAATGTTGTGATACAGAGTAGTGAACTATCTTGGATTCCCAAAACTTAAACACTGAAGAGCTGTATGTTTCAGCAGGGTGCTGAACTGCAGGATTAAAAAAACCCCGTAGTCGTTAACCCAACATCCTCCATGCACACGACAGAGCTCACCATTTTCTTTAAAAAGCCAGATCAAAGTATTCAAAGGAAATTAAGGGGTTTGGATCCCTGACTCCCATGAATAGTCCATGAAAACAATTGCTGTGGAGACTGTGGATCTTCAACTCTTCCAGAGGAGCCGGGCTTGGAGGATAGTTCTTCACAGCTAACCTAACAAGGGCCATGTTCCAAGGCCAAGGAGCACCGAAGGGCTCACGTTTGTGCTTCTTTGCACTCTTCTCTCCAGGTGCACGCCAGAGAGGGCTATGAAGAGCAGTTCAAAACACAGCTAACCATGAAGTGTGCAGGCAATCAGACGTCCAGGGCTCTAGCTGACTCCCCAGCCCTTTTCTGTTGAGCAGAATAGATGTTGTTCCCATAACATCTCATGCTGAAGACTCCAAAAGTGAGAAGCTAAAACCACAAGATCCTGCCAGGAAAAAAGAGAGGTGTTGGTGCTTATAGCGTTTTTAAGAGTACAGGAGTCTTCCCACCTGACAGCAGAGGTTGAACTAAACAGGACTTGCTGTTGAAGCCTGAAAGCTGACCATGTGTTTCATTTGTGGACGTGCCTTTTCGTTCAAATGGAATTTGGACAGTGTTTTGTACTGAGCGATTTCCAGAAAATCTTGTTCTTCATCCTGCTGGAATTTTTAAGGAGATATTTTCTCAGGCTGTCCACTTGAGTGTCTCTTGTAATGTTTGATCCCTCAGAGAACAATCATGGATGAAATCGCAAAAAACGTTGTGCAACTCTGTTTTTCTCAATTAGGAGCTTGGAAATAACAAATATACTGGAATGTGGTTTCAGTCCATTCCCTCCTTTATTTGACCTCCTATCAAGAAGAAATAATATATTCTTCTTCTGGACTAGGCGCTGTGTCAGCCAGTATATTGGCACATCTGTGAAACATACAGGCTTACTTCAAAACAACATCTTTTGGAAGGGAAATTGCACTGAATCTCTTCTTAAGTCATTGGCCAACCACGCAACGACAGGACAGGAGTTCGTCCTGCTTTTTACCAGATTTCTGCAGTCCTCAACTGACAGAAGCCCTTTCAGCGTGTTCCCCTTTGAGGGCTCTGAGGGTTACAGTATCCCTATCCCCCAGCTCCAGCAAACCCAGCCCTCCAGCCCAGCTCCCAGCAAACCTCCTTTCACAGCCTCCTTGACCACAAAGAGCCCCGTGCCTCCACCAGCCCCTTGCCTTCCCAGTGCCTGTGCAAGGACCATGCTGTTCACCAGCCCTGGGACCTCCTGGGGAACCAGCCCTCCTCCCACCCCTTCCCTACAGCTGGGATCTGCTGCCGCCACTGTGAACCCCAGAGCCTGTGTAGCCCATGGCCATAGCCAGACACCCCTCTGGGCAGGAGGACCCATTCCACCTGCCTCCATCTCAGCCACATCATTGGGCTGAAGCTCCTGCAGTCCTCTCCTCACCTCAAAGCTTGCTAAGAGCAAAGAAGGAAGACCAGGAAAAGGGGGTACAGGCAAAGAGTCCTCCTATGGCTGCTTGCACCTTCTTTCTTGCAGGTATTTTTTGACTTCCCAACCCATGTGGGGCCCCATTGCTCCACATGGGAGCACTGTTCGAGGCAACAATAAGCCCCTCCTTGGGTGGCTTGGTAAGCTCACCATCTTCATGGGCACCCCTACCACAGACACACACACACCGGCCCCCTTGAGCCTGCATAAAACACGTCCCATGTCTGCCGGCAGCACATCATTTCAAACCTGTGCTTCCTCCTCACTTTCCTCTTGCCTCTGTGGAAACTTGTTCCCTGAGTCAAATGGCAGGAAAAAATAAACTGGTTTGGACAATCACAGGGGGATTCCTTGCTTGTCTGCAAGGAATTGTAGATGGTCACTGCCGAGGTATTTCAGGAATGACCGTGGAGGGAGACAGGGCTGGAAAGGAGGTGGGAGGACTATGTCTAGACAAGAAATTGATTATGATTTTTTGGCTTGCTGATTTTGCAATTGTCTTCCTAAAGGCCTGGCAGGACTCTGTACTGGGGTTTTTAAAAGCTCACAGAGGCCATATTTAGTCTACAGCTGGCTTTTCCAATGCTCAGCTTGCTTTTGAAACATCACCAAATAACAAATCATTTAATCTTATATGAAGTCTCCTCCTCCTCCTATTAAAAACCTATTCTCCAAACACCACAGTCTGCATCTTGGTAATCAAACCGGGAAAATGTTTGTGTTGATAACATTTTATTTTTTCTGTTTCATAGCGGCATGGAAATTGTGCCTGTGTAAGGTAAGAATTTAATATAAATCTGAATAGACAACCCGAATATACAACCAACATGTTCATAGACTCCTGGGTTCTCAGGAAAGGCAATTTCATCATCAGCTGGATCTCTGAACAGGCCAAATCCTGCCTACAGTTCAGTACAGAGCTATTTTGAAAACACTGACTGCTTCTGGAGAAACCTGGGTGTTAGCAGAAGAAAATGGAGGTGAAATAACCGAGAGAAGAACCAAAAGCTGCCTGTTTGCACAATTCATGCACGCTGATCAGCCTCTCCATTTGCCCAGCGTATAGGAGCTGATGTAACTGCCCTGAAATCCACCATAGATGTAATTGAAACCTGCTGCAAAACTGGGCTTTTCCTACCCAGTGCTTGCTCAGTGTAACTGTGAAGCTTCAAAATTTTACAAGTGCGTTTTATTGCTTGTCCTGTAAAATGAATAAAATGCTGAAAAACTGGCTTTCTCCTCAGGTTTGCTGTTTTTGTAATTATTCCAAAAACTACCACATCACTGAATATCTCCTAATATGCTTGCAGAGACATGAAAATTTATGATATACAGATGGATTTCGAGAAAAAGTACGACAGTAACTCAGCCTTGTCTTTCCATGTTCAGCTACATACTTTTTTGTTATTATCCTTTATATGTTTTTTTTTCCAAACACCCAGCTATATGTTCCTAAAGAAACGCACATTCTTTTCAACCTGGAACCATGCAAGTGTAGCAAGTCACCTAAATAGGAATATATAGATCATGATATTACATGACTTAGTAAGCTCTGATTCAGTGATTTATGCTCTTTTTTGGTTCCTTCATGGCCACTAGCTGCTGTTGAAGGAGTCAAAATGAATACAAATTATTATGGTCTGAAATAACAAAAAGGAAAGGTCTTTTTCATGACTTAAATATCTGGTTTAGGTTCATTTTCTATCATTCTCTTTTATTTTCAGAGGGAAAATGTTATGTTTACTTTATTTTTGTTAGTCAAATGAATGTGCTAGACTCGCTACCAAGGGGACTATTTAGTACTACCATTAGTCCCGTAAAATCAGAAATAGGCTTGTAGTGACCTGCAGGAGACAGCACTTTGGTGTACAATAAAATGCTGTAATTCTGCCAACTCTGGTGCACATGAGCAGGCTATGTCCCTTTTCAGGGGTATAAAATACAGATTACACTGGCTGCGGCTTGCCACACTGCCCCTGAATATTGCCTAATGAGGCGTTAGCTGCGACAGGCCTGGTTTGGAGGGGACAGTAAATCATGAAGTTGCGGTTGGCAGGGGTGCCTTAAAGACAAGCAGACACACTCCTAGCATTTTTAATCCTTTCTACTCGAAAAGTTAACCTTGACCTGGGGTGAGAGACCTCTGCATTTTCCAGCACTCCCTCTGGGAGCAGCCCTGGAGCCCTGGTGGGAATGGCATGGCGGGCAGGAGGGATGGGGTGGCCTGGGATGGGGTCCGGTGCAGGAGCTGCCATCAGGGACTGTAGCGCTTCTCACATCTGCTGCCATCCTTTGCAGAGGAGGGTGCAGGACTTTTCATCTTCCAACAGACCAAAGGTGTAGGTTCTTATTTAATGTATGTATTGCTCAGCCAACTGACTGAGTGGATCAAATACAAAATAGCCTTCGAACACACCGAAACATCACCCAACTTTGCTTTCACCAAAGTCAGCAAGAGTTTTGCCACGTATTTTACTGGAGCAGAGGGATGCAAATATTGCAGGATTTTTAAATCCTTCCCATCTGGTGTACCCTTTAACCCTTCCTACCACAGGCTGAAATCTGAAAGCCAAACAAAATCAAGTAACATCTAGCCATTAGGAATTTAGGTCTTTTGGTAAACACTTAATGATTATACACCGTGTGCTTTGACAAAAATCTTAGCTCTGAGGAGGTACAGATGAAGGGATGCCTACTGGCATCAGCATTTGCTCTGCTTCTTCATGCCCATTGCACATCATCGTACAACTGCCTAGTGGAAAGTGGATTGAGACCAACTTGCTTATTTTGCACGATTTGCTCAGTTCAACTATTGAAAAACTTTCTATTTATTTCTGACTGACTTTGAATTGGCCATTTCATTTATTTATGAAAGGCTTTACGGCCAGACACAAACCAGCAGCATGTAAGTCTCAGGAAAAAAAAAAAAAAGTATAACTTAGCACAAATTTTTCAAGGACAGGTCATGTTGAAGTAAGGTAATGTCCTTCCAAGAGAGGGAAATAGATTTATTTATCTATTCCAATGTATTATTTGTAGATAGGGGAGGTGCAATATCTCTTCCATTTGGCAAGGTTTTGCAACCAGCTCACATGATATCCTCATGCACTTTACATATATACAGTAAATGAAAAGAAATACAAAAGTGGTTGGAAAACTGTTCAGAAAGTTGTTACCAGTGATCTGTGATGAGAAAAGTGGAATGTGTGAAGTGGACATTTACAAGGGCCTAAGTCTTTTGCTATTCAATAATTCATTAATAACTTCAATACCGCATTAAAGAGTATGCTTAATACTCAGTACTTCTCATTTTGTAGACCACTATATTGGGAAGGGTAGCAAGCATTTTGGTGAACAAGATTGGAATTCAAAAATATTTTGATAAATGAGCATTACAGTTTGAAAAAGATAATTCAAGAAGAGGAATGTGAAGTTTCACAGTCAGGTTTACGACTTTCAGTGGCTTATAGGATTCAATGACTCAATATTGTCAAGCTGTTACGAAAAATAGTAAAGAGTATGCTGGGCTAGGCATGTCTCTTCTGTACAACAGACAACTGACGACTCCTTTTCTCCTGAGTCATTGTCAGAGAAGAGAAAGTAAAATAGAGGCAGAGGGGCAAAGGAAAGTGCTGTTCACACATTGCAGATGGATAAGGGGAAGAGGGAACAGAACACAGTAAAACAAGTTTCAAGAGAGAATTAAGCAAGGATTAAAATAGCGTTCCCTGTAAAAAAGACAGAAGCAGGAAGATTTATGGTAATGTATAGGTTTTTCAACAAAGGGTTGAAAAATGTTTCGGTTTTTGATCCTCATTTGCATTGTGGAGATGTCAGAAAAGCCTCAATTAGTCTGTTCTGAGCCAGATTACTTCTATTGACTTTGATGGAATAACAGTGGAAAGGCTGTCAGAGAGAGGAAACCCCGACATTTGAAGAAGTTATCTCAATTTTGCTGGTGTCGCTGATTAGCATAGATTCTGTAGAAAGACGTTCATCTATTTAAGACACGCTTTTTATTATGGGAGAACATGTTTTTATAAAGGGAGAAGTACATGTTTCTGTCACGTTGCTTTTTTGGAAAGCAGATCAACTTTAAAACAAGAAGTCAAAAAAATAAGAAGAAACCCAACTATTCCAAATGAAGAGGTAGATCTAAACTTTGTGACTACTCTAAGATGTGTCAGATATCCCTGGTCTCTGCCACAGAGGCAACAGAAGAGGGAGAGTTGTGATATCCTGTCTGAAAAATAGAGTACCCTCAAAACTTCACTGCATGACCACTGCACTGACATGCGACTTCCATACCAAAGTAAAGCCTTGCAGTGAGGGATGTAGCTGTGATGGAAGGAGGAGCTGGGAGATCAGGAGACTCTGAAGACACAACACATCTAAGTAATGTACCAAATTTTGCTGTTTCCCCCAACGACAACAAAAATTGTCTAAACAACAGATAATTCCTGGAAAACTTAAGATGTTCCCCTAGGTATAAAAGCAGACATAAATTGATCATTCTTCTTTTGCAGGAAAGAAAGTGTTTCGAGTAATCACAGACAGTCACTGTTGTCTCCTCTTGATATAGTTGACTTTTCAGGTTTTTTTCAAATATGCTGCAGTCACAGAGGCAAAACACAAAGGACCCACAACCCTCCAAAATAAACGCTCCGCTATTTAACCAGACAAGAATGTGTAAATATAAACAGGGCTGCTGAAAAGTTCAGTCAGTCCCATTTATAACTGCAGGGAGCCATAAGGTCTTTGAATCATGATAGGCTGCAGGAGTCTGAAGCGCACACATAAGAGTAACCCTGAGCATGCTACTACTGCTGGTTGTAAGAAGATCATTTGATGCTGGAACCTCATTCGGAGTGTATGTTTCCATGAGTGTCCACTTTAAGATGTTTTCATGCTACAGTACTCCCGAAGTCCCAGATAATGAGGAAATAGGAAAAAGGAGTGGATGTAAACAAACTTGAAGTCTTTCAAACCAGTCACTGTCCCTTGGGCTTTTTTATTTTCCTCACTGCAAACCCTTTGATTCCAATCGCGGTCCTCTGTATGCTTCTCACAGATGAAGAAACAAAAGCAAAGACTACTTCAGTTTGGGTTTTCTACTGCTGCCGCCTGTGTCAGTGTCAGGCCAATGGCTGAGAGCAGTTGAGCTGCTGGGCACGGCAGTGCTGGCTGGCCAAGCCCAGGTGCCCTGGTCCTGAGATTTCCTGCAGATATTATAACTGGGTCCATAAACCAACCTATTAAAGCTGACTGTGCTGAAGTCAAAACACATCTAAAACACAGCTAGCTCTCCTAGCTCCACATCAGCTCCAAACTGATGTTCTGAACCGATGCACCACTCAGGACACTGCACCCGGCAGGTGGAGCGTGGTACATGGGGATGAGCTGTCTCGGTGTGGGTGCAGCTGCTGCGTCCTCACAGAAATGCTGACTAGCTTCTCCTGTGGTCTGTCCGTTCGCTCGTTTGATTTAGTTTTATTAATCTTCTGCTCATACTCACAGAATTGTTGGTCTTCCTAGGACTCAGTTTTAGATGTTACGCGGGCATGCCTGCGAGCACACTAGGAAAATTAATATGTAGCTGGATATCCACGTACTGTTTATCCTACCTTGTCCTATTCAGAGGAGTCCCATCACAGCCTGCTGCAAGCCACTAACAAATTCCTGTGAGATTCAGAGGCTTTTATACTTCAGGGCCTTATTCTAACTTAATTTCTATAAATTAGTTAAAGAAATTCCCCAAAAGAGAACCAGAGTTTGATTAGACTAGGCTATTGTGTTGCTCAGTTTATTTTCAAATGAGTTTTAAGAAACTTAGAATTATAGGTACTTTCTGCAGGTTTCACCCTAATTTCCATTTCTTGATGAAAGAAGAGTATTTGTTGTAGATTCGAATCTCATTAGACTGCATCTAGATTCATCATTTGTTTGGTTTCTTTCTTTTTAATGTTAAGTTTTGAGGATTGTCTAGAGGAAAATACCCAGGACTTGACTGAGAGGTTTAATTTCACAAAGGCATTGACGTTCTTAATTCTTGTTTAGGATCTGGGTCCTACTCATGAATGTAGATGCACAGCTCCACACCACAAAAGAACACGAGTAGCCCAGCTCAAACCACAGAGGTACAAAGGACTTTTTGTATGCCTAAATTAGCACACATCTGAGAGTTTTTATAGACTGGGCCTAGTTCAGAGAGCCTGAAAAGATATAGCTCAACACCCCTGTGTGACAATGGAATGAAATGCCAAGCACCAGCTCCTGCCAGAGACTCAGTAGTGATTGATCTCGTTCTGAGTCAAGGCCTCCTGACTTTCAGCACCATGAATTTACACTGTGGCTCTGAAGAGTCTACTGGAAAACATATAAATGCTTAAATACATATATTCTTTATAGTGTTCCCTTGGACTTACACGTAGGCTACCAAGATACAGTCTTCTATATGTTGTTTTTTCTATCTTTACATACATAGATGTTTACACATGCTTTTCTTGCTAATTCTCAATTCCAACTGAACTAAACTAGAGAAGCCACAGGTAATTTTGGATGACTTCCAAGGATTGCTGGCAGGGAATGAGATGACTCTGTGGGTCTTTGTTCAGCCTTGAGGTTCCTTGGGACCTTCTGCAGAACATGTTTTTGCCATCAGCACCTGTTTGATGTGCATAAGGGTTAGCAAACACATTTTTTTTCTGCTGCACCAATGAATGTCCTAGCTTATGAATCAGTATATGCTATCAGAAGAGGCTGTGGCTCACCCTGCCCAACTTAACTGGAAAGGTATAGGCAGGAGCTGGAACTTTACATATCAAAGTACATTTTTATGTGCAAACAAGGCCCATTGGCATAGGGATTATCAGTGGGGAAATGACGTCCCAGGTCATGGCTCACTCTCCAGGTAATGGGATGGGTGGTAGGGTGCTGACACAGCCTTACCTGAGCCAGCCCTGAAGGCCAGCTGAGCCATTGTTGCTCCACCACACAGAGGTTTCACAACCCAGACCTTGTTCTGGACATTCAGCCAGAGCTTTCCTTTCGTAATCCCACATCATTCACCATGCATACATCGCAAAAAAATCATAATTAACCAACAAGAGTTTCAAGCAAGCATAAATCAAATGAGATTGGTCATGGGCTCCCTAGTGGGGAGGATCAGGCTCTGCTGTCCCTCCTCACACCGGCGTGCTCGTCACCTCCCAGTGTCCTCACATGTTAAGGGCACTTGGATGCTCCTCATCTTCCAGCTGCAGAGATAATGGGGCGTTAAGGCACAAAACCCATGTCTCAGCCACACAAACCTATTTCAGCCCTTCGTCCTGGAAAAATCCCTTTGGCCCTTTCTATATTATCTTGGCAGCATAAAATTTTATGGTCCTAACAAACAGCTCTGCAGCAAAACTGCTGTGTTAAAGACTGGTTTATAGTGGTAATCAGTAACACTTACTGTACTATATGCTTTCTCTTCTAAATATTTCTGTGGCTGCTGTTTTGCTCAGAGGCTCCTGGCCTGGGGTGTACTGGAATTTTCTAAATACTTCAATTGTAGGATTCAAGGATGGAGGGATAACTGTGAAACTGTATTATCTGAGGAGATAACCCTTGCTACTCATCCTTGTCGCAATGCAGCTTTACACATTTGCTTTGGAGGGTTAGGATCTTATTTGTAGGAAGGAAGGTTTCTGATTTCCCATTCCTCCCTTTGCCACTTGGGTGGGGCTGAGTCGTACAGCTCACAGTGGCCAAAGATGATGGCTGATGGCAACTGCCACGAGGAAGACTTGTGCTGATCTATGGGCTCTTCTGATGAAATATTGGTGTTTATAACACAGACATCCACTATGGAGTAATCTCTTTTTAACCGATGAGTATGTATTCAGGG
>VYZM01017437.1:142335-155679 GCA_013398915.1 Dromas ardeola | reverse complement strand
CCCCCCCCCCCCCTCCCAAAGAGAGGAGAGGAAGAGATAAGGAGATTTACGAGTTTAGAAAAAGAACTGAACTACTTTAATGAAAATAATAATAAATAAGGAAATAAGAAATAATAAGAAAATAAAAAAAGTATAAAAAAGTATACAAAACCATATCCAGCTCCCAGGATGACGATCGCACCACCAGCAGACACAGGGAAAGTCCCAGACTGGAGTTAGCGATGAACAGGAGCTGAATTCCAGAACTAGCATCAGGAGTGCTCGGATCGGGATCAAAGGCAGACAAACAGACAGGGTCCTCCTCAGACATCGGCCATTGAAGAAAGAGAGCAAGCCAGAGGAGCCTTGCCCCTTTGATCCCTTAGCTTTTATACTGAGCGTGATACAGATGGGATGGTGGTGTCAGGTGTGAATCATTCAATCCCAAAGCAGACACTTGAGATATCTCAGATGAACCGTGCCCCTAAAGGTGTCTACAACCTTCTGCTTGCCATGAGGAAAGCTTGGGGTGCGTGGGTCAGACACAAACATCTGCTCCAGACGTGTCTGAAAGCAGGTGAGACGTTTGCTTCCTCCTGTGCATTTTCCAAGCCACGAGACCTGAGATATCTCTTCCCGAGTCACCCATCCTAACCCCACACAGAGTGCCCGTCTTTCACAACAGACCTGGGCTCTGCGAGAGCTTTTGGCTGCCAGACAGCCACTTGCTCTTTGCTTCAGGCTTTCTTCTCTGATTGAGACAATCCCAGCACAGAAAGCATTAGTTGGGCTCTTTGAGGAATGCTTAATTTTATCTCTTCCCCTCCACCCCCGCTTCCCACCATGGTAAGATAAAATAGTTAAACGTTTGGGGTTTGGTTGCATGCATTGTTTATCCATACTTGCTCTTGCTTCTATGTTTAACAGAGGAAATAACTCGCTACGATAAAGTATCACTACATGCTGGTAACATCAGATAAGCTAAGCTGGACAAAAATGTTTTCTTTGGCACTTCTCCACTTTCTTTAATTTGGCCAGAGAACCCGATTTACTTCTGGAAATGTGAAGGCCCCAGTTACGCTTCACTGTAACACAAAGAGTTTCACAGTTTTTCTTGTTAAACTCCATGTAGGACAAGGAGAACAATCCTGCCATTTCTTTCCCTGGTGTACAATTGGGCTGATAAGCATCAAGCTGCACATATCAAAAACCACAGTGAATGTCATTTGCACTAGGTTTCTGACTTTCCAAAAAAGAAAAATGAGCCTTTGCAATCTGCTTATCGGCCCCTGTCGGAAGCCGCACAATGCTATAGTGATATATATTTAAAGTTGAGCAGAGGGGAGGAAAATGGGAGTGCGCCTGGAGGGAGCCCTTTCGGGGTGGAGGCAGCGTTCCCAGGCACGGCAGGAGGAGCTGAGCATCCCCCTTGTCGCTGGCGAGCATCAGAGGAGCTCCCTATCCCCCCCCAGGGAGGGGGATGGGGGTACCACTCCCCTGGCGCGATGAGGGATGGGGAGAGAGGATCAGGGTGCGGGATCATCACATGGCAACATCTTGTGCTGCAGCTTCTCTCTGGCTCCCATCGGTGGGTATCGGGCTGTGGGGGTCACTCAGGAGACACCTCGATACATGGGGAGGGGGGGAAGGAGAGGGCTGATGGGTGCCTCTGCCCCCTGGGTAAGTGTGGGCTGGTTCTTGGCGTGTTTCTGGGGTCAGATTTTATCCCTCCCTGCACAGTGTTCTGGATGCGGCCACAGCTGAGCACCTGGACTTGAGAAACCTGAAGCACTGCAGAAGGCAGCTGTCTTCACCACGTGCAATGAACATGCATAGCTATGTAGGACGTACACACACACATGGGACCACACTTGAACTCATGTGTGTTATGGGTTAACCGGGGTGTAGGAGTCACACCAGTGGCATTGCCACAGCCTCTTAACTTTACATTTTCCACCTAACACAAAGCTTTGACCTCATGAGCCCTTTTCTCCCTGAAGGCCAGAGTGTGGCACTGCCCGTGGGAGACGCGGGGCAGCAGCAGTGCAGGTACGGCATCTTTCCCCTTCATCTCCCACCAAACGCCTTGAAAAGCTCTGGCTGGCCTTTCTACAACCCCACTGCACAGCGAGGGCAGCTCCTCTGCTGACAGTGTGTAGCCCACACGCAGCGAGCCCCCTGCTTTCAGGATGCTGCATGTGGGAATTCGCGGCCTTCACCCCCAAAATGTGCATTGGCTGTGTGTTTACTGCACCTGCCCTAAGAGCTGGTGTCTGCACAAGCGATGGATATACCAAAGATTTCTGGTTTTGGCAGGGTTGCTGGTGGTCTGGAAAGCTGAGATACATTTCCAGGTAGCAAATGCACCTGGCATATAGCGAGCCACGCTGTGAGGTTCTACCTTGCAGCATATGTACAGACTGAAAGTCTTAAATAGGCTGGATTTATTTGTTGTTTTTTTTCCCACCCTTTCCTCCCTCCTTCAATATAAACATTTATGTAATAAAATATTTCTAGAGCACAATGTATAAACAATGCACACTTAATAAAAATAAGAACTGGAAAACTTTAGTAACAAAACAGCTGAACTTAATTTTCTAGCCAGATAACAACTGAAGGTTTTTTTTCAGATATTAAGGTGTTTTTCTTGCGATAGGTTTGACTTAGGAGTATTCTGCTTAACACTGGCTCCTTAAAGAGATACTAGAATATTTTTCTTAGTTATAACCAATGTGCAATTTCTGGGACTTAAAAT
The DNA here is from genome assembly GCA_013398915.1 of Dromas ardeola. Classification (NCBI taxonomy): domain Eukaryota; kingdom Metazoa; phylum Chordata; class Aves; order Charadriiformes; family Dromadidae; genus Dromas; species Dromas ardeola. Next base: position 152,945 of record VYZM01017437.1, on the reverse strand, counting down.
TTGAATTTCTGCTTAAATAACTTTGAAGTAAACTATAATTATGTGCCTTTTCCTGGTGCAACTAGTGCCAAACCATAGATGAAAGCAAAATGATTATAGACAAAGGACAACCACTGCGTGACGGGGTTTCCTTTGGAGAGAGTCAATACAAGTCATTTATGAGTAAATGTGGCGAAGAATCTGCAGCAGAGCCCATACTGGGCTGTTAGGCCGGGTCCTGTGTACAATACACAGTCTCTGGATAAAATACTAACAAAGAAGATGATACTGGATAAAATACTAACATAGAAGATACCCTGTTCCCTGTTGGGTGTCCTCTCCATACGCCACAGTATCACAGTTCCCTTCTCCATCACCTCCACTGCTTCATAGCATTGCTTTTAGGAAGTGAGGGTGCGCCCCTCAGGGACAAGGGGTCAGTACCACCGGCTGAAGAAAGCCCCAGCCCGTGTCCTGCGGTGGGGATGGATTAATCGGCCCCTTGCATCAGTCTGTAAAAGGGGTTGCTGCCCCTCCAGACCAGCTTTGCCCTGTTTATTCTCTTTAAAGGGGTGCTGCTGCTGCGTTTTGCATGGCGCGCTGATCTGCCCATGACAAAACGCAATGATGCTGAACTGGGTCTTTTGGACCATTGGTTTTCTGGTTCCAGTCCTTAAGATCCAAGAAGGTCTTTAACTATCGTGGTCTGAGTGTAATTCATTCAGAGGTTTTCTCAACTGCTTATTCACCTCTTCCTGTGGCTTGCAGACCCAGCTGGCGTCAATGACAGCAAAAATACATTGCTTTTTGAAGAATCAGACCTTCATTTTTTTAATTACTGTTCTGATACAAGCTAAGATGGAGAAAAGATTTTTCTCTCTCTCAACTTAAAAGGAAACAATAATTTTCTCCTTTTATTTGAACTCTATTCTACCCCATGATTTTTCTGCCTTTGCCATAGAAATTTTGAAATCATGTCAAACACTGGTAACTAAAGATGGTATTATAAACCTTGGATATAAAAAAAATCCCTTGGACTTAAAAAGATAAAGACAATTCCAGCTCTTCCTGGGTTTTACGTTTGAACTTCCTCACCTTGAGACTTCAGCTTTCTAGTCTGTAAACAGGAATAACACCTTCCTGTCCCAGAGAAGTGTTGTAAGAAGCTTAACTGATTTGTGCTTGTAGGATGCTGGGACATGGCAATACATGTGTGAATATGGAGATACATATATGTGCACATTTGTGTGCATCTACGGATGGAGGTACAGACTGGTTTTATTTTCGTATATGCCTCTTGGTTTTTTCTCTTCACAGTAGCACTAAGTTCCTAAAATGCAAAGCTTTCTTACAGACAAGAGAGCATCAAGACGATTACCTCAAGACCTGCATGCACATGGAATGAAACATGTTTTCTTGATATGTACTTCTTGCCTATTTTAAGTACCAATGTTAGCTAAATGTAGCACAACACAGGCTCAAAACCAGCTCTCACTAGCAATGTATTGTCGCATTGCCGTATCTTTCAGAGCAATCTGTAACTGAAAAGGGCAGGGATACTTCACCCAGCTATCCCTCTCCCTCCCTAAATTTCTTAGTTAAAATAACATGCTGCTGAACTATGATTTTTTTAATTTAAACCAAAACAGATCTTCTTTTCTTTCTGTTACCAGCGGTCTCCAAAAGAGCGGATGCAGGCTCCACGAGTAGCTCTTTCTTGGGCTGCCTCCCACACCCAAGCCCACATCAATCCCACCTTTTGTTCCTGGGACTTCTGAGCCGTCTTCTTGTACCTCACACCTCCTTTTGGCTTGCTGCTTTGGGGTTTTGTGGGCATTCTCCTTTCCTCCAGCTTTGGGAGATGGAAATTTCATGGCAGTCAATCACAGGCTGCTCAACAACATGACATCTGGAAACTCCTTCCCTCGATGACGGCAGGCTTACAGCGGGATAACCGTCTGCTCTGGCCTGACCACCACTTCCATTTTTCTTTGTCTCCCACAAAGATGTTAACAGGCCTCATTCACTTCTCATTCCCTCCCGAACCGGATAGCTAGTATTTCCCTTCCAGAAGAAAAACCAAAACAAAACCAGAACTCCTGTTTTAGAATTAAAAGCAGAATTCTTGCTATTATTATTATTATTATTATTATTATTATTATTACTACTACTACTACTACTACTACTACTACTACTGTTACTATTAGTAAAATATAAATATGTAAATTTCCATTTGGATGGAGAAACGAGCACATCAGATATTCTATTTTTGATTTAAAAAGTAAATCTAGATTTTGATATTTTAATACATATCTTTGCATGCACTTCCCAAAAATTACTTTTCAGTTTCTCGGTTATGTCCATTTCCTGTCCTGCTCTGATATAATCCCCTCTGCTATTACCTTTTCTCCATCCCTCACACATGCCAGAGGTTACAGCATCCCACTGACAAACCTTGTTGGAACAAGTTGCTAATCAATAAAAGATTACAGGAAGCCTTGTTTTCATTTTGCAACATGGAATCTGCTGCAAAGACTGTTCTCCTTGGAATACAAAGTAATAAAGATGCAGTCCAGAGGGCAAAATGTCATCTTCAGCATATTTAGTAAACATATTTTCAGCCACTGAATACACACAAATAGGAGGCCAGGGGCGTGGGTGCACGTAATATGGAAATAGTGACTGAGTTCTGAGTTTAAGGCTCTTCACATTTGTGGAATTTTATTTATGTCATCCCTTTTGTTTGCCTTTTAATTAGGGACAAAAAAAGAATGCATACACTTGGCTTCAGCAAGGAGGTCAGTGTTTCCTGCTGCTGATAGGAAAAAGGTGAGTGACAAAACCAAAGCATTGCTGCACTGACCAGCACAAGCGCTTACTGGTGACTTACCAGCTTTTCCACCCGCTTAGAATTAAACTCATCCACAGGAGAAATGGTCCGTGTGCCAAAGATTGAAATGGGTTTGCTTACTTTGCCAGTAAGGAACTATGTTATCCTGGTAAAAAATTTAGAGATGCCATTAAATGACTCCTATTTTGTTATATTAAATGATAAGCTGGGCTTCTATTCTGGTATTATGCAGCTACTTTGAATGCAGTTTAACAGCTGGAAATGAGAAGACGGCAGCTCCTTGTTACCAGGCAACTCTCCCCAGCCACCAGCAGCTGCCCCAGGGACCAGAGTGCAGGAGCTGCTGTGCAGTGACGGCTTTTCTCCCATCTTCCAAACCCAGACTGATACATGGAGGCTGCTTCAGTGTGGGGTTCCCTCTAGGAGCTCAGAGCATTTCCAAGAGCTACATCTTGTGAAAACTTTGGCTTCTTCTCTCATCGTCCCACTGTATTGCATTATATAGCTGGGACTTTAGCCACTGACTTCCAATAAGCCAATGTTTTTCCTATATACAAGCATTTTTGCAAGCAAACTTCTTTACTTTGAGGGTGGCAGAGCCCTGGAACAGGCTGCCCAGAGAGGTTGTGGAGACTCCTTCTCTGGAAACATTCAAAACACACCTGGACGTGTTCCTGTGCAACCTGCTCTAGGTGAACCTGCCTTGCAGGGGGGTTGGACTAGATGATCTCCAGAGGTCCCTTCCAACCCCAACCATTCTGTGATTCTGTGATTTTTTAAGTTATGTGTTTATGGCTTTGAGTTAACGAGCACAAAAAAGAATACACGATGCTCTTCTGATAAGGAGCCCATTTCAAAGGCAGCAATGGCGATCAGTACGCTCTCTCCTGGCCCCAGGGGCCACCTCACACGTAATCCCTCCATTTGCCAGCTTAGTGTTTATGTTATCCCTGTTGCAATTTTGTAAGGCATAACACTGTATGGTCTTATGTATGTTCTTACTATTTTGCTGCAATGTTCTTTTACTCTTCATGTCACTCGTGCATTTATTTATATTTATTTTAGGCTTTGTTCAAGCAACTAAAGATCCCCTAGAAAACACGCGCACGTGGAACGCATACGAACAGAAGCCATGATGACCTCATATAGCGTATATTACTATACAGCTGGCCTAATAAAACACAAATTACATCCATTAGGAATATTTATGAAATACCTTACATCACTCAAAAGTTCATTCATATTCGGAGAGTCTGGTTTGGGATTCAGACTTGTTGAACTCTTGTCCCCAGTGAAGTCAGAAATGGGCTCCATATGCTGACACCGCCTTTTCTCTTGACTCTTTCCCGGCAATCGGACAGGTCACTGTGGTTTCTTCATCACCGGGATGCCCCATGATTTAACTCAGCCTGTTTCCAGTGGGATGAGGACAGCGGAGAAGAGAGAAGAAGAAACAGATCCTTCCATGCTGTTGCGATGCTTCAATGCAAGATTCAGTTGTCCCAGCTGCAGAGGAGCACTCAGCAGGCAAACCGACGACCCTGAAGAGAAATTGGTCCCTTGCAAAGGTTATTCCTCTGGTCATTCAGTCCAGCATATGGACATGGGCATGACTAGTATCTGCAGGAAAAGGAGCCTTTCTCTTTTTCTCTCTCCAGCTTGATGTATCGCTGTCAGAAATGTGTTTTGGGTCCCTTATTGAAGAGAAATACCAGTTAGGGAGTCTTTTATGAAATTTCTTTTTAAGTAAATGATGTGTGAAAGATGAATAACCTTTCTCCTAGATCTCTTTCCATGCATCCAGCTACATTTATTTAACCGAGTCTTTTTTCCTCTTTCTAATCTAAATTTGCTTATTCTTGTCATCCCTTTATTCCTCCACTAAAATTAAGCATATTTTGAAATTTAACCCTTTTCTTCTTGAGCCAATATATGCTAATTGCTCAAAAGAGTGAAGTGGTATAATAGGACCTTTTCTGTGTTTGTTTTTATTAGAAAATGGTTAATTCAAACATTACTGGATAAGAGGAATTTTATACCATTAGCATTATTGGAGACACCTTGATGAAATTTCACATCCTCCCACAAAAATATTTGCCTGATCTAAACAAAGATACGTGTTTGTCCAGGAAGGATTTATATTTGGAAGAGAGGAGGGGAGAGTAATTTTTCATACTTATCCTGGGATCTGAAAATAACCTGAATGAAAGCATGGCTTCTAATTGTTTTTAGTTGCATTTTCTCATCTTTCTGATATCACCATTTCACATATTTCTACCATCACCATCTGTTTTCATCACCATTTTCGTTCTCCCTCAATCTGTGTCTTTGAATAAGATTTCACACGTGTTAGTAAGATCTGTCAATGGTGCTGCATGACCATCTGTCGTTACGCTGAGTGCCTTGAAATCTTCTTAGAAGGCTTCCATCCTATTTTTTTTACCCTTCCAGCTTTCTCTTCTCATTAATATAAACACTTTACAATTTTGATTTATTTTGATTCATTTTACAGCCAGACATAAGTGAAGCTGACATGTTTCAAACTCTGTTCCTTCTTAAAAGCAAAGTGCGGGTTGTGCAAAAAGCCCCAGCTCATCCGCATCAGCAGCACTTTAGGAGAAGGTCCTGCCCAGTCCACCACATGTTTCCCATGCAGCAGGGGTTGCATTGGTACCATGAAAGGTTCCTGTCTTGCACTTTGGGTTCAATTCCTGCTGATGATGAGAAGAAATCTTAAATTTTTAGCCTGGGAACCCATATTTTTTCTTATTAACTTAGGTCCATCTGGGGAAAACCCACAGAATGCTACAAGAGATACTTCATCATTTGTTCATCAACACAAATCCTCAGTTATTCTTCAAAATGACACTGTTTCAGTTAGGATTTTGTGTGTGATTTTTCCAAACAATCAAAATTTGCGTGTGTCTGTGTGTGTGTGAAGACAGTAGGATATTTGGGATGCTGCATTTTTGATGTAAATTACCTGTCAGGGACATCCTAGAGCTATTTATATTATAGTCTGTCTGCCCACAGTGGTTCCAGTTTGTGAGCTCCCTTCTCTGCCTGCTCACACGTGGGTGAAAATCAAGACATTCTTCAACCTCTTCAGAATTTTAATGCCAAATAGCAACATAAGGAGATATGACAGAAGCATTTAGTGATGGTACGATGGGCTCTTTAGCCTCAAGCAAGAAATCTATTACACTTTAACATAATGTCCTTAACTGGATAACAGACATGCAAAGGCAGGCGTGTGGTAAAGGAACTGGGCTTCCTCAACAAAGCAGTTAACTCCCCTATCTGATGCTTGGATCCCAGGGATCCAGAGGTCTTTTCCAAACTGGAGGAAAGCAAACCTATTCTTTTCAAAGGGAGTAAGCAGTAAAAAGCAGAGTCAGTTATGTAAGGGAATCTTCCAGTTTCTCCTTCTTCTCTGCAACCTCTTCTTGCCATGACAGATACACCAGCTCCCTTGGACTTCCCACCTCCCAGGTGCTCGGTGCTAACTGCATCATGGTGACCCAGATTGCGCAGAAGACTGACCCTCTGGTCCCCTTTGCCCACCTCATCCCTTCCATGACCTGCAGCAGTATTTAATGAACAAGGAGCCATGATGGACTGTAGGTGGAGGCAGGAGATCTTGTGCTTTTGCTCAGTGCCATTTAGTCCAAGAGATCATGGAGGACGGTGACATGTTCTGCACATTACCTCGCTTGCCAAGGAGGGAGTGCCACTGCCAGATGAGCAATTGGGTTTTGCTGGCGCCTAAAGCCATTTTCAGTCACCATTTTGACCTCTCTGGAAAGGAAATCCCATTGACCTGGAACTAAGACAGGAGTGGAGGAGACGCCAACAGTTCAGAGCTTCCTGTCCTTGAAACCTCTAGTTTATTTCCTGGCATCAGGCTGAAAATTAGTTCACACAACTAAGCAACAAGTTCCAGATCTGAATACACTGAGCATATTTGGCATATGCCCAGCCTGTAGTGCATTCAGGTCAAGGATTGTGGAATCAGCTTGCTTACTCTCACAGGGATTTGCTGGTTAAGAATGCTGCCTTCCACAATCATTTCATTTTTAAAATATTCTGATGGAATCTCACATCCTTTTACTCCTCCCTCCTTGTAGAATAGAAAAAAAAAAAAGAATGCCATCTTGGAGCACTTTTGAAGGAAAAAGAACAAGAAATGAACGTGGAATGAGTATGTGAAACAGTCTCTTGTCCCTAAAATCTGAGATACTTTGGCAGTGGTTTGGGCATAAGTCTAACCAATTTTTCCTTGAGATCAAACGAGTACGTTACATGGAAAAGCTTCCTTCAGAATCTTTGACTTCCTTCAGAAGTCAACAAGAACGATCTCCCCCATAGTGCCCCTGGCTGGAAGAATGATGGATGGGAGGAAGGAAGGGCACACCTGGGAATCCCTTCCGCTTCTCCATAACTCAGTATCTTCAACTCTAAAGTTGTGAGGCCTGTTTACTCTTTTTCGGACATCTTAGTTTGTTCTACAATTTGGTACCTACAAATGTAATTAGTTGCAGGAACCTAGAGGAACTTTGCTCAGTTACACCTTCTTCCACTACGCTTCTGCAGCTTGGCTACATCCTAAGCGCTGGTTTGCACTGAAAGGCAAATGCTACCTTGGTTTTTGCTTTGGGATTAGGTAAGGAAGACGAACCAACTGATACTCATCAGAATTCAGAATAACTGGCTCAAGTTCTGTTACCTGGCAAATAATTTTTTGATTTTTGGTCTTTAACGAACACCTTCTAGTGGTATTTTTGATCACGCCTCTCAAAATCTGTTAAATTTGGTGCATATTTCTAAGACCTCACTGGGATAGCTGAGATCAGATGGTATAAAGTCATAAATTCGGAAGAAATCGAATCTGTTGCTTTATGCAACTCATTGCTTAAATCTGCCTCAAATGCTGCAGTGCCAGAAGAATGTAAGGCGGAAAATGTGACTGTTAAAAGGACTTCTGGGCTCACCCAAATCAGTGTTTGCCGTCTGTGCCAGGCAACTTACTGGAAACTATAATAAAGAATAGAATTATTAAACTGAATGACATGTTGGAGAAGAATCAGCATTGCATATCAAGTAGGGTGTCATGTTTTGCAAATGCGTTAGAGGTTCAAGGAGTGATTTTTTACGTAAATAAGGATGGTTCTGATAATATTACATACCTGGATTTTCAAAATCTTTTGACCTGGTCTTTCACCATAGGCTCTCAAAATGTAATGTATGAAATAAAAGGAAAAGGATAAAAAAGTCTAAAAGAAAGGAAATTCATCACTAGATTACACAATATAGAGAAGTTTCCAGAACCCACAATAGTCTCTGCTGTTCAACATCTTCAGAAATTTTATGGAGAATTTTAATGCCATGAGGACATCTGGCAGTTAATACAAAATTCGTCTGAACAGTCAAATCTTAAACTGGAATTCAAGAATTTCCGAAGACTTTTAGAAAAAAGAAAGACTTTTCTGTTGGCTTAGTAAGCTGAATCGACTTGCCAAGGGGTCTCATCAGTGACAAAACCATACAAAGATCAGGGAGGGAGAATTGTGCATCCAGGGACAGGATGAAACCATAGAGGGAAGGAAGAGTGGGACAACCTGTTTTGGGAAGGAAGAGTGGGACAAGCTGTTTTGGTAGCAAGAAGCTGTTAGATCAGCTCAGCTGTATTGCTTGATAGCACTTTTAATGTGATAGGGTGGTAAACAACAAGTGAACTTTAATATATGGACACGCAAAGTGATGCACCCATGGAAGGCAACCCTCACCATATGTATCCACTGGTAAAATAGCAACTCCACTCAGGAAAGAGGTCTCAGACCTTTCATTTATATCTCTTTGAAAAGATGAGGTCAGGAACTAAAAAGGAACTCGCACAATGTTCGGAAATAGTAAGAAAAACCAAAAGTAAGACAAAAGCAGGACAGTGCTGCTGTAAACCCACATCTTGAATATTGCGTGTAGTTTTGTCCGCTTCATCTGAAAAGAAGTATAAATAGAAAAGACACAGATAAGGTGGAAAACAAAGATGGGGAATGCCTTCTGTATGAGGGGCACAGGCGGCAATCCCACAGCAGCCTATGGAATCCCTGCTGCAATCCCACCCCACACTTCTTCGCCCTGTTGCTGAGCTGGTTCAGCACAGTAACCTGGCAGAAAACAGACACGCACTAAAAAAAGGGAAGAGTTTCCTGCCAGGTGAGGAAGCTGAAACGGCACAGCCACATCTCCGGACACAGGCAGGGGGACACACGACGGAGGGAGGAAAGTGGCGGCCAGTCCTAGGAAACCTCTGCCTGCAGCTGTAGCTTCACAAGCCATTTCGGCCAGCTCTGATGCTGAAATTTGCAGGCCCATGTTCCCTTCGCTTGTGGCCACTCACTGCCACCCCTGAAAGCCTGTCCCTTTTGGTGTTTGTGCAGCTGTGCAGAAACTCGGGGGGGAAGTGATCTGAATTAAAATTAATCATGTTTGTTGGGTTACTCTGATCAGGTTCGCTGCATGCCAGCACAAGAAGCGGATGTAACCAAAGGACAGGAACGAGCAATGGGGAATGGTGGGACTAATTCTTTGAGCAATGGGTTTGGAAACAAATAATAGACCAAAGCTCCATAGTTTAGGAAAAGGGATGGTTCTGAGAGCATATGAGTGAGGTATATAAAATGGCATGGTGAAAGCAAATAGGGCATGATATATCACCATTTATTAGATGACAAAAATTCAAGTACCCTATAAAATTATTAAGCAGCGGATTTAAAACTGGTAGGAAACAGTTCCTGTCTAGCCTTTGAGCACATTTGGGACCTTGCTGCCAGTCCTGGAGGCCAGAAGTATAACAGATCAAAAAGCTATCTAACAAATTAATGGAGAAGAGGTACATCTGTGGCTGTTAGCGTGACAGCGGACAGTTTTTACCTAAGAGAGCTCTTCCTCTGCACTTCAGAAGCTGAAAACAGAAAGAAAAGATGACTCCATGATGGTTTATCTGCTTTTATACCTCTTACCTATACGTCTACTATTGGCCATCATCATGCAGAAGATCGTGGCCTAGGGATGTTTGCTTTGAAGGAGTAAGCTGTCTCTTATGTTTTCATGTACTTTACTTCAACTCTATGTAATATAAATACATTCCTTACATTTGTTACATTGTATTTGCAGTAATTTATTGTGGATACACAAAGCCTGTATCAGACACACCTAAATACTAAAATTACATTAGACAAGTTATTTTTTCACAGGACCCATTAAAGTTATCTTGAAGAATGTCTAGATTTGGTGTTACTCAAGTTATCTGTCACATTTACCCATCTGCCGGGCATTACGGATAAGAGGGGTAGCTTTAAAGCGGTGGCAATCGTCAGTCTAAGTGCACCTCTGAACCTTGACCCCACAGCTCTGGGGTACAGCTAACAGGGTTTCCCGCATCAGACATGTCGCATGTAACTACAGATGGACAAGGGACAGTAAAGGACGGCTTGCAGCATACTGGCATAAACCACATCTGCCTCTTTCCTGAGTTTATCTTAAAATATTGGAATCAACCGAAAATTTAATTGTGAAGCAAACATGCGTATTGGGTGTGGGAGAGACCGAGTTTCTAATTTCAGGCAGGACTGGGCTGGGGTTGGTGCCAGCTTCTCCCTCGCCGGTGATGAGCCCCAGAGGCATTACGAGGATGGGAGGTCCGGGAGGTCCGGGCTCAGCCTCCCCATCACCTCCCCCCCGGGCCCCGCTGTCCGCTCATCGGCCCGACCCCCCCCTA
>VYZM01017437.1:116576-141693 GCA_013398915.1 Dromas ardeola | reverse complement strand
GCCGGGCGGTTTGCTGTGCGGGGCGGGGGGTACGGAGCGGCCAGGCGGGCTCAGATCCTCACCGCTGCCTCCCCCTCCTCCTGCTCCTCTCCTCCTCATCCTCCTCCTCCTCATCGCCACCCCCCAACCCCCGCCGGCCCGGCGATCGGTGGCCCAGCCGTGCTGCTGCCCGCTCCGGAGGCTGCCCAGTTCCTGCGGCAGAGGCAGCGGCGAGCGTACCAGATCTTCGAGGAGACCAAGCAAGGGCACCTGGAGAGGGAGTGCGTGGAGGAGCACTGCAGCAAGGAGGAGGCCCGGGAGGTCTTTGAGAACGACCCCGAGACGGTAAGGGCGCAGAGCCGCCGCGGAAGATTTGGGTGGGTTGTCTGGCTCTGCACTCGCTCCATCCCTCCATCCATCTGCAGCTGGACGCCGGCTGCCTGCACAGCTGGGGAAGCCGCTGGGAGGAGGAGGAGGAGGAGGAACCAGAACCATTAGGTGAATGACTGGGAGCCACACACGGGGTAACGAGTGCTCAGCCTGCGCAAGGGCTGTGTCAGTGCTGTCCAGTTAGAAGCACTACCATGAAGACGGTCTGGGTGAGAATGGTTTGAATGGGGATGGTCTGGGTGAACAGCCCAGCCACTCCTGCTGCCTCTGGAGAGTGGAAGGGCCCTGTACACCCATGAAGCAAGACCAGTGCGACATAATGCTATGGCTTCTCTGTCTGGACACTTCACCATCCCTCTTTCCTTTAGCTTCCCATCCCAGCTGTATTTATAATCCCCTCGATGTTGTGGCATATGTCTGAATAGGGGTTCCGCAGAAGAAGTATGTCACAAACACACTTTAATCCTTTTGTGCCATATTCACAGCTTGGTCAGCATTTTGGAATCAGTACGTTGAGGACCTGTCACTACAACAGCCCGAGAGCATGTGTATGGGACCGCTGCGCTGCTAACACTAAGCGTGGATTCACACAGTGACAGCCCGCACACTGCATGTGGAGCTGACTTTCCCAGTCTTTTCAAGCCTGACTTTCACTTCAGTCTTCTCACTTTGGCCAGCGTGTGGCTGCAGTTGTGCTGCTTTACTAAAGCTTGCCTTACTCTTCCAGTTACTTTACACCTCCTCTCCACACTGTTTTGGATAGGCTGTTCTCATTGCAGAGATTATCTGGCACTGATTTAGCAGCGGGAAGTGAATTTTCTTGGTGTCCAACAGAAGCTTGATACTGCACAGCGTGTTCCTGTTAATGGTATGATGCTCTAGGGAGAAGAGAGGACAGGGAGAGACAGAGTGTGTGTGTGTGCGCATGTGTGTACACAGAGACACACACACCACAGGCGAGGGAGGGACTCATCGAGGAGATGTTTTATGCTTCAGTCAGACAAGTCTTGACATGTGTGCTTCGTTAGCAGGCTCAGCCCTGGATAGACAGTGCAGTAGCTTGTTGTCACAAGGCAGTAGTAAGTACGGCAAAAACATTGTGATGCTGGCTTTTGTTTTTGACAATCTTTAACTTAGACCTTAATAAGGAGCACTTGCCCAGGCAATGTTTAACGACACACCTCTTACGTGCACAGGTAGTCACATCTGCACGCAGCAGTGTTTGCCTCTGTCCTGTAAAACTGAACTAATACAGAATAGGGATAACTGTAATGTGGTGAGAGTGGCTGGCACAACTATTCCCATATTCATGCTGGATAATGTAACTTTGAGCCCAGTACAAATATTCACCACATAGCAGCGAATGCAGGAAAAAATATCCCAGATGTGATTCTGTAGCGTTCTGGCAAAAAGGTGATCTGAGGTCACCAGCTTTGCTAACTAGCTTCTGGCCAAGAAAGTAGCCCAAGGCGATGCACTGATAGATCAGTTTAGAAGGTGGTAGACTGTGTAAATGTGTCAGGAGTTTTGATCCAGCCATGCCATTTAAGTACGTTTTGCAGGACAACACAAGCTTTCTGTCATTGCAAATGATTTTGATTTTTTTGGTGCCTTTCCTTCGTTACTGCTGCTAGGTCTCTCTCTAGTTCTGAAAACCTCTGAAGAAAGATCCTTAAGGCTAGATGAGCTTCTAATGTCTGTGTCCCCTTGCTTACTTTGCGTGTGTTTCTACACCAAAGTACTGTATTTTATAATACTTTTAGGTCACTGCGGTGACATAAGATACTGCTTTTTCTGAGACACAAACCTCCCAAGACCTGTGAACTTGCTTTTTACGTGCAGTATATCCTGCTCCTTGCTGTTACTTTGCTTCAGTTTGACTGGGAAGCAAGTGTGCCACCGCCTGTCAGGGGGATTTATGGCCCTCCCTATCCATTTTGCAATCAGTGTGTGACACAAAGGCAGCAGCTGCTGTTTAGTAGCAGTTTTCTAATGCATGGTGGCAGGGGTCATGTATGCGGGCTGTTATTACTCTACACATTGGAAGCCCTCAGTGCTTTGTAAGGCAGAGGCAACTACTCCTCCGGCAGTGTCTGTGGATTTGACGGACAGAGTATTAATACGCATCTGAGACAATGGAAGTGTTTCTTAAATGCGAGGAAGTTGTCATGCTGTCATTTCACTGATGCTGCCTTGTACGTCCTGTCCTGGTGACTGACAGAAGAAGGAAGCTAGCTGAGACAGACTTGACTCAGGAAAGATGAAACCTGTTGATAAAACAAGGCCTAGCAGATTGAGGAATTACAGAAACTGCAGTCACGCTTCAGCCTATAGTCAGGCTGCAGCTGGACCATGCTGTGGTAAAGCGAGGGCTTTTTGTTGACGGGGGAAATGTACAGATTGCTGTTGACGGCTGATGAGTCCTTTTGGTTGAGGAAGGCTGAGATTTTTGTCTCTGCCTGCTGAATCTGGTCACAGAGGTGAACTACTTTGCTCATAACAGAAAGAAGCAGCCACGGCACTTTTTGCTCTGCACTGAGCCCTGTGGCTAACCTCGTAGTAGGCAAGCCATGGGGAACAACACATCACCGCACTGCTCATCTGTGCTGTCACATCTCCCAGGTTTTATGCTCTAAAGCACCAGATGAGCACAGATGTAGGCATTTGGCTGTTTACTGTCACATGGGAGCAATGGCCTTGCAGCTTTAACAACTGCAGGTTAGTTTGAGATTAGGTAATAGCTTGCTGCTTCTGTTCGACCTCAAGAAAAGCTTGTGATGTGAGCACAAACGTGTTGTCTCTCTTCCCTGTCCCCCCCCATCAGAGGACCTAATGAAATGTATGTCTTCCTTACAAACCTTGCCATTCTTAACTCTCCTATAGTTATGTAAAGAGAATTTCAAGGCCTAATTTCCAGACCTGTGACTTAAAGATGTGCTATGAAATTGCATTAACCGGTTCAATCAGACAGCACCAGAAGTTCAGGTAAGGTGAAGCAAGGCTGTAGTGTAGCTTGCGTGATGCTTCCCAGGTAAAACCATAGCTTGATCCAGCCCATTATAACATCTAGCCAAGAATAACATTTAATGGAAAGATACCTACTGAAGCAATGGAAGGCAAGGAAAAAAGAGTGCTCTGGTATCTATTTACTGGTCTATGCAGTAAATAGGAATGAGATGTCATTTACCTATACCAGAGCACCGTTGTCGGTGCCTTCCATTGCTTCAGTGATGAGCTTTCCAAAGCAACATCTGCAAGCCGTCAGCAGAAGATACACATTCTCTGAAACCTGAATGCGGGTGTTACCACATGTGTGATTACTTACATCAACTGCTAAGAATAGTGTATTAGGCGTGGCTAAATAGCCATTCATTTGCAGGCCAGTGCAGCTTTTGTCTTTTATGTTACGGAAAATATAAATATCAGCCTGCCCAGACTGGAGGAAGGAAGATCAATTGAAACATTTTTAGATTGGGTTGGTTTTTTTTTTAGGTGGCAGAACAAAACTCAGTCTGTGCCGTTTGTATGACTATACATGGTAAAAAGAAGTGTGAGCCTAGGTTAATGAGTCTTGCAGCCTATCTTTTTTATGAAGCTGGTTATGCTATCCGTAGATATTATTGCAGAATTCTGGGATGGTTCCTGTTTTGTAATTTCATTTATGCAATAATTTTCATTTCACAGAAAAATGAAAAGATAATATGGTGGGAAAAAAATAAGGATGGAAAACATGTTCATGGCAGGTATGAGGACTGTTTCTAAATGTGATCTATTAAAAAGATATGTTAGGTGTGATAGGTGGGATGAAGTTGCAAAATACCTTAGATATAGAGATAAGAATGTTATCTTATTTAAAATGTTGATGAGGCCTTATAAAAAGCAGTACTGCAGAAATATTTGACCTTGGTATGCAGTCAAGGTATTACAGCTTGTTAACCAACTGATAAACTGCTCGGGAATTTGGTTGACCTGTTCTAAAAATGTGGTCATCCAAGCATATAAAACACAGGACGGAAGGGAGTGTAGTTGCTGTTGATCTTGGAAACATTGGATTTCACTAAAGAATAAATACAGCAAAAACGTGTCCTTGTGTTTCTCTGTTTCTCTGTTTTGAAAGGCTCAGCACAGGGAACGTGTTTGAATGCAGCCTCTTATCATTTGGTACTCTAGTTTATCAGTGCAGCATCTGTCACTGCGCATCTTGCTTGCTGTTGCGGCTGTTGAAGAATTGCTGGTCTTCCTGCAGGCCACCATTGAAATTGCCGTGCTGAATACTTGGAGAGCTGTTAGGCCCACCAGAAGCACTGACGTAGGTCAGCCTGGCCACCTGTGTTTACTGTTTATGGATTTGTCCCTCAGCAGAGTACCATAGAAAGCCAGCTGGTTTTCACACGTGCGCAGGATGAACATCTGATTCACAGGCATCCGCATGAAAAGCTCTCTTGCTTTTTGAGGGACTTGCATCCAAACTCCTATTAAAATCTATGGCTTGTCAGATACACAAAACACTGGCAGAGAATCACAGTGTAACTTGGGCTGAAAGGGACTCATGAGGTCTCTAGTCCACTCATCTAGTCCAGTCACCCACTCATGGCAAGGGCAGTGGTGAGACCAGACCATGCTTTTTGGGGCTTTTTGCAGTTGTGTCTTGAAATTTACTGACCCTGTCAAAACATCCAGCAATGTCAGCATTCTTTCTGCTAGGCTGGGTTTATCGAGAAGCTGAAATGCGGGTGAAGCAATACATAGGGTGTGATAGTGGTCAGTTTGGTTGTGTTTAATAGTGTTACTGGCTCGTTGGAATTATTTCTTTATTTGTTCCATTATGTGACATGGTCATGATAACACAGATGAGCTGCATGCGTGGACTACAGTCATCCAAACTTTGTGCTGATCTTTTAGGAGGGGTGCTTGGCAGACAATATTTAGGTCTTATTTCTAAGAATAGCAAGGTAGATAGATACACATTTGCAAATACTAATCGGAAAAGTATGAAGGCATGTAGGGGGAGGAGAGGAGCTAGTGGGAGAGTTAAGCAGTATAAAATTTCTTTGAGTAATTTAGTGAATGTTGTGTAGTCTAGACATGAAAAATACTGATATCATCTTTAAATAGACATGTCATTATCCCTGTGTAGAATATTCCTTTCTAGATCCAGTCAAAAATACGGATTTACTTGCTGTGAAAAATCTTTTCAATATACTGCTTTGTTACGGCATTTTGGCAGGGTGTGGAGGAATGGCTAGATTTATAGCTGGTATAAATTTTTGTATCTCTTCTTGTTGGTACGGAATTCATCTGAGAGAGGGAAAGAGTTACCAGAGAACTCTGTGCTGATGATTTAACCTGCTTGGACTCAGTATATGGAAGGATGGATTCCCAGGCACAGCGGTACCTGCTTAGTAGATTTTGAGAAAGGAAATAACCAGAGATTTAGACTTTTGTCTGGGAATGGCTTGAAGGAGAGAAGAACGAAGTAGAAAAGTTTGGGTGCCCAGCTGTATGCCACAGTGGCATGCCAGCTTTCTGCTGGGATGAGATCTGTGTGAGCACCAATTGGTCTCCCTCCCCTTTCTTCCTTCTCCCTGTAGTTTTCTCATAAAGGAAGCACAGAATGAGAGAGTCATACCAAACTCCAGTGGGTCTAACTGGTCTGGAAGGCAAGCAGATTGGGACTGTGGAGCAGGATGCATCTATCTCCTTGGTGGTACAGACACAGCATTGGTTTGTGGTGGTGGAGTTCAGTAGCAGGAAGGTGTCAAAAATACTCCTGCCTGCCTTAGAAGGCAGGTCGTACATTTATTAGCTAAATGCTGCTTTATCAAAAGTTATTGAGAAGGGTGAGAAAAGTTTGCTGTTGCTGGAAGCAGACACAGCTCCATCAGCTCTGCTGGACTCATACCTGCCCGATCTTTATCTGTTTCCACTCGTGTGAGTTCAGCCCAGAAGTTCAGAGAAGACCTGGAAATACTGAAACACCACATCACAAAAGCACTACATGCTAAACCTCCTGTGCAGCAGGAGGGAAGGAAGGAACAAGAGGAAACAAAAGTGGTGAATATACACTAGGGGTGCTGCTTGAAGATAGGATGGAAAAAGATGCTAAGAATGGCAAATTGAAGATTTAGGTCAAGAAGGAAGATAATGGAAAAAGCAGATAAAGTTAGTAAGTCAGGTTTTTTAGAGGAATACAATAGGTTTTAATAAATATGTGAGGGAGGAAAAAAGCCAATTAAAAATGAAGAAAATTGTTTTGTGGCTAAGGGGTCATTTAATTTTCTTTTTAAATTAAAAAAGGTGGAGCAGCCTATTGGGTATTAATACAGAGTTTGTTAGTACAGCTGCAGGAGAATCAGGTAAGAGAAACATTGAATCTGTATAAGTTGGCAGTTGTGGTTCATGTGTGCTCCAAACTCTAAGTGAACTTAATGAATTACAAGCAATTACTTTCCAGTAAGTATGAAGCACAAGAATGGAATCAGCATCAGAGATTTAGAAGAAACTGAGAACGGGCATAGCAAGGGAGCTGCAGACAGCACAGCTGCTCTGGAGACTGTGGGACGCAGAGCTGGGGTGTGAAGAAGGGAAAACTTTGGGGCAGGACAGTTACTAAAGGAGCAGCAAAAATGTTCATTATCTCTTACTTCAGTCCCCAGTGAGGTAATTCAGCAAGTGCTAAATGGCTAAAACCAAGGCGATTTGAAAACAGAACCAGTGGAAAGGGGGGGAAGGGATTCTACCAGTTTACTTCTCCGCCACTCACATTATAATCTTTTCAGGCTTTGGTTTCACATTTGGCAGCTCAGCTGATCTAGCTGGTGTAAGCAACCCCCTCGCCTATTCTGTTCACGCTGCCTGCACAGCAATTTGTGCAACTGCGTGGACCGATTTAAGGAAATGACCTAAAGAAAAGTGGTCCAGAGAGGAAAATGGCCATTGTGCAGCTGGATCAGTTCCCTGGTCCAGGTCACAACACACCTTCACAAAGGGTTGCACCAACACATTGCGAATGACAGCGTAGGTTCAGGATGGGAAGGCCAGGTGCCAGGGGAGAAGCAGAAAGGGTCGTCACAGCTCATGCTGTCGAAGGAGTGAATGAATAACCAAGCTTTGGAGAATCTGACTGAGGTTTTTCAGCAGGTCTCCCATATCTGTACCTTTATCACTGTTTTGTTATGACCTGTTGTTCTAGAGACTTTTCACACATGCACGTGTCTGTGGGGAAGTTTCCATATTTATTGTTTTCTTCCTGTTCCTTTGAGCATCAGTAGTGGGACCCAGAGGAAGAGCAAAGATGGAAAGTAAGGAGGATACACAGGGAGGGGGACGAGTGTTGGTGTTGTCTTCACTCTGCACACCTGCCAGGACAGAAGGGTGCATAAATGAAGAGGTAAAAGGAGAATGGGTCATGGCTGCACTAAACAAAAATCACGTGCATCTGGAGAGCTACCACGTTTGGCCGACTCCTGGAACAGGGAGTCCTAGTTCAATTCCAGAAAACATTTAGGACAGGAACAGAAAAGCAAAAGTTACTCAGTTATTAAAATAATGAACAGGGAAGTATGAGAACAGATTCTCTCACAAAGGCCAAGTGTTGTCTCAGATGTCACTTCCCTGTTCCTCACTTGCCTGTTCCCTCTGAGGCCAAATCCAGCGATCCCTTAAAGTGGCTGTTCCTTTGAGTTGCAACCTCTGCAGGTAAGCAAAATCCTAAGAAACAGTATCATTAGATTACGAAGGGGAAAAATACAGTATTACATCACTTCAGTGGATAAAATGTTACAGAGCCTGTAAGAGAGATCACAAACATTTAAATCATGTTGGATGGGATATATCATCTGTTCTATTTTAAATATGGCTTAAATAATTGCAGCGTAATGGCACAATATAGGATGTTGAAGGAAGACAGCCTTTTACTTACGCTAGGTGTTTTGTCAGATCCTGCTTTGCTTAATTTGACTGAAGTTTCTCAGTGAGTGTTAGTTTAACCACATGTACAAGTATCGTGACTATTGCAACAAGTAAGGATTCAGACATGCAACACTGAGTGAAGATCTGTTATCAAATTGGGATCCTCTTTTCCAACTACACATTAATACAGCTGGAGGGAAAGTAGCCTTTCAATCCTGAAGCAGTGGAGGAAACCTCAAGGCATTCCTGATTGGGTTGTGTCAAGAATAACTTAAAAGCACATGCAACCAACTCCTTGGAATCACTCTACAAATGATTTTTGTTGGAATATTTGGCCCTTGGCACCAGTTACATCCATTTCACAGTGTTACTGTCCAATCAAACCCTGCCGCAGGCCGCATACAGAAATCATCTCTGTGTGCCCCCTACATCTTCACAAATGTGAAGTATCTGTGTTTTGCTTGGCTATGACATACAGAAACTTTTTTTTTTCTTCTTTTCTTTCCTTTCATGACTTTTTTTCCTGTTATTGTGCATTCTAGTCATTGGTGGGTTTTTCCTCATTGCAGAGCAACATGTTTTGCTGATGTGGAACCCCAGTAAGCTGTTGGGAAATAGTCCTGCCCCTCAGAAAAGGGCAAGGGAAGCTATGACAGTAGATGTTTTTTGTTTCCAGACTTCTGGATTCTGCAGAGATGCCCAGTCTCTATGAAATGGGTGATACTGGAGCGGGTGGTCTTGAATGCTTCGTGTTTGGAAAGATCAGCAACTTCGTGGAAGGGGCAGTCACTGTCTCTGTGCACCAGAATAGCTGGGAGAGTGGGAAGTGAATACTTGGCAAATGGACACAAAATCTAAAAGCTGCCCTAAGCAGCTGTAACTTTGGTGGCAGGAGATGAGACTTAGAGGCTGCTTTTGGACTGTAACATGGCCTGCTTGCTTCTCTAAAGCCCCACTTGCCAAATTGTGGAGAGAACTTCTCTTTGCTCCTTGCATGGAGAATGCAGATCTCCCCAAAGCTAAATACGAAGCAGACTAACCTGGCTGAATTTAGGGTTCCTCACAACGAGAAGGAAAGTTTCTGCAAGCAACATGGCATTGATTTGAGCATAACTGCTGTAACTATAGGTTCTACATATGTAAAATTCTGAATTGCAGGACTGTTTAATTACATTGTATGGGAGGAAGGCCTAATCATTCAGCATGAGATTTGCTATGCCTCAAAAGCCTAGGGCTGAGTTTTAAAAAACGCAGAGAGAGTTAAAAAAACTCATAAATGCATTTAAAAAACGCATTAATGAGATTTGCATTCTCAGGTTATAACAGTTAACAACTGTCAAACACTAAGTTATGGCCAATTATGGTTGTGAGCGGCCATTTATTTGCAAGGATAGTGCAGGCCCGCAGTGTGGAAACATGAAACGTTTATAAACGAGGAGGTCAGGCCTTGCCCAAGACAAACATTCTGTCCTGAAGGAAAGAGGAAAAGGGAGAGTCATTATATGGAAATGAGAAAAAGGGCATTATGTGGGAGTTGTTGCTGTTCTCTAAGAGGTAACTAGGTAACTAAGAAAGTGCATTTTAGAAATTACCATTGCTAACACAAGTCTGTGAGATCCTCCTCTTCTTTAGCCTGGGGAAGAGAAGGCTGAGGGGAGACCTTGTTAATGTTTACAAGTATCTAAAGGGCGGGTTTAAGGAGGATGGAGCCAGGCTCTTTTCAGTGGTTCCCAGTAACAGGACAAGGGGTAACGGGCACAAGCTGGAACATAGGAAGTTCCGATCAAATATGAGGAAAAACTTCTTTACGGTGAGGGTGGCAGAGCACTGGAACAGGCTGCCCAGGGAGGTTGTGGAGGCCCCTTCTCTGGAGACTTTCAAGACCCGCCTGGATGCAGTCCTGAGTAATGGGCTCTAGGCAATCCTGCTTTAGCAGGGGAGTTGGACTAGATGATCTCTAGAGGTCCCTTCCAACTCTGAAATTCCATGATTCTGTGATTCCATGATTCCAGTGTTAGCAGTGCTGCAGTCACAGAATCGCAGTATCACAGGGTGGTTGAGGTTGGCAGGCACCTCTGGAGGTTGTCTGGTCCAACTTCCCTGCTCAAGCAGGGCCACTGACGGCCAATTGCCCAGGACCATGAACAGTCCTTCTGTAAGGAGGATAAACTACTAAACCTATCAGATAAACTACATTTATCTGTTGCCACTACAGCTTAAAGCTGATTTTCAGTAGGCTCAGTGCTGATCAGGCTTACCTGACCTAGTACTCCAGCAAAACAAACAGAAGCAGTTGGCAGGCCCTTTTGGCTGAGATTTCCAGTTTTGCCAATTACTTTTAGCAACAGTGAGAACATTTTCCTGGTGTAGACAGGGTCATTGTTATGTTTTCAGAAGGGATATTTTTATACAGTGACTCATGTTAACGCCTGGTCTGATTTGGTGTTCCTCCATCTTCTCTAAACATGCAGCAGGACTAATGCATACCCAGTATAAATTCACTAACTTCGGGATTTTACCATTAAGGGAGAGTTTGGCCATAGAGTAGAAACTAGATGGTGACCCCAGTCACATTGTAGGTTTCCTTTGGCAGGGAAGCTGGCATAGGTACTCCTGCCCCTTCAACTCCACAGCCCTGCTATGAATTCTTACCTTCTCCTCCGTTGTTTCAATGCAGGGTATTGTCGCGGTGGCTCCACAGAAACTGTTTTTAACTATTTCACTGCAACCATTAACATTTGGAAATAAAAACAAGTATAAAAATGAACAACCTGGAGTTTTGGTGGGGGGGAGGGGGGAGGGGGAGTTTATTTGGGTTGTTTTTTGAGGACAATTTTAAACTTATGTTCTCTTTTCACGTTAGATATCCACACTAAATGTTGTAGTGTCTGTGTTATAAGGGTAGGAATAAGCTCTGGATGTAGGTGGGAGAGGAACTTCTTAACCCCATGAAAAAGTGTTTGGTGTCACTCTACCCTGAAATAAAAGCATGGACTCCTAGGTCTTGCACTACTGTTGTGGAAACCAATAATTGTGTTTAATGCATCGAAGGACTTGCTTCTAGCATGTACATGTGTTCGTGTGGACGGGGTGGGGGCTGTAGATCTCAAATCTTTTCTGTTAAAGCACGGCTCTGTCTCTTGGACAGCAAGGGAAAGGTCTCTGGAACTGAGCTGGAGAGACTGGCCTCATGCCGTACTTTCCACTTCACTGAAAGGTCGTAGACTTGTAGATGCGGGGCACTTCCCAGCCTCTTCTATTTCTCCCTCTTTACCTGAGGTCTCTGCTGAGCTGTACTTCTGGTGGCACACCACGTGTGGTGTGTAACTCATACTTCATGTGGTCTGCAGGCTGTGGGTGTCCTGATGCCAGGCCCTTGACGATTGAAGCTTCTGGCGTCCCAGTTGTGTTGCTTCATATGTGGGAATCGGACAGACAGAAAGCATGTTCGGTCACAAGAAACAGGGGTGGAAATACATTAATATTTTCTTGGTAGGAGCAGGCACAGAGGTTGGAATTGTTGGAACTATGTTTGTGAAGGTTGGTCCCTTGTGGAGGCTGGTGCTTCTGCTAGGTATTGTCTTCCTTTTGCATGCACTGGGACATGACTACTGGACAGATGGGTTAGAAAGCTTGGTGAGGTCAGTGTCTGTACAGCAGATTATCCAAAGGATGTTTATGTCCAATATGCATTTGTTTATAGCTTTTTATTTTAAAAAGCCCATTGCTCCTGCTTTTATTTTCAGCAGTAATTAGGAAAGCAAATCCAAAGGGAAAAGGCTGACAACATTCAAATGTTGACTTCCTTTACTGGAGTCCAAGCTGAAAATTTAACACTTACTATAATTCTGTGCTGAGTTTTGCTACCACAGTGGTTACAGTTAAATAACCCTCCTGCATTTTGATCCCATGAATACTGGCTGGCTTTGTGAATGGTGAGGTGTTTGGTGAGCCTGAAACTGAAGGTGACTAGTTGAGAAATCAGCAAAGTAGTAACAGGGAATCTTTGCTAACTTCTTGTTAGCAAGCCTCAAAGCACTTCCCATGGCATTTTTATTGGATCCTGAAAGTACAATTGAAGACTTCTGGTGGAGGGAAGATGAGTCTCAGACTTTCGACAGGAACCTGACCCTGTCTAGGGTTTTCGTCTTCCCTGACATCTGTGGGTCATTAAGACAGTACAGCGCAGAAGACTGAAAAGGGGTTGTAGAGTTGAGCGCTCACACACAAGAAATAATGCATGTCTGGCTATCTTTCTGTGCAGCTTTGTCACAACTTGAATTTTTAACTGGGAAAACTTCTCATCAGTGTTTTTTGAAAAGGGACTGCTACTTTCAGTTAAAGCAAGTTCCTTTACTCAAGGTGGAAGATCATTTGTCCTTCATTCTTGATTAATCTTTTGGCTGAATGGAAATACATTGTCATTGTATTTCCAGAAGCCTGTTGTAAGGAAAATTGATTACGGACAAAAATGAAAAGTTAATCATACAAGAATGAGTAATGTTAGAACCTGTGATTGCGTTGCTTTATTTTAGAATGGTATTATCATCAGGTCCTCTAGACCTGGAGAAGTGCTACTGATCAGCAGGTAGTTTTGTATAACATAAGTAAATGAGGAAGACAGGGAAAGGGGGGTTAAATTTCTATTATTAGCCCTCTGTTAAAATCACTTACTGTTGCGTACCTTGCGAAATGGAGCTTGTGGTGATACAGTGTCTTGGAGTTTCACTCTTCTGCTTTTCAACTGGCATTGAATCAATACACAGTCATTTTGCGTTTGGAAGGTTATCTGTGCAATGAAAATAACTAGTTGCCTTAATCTTTCATTCAAAAGTAAACTCTAGACAACTTTTCTAGCACTCAACTCGTTCATCAGAGGTCAAGGAGAAAATTAAGTTTTATGCCTTTGCTATCACTGATTTGGAGCAATTAGGTTCATGGCCATGAATATGAAAGCTCCTATTTCTTGTCCTGTGAGCGCAGAAAAAGTTGTTCTTGCCAGTGTCTGAACTATCCTGTTGGTGGTTAAACACATCTGCACATTCTTGTGACGTATATTGAATAAAGGGGAAATAATGAAAAAGATGTTTGGAATATTTCATCACATGCCTCTATCTTTTTCTCGAGTGCTGGCAGAAGTTCAGTTTGTGGTTATAGCACAGCTGGACACTCATCTGAATACTTAGACTGTTTAGATTTAGTTTTATTTTGACTGTGTTTTTTTGACTTATCTTTTCCAAAACTAAACCTCAAAAAAAAAAGAAAGAGGGAGCGAGTGAATTCTGAGCTCCACACTCAGTTTGTTAACCCAAAGAGATATTCAACCCCAAAAGATGCCAAGCCCATTACCCTCAGGTCAGAACTGAAAATTAGAATAAGTGTAAGCTAATTCTGCTTCCTTATTGATGCTCTCGTGATTTAGACTGAGTGTTTACATGGTGCATTTCAGTAACTGGAGCATATTTGCCGGAAGCGATTGATTTTTCTGGAGGATGACAGCAATGCAAAACTTTTAGTTTATATGACCTTGTCAACCAATTGATTGCATTAGACAGTCCAGATCAAACTGAATCACGGTGTGTGCCTGTCTCTGTTGTATTTACATGTCTGTATATATGCATGAGCTTATTCAAACATCTGTAATAAGAGGAGAATATAGAATAGTTTCAAATCTTGCCCCAAGATAGACCAAATTAATTTTGTAGAATACAGGATATTTACTGTCCTAATCTCACTGCAGATAGTGTTATATGAAAGTTGCTTATGTTGCATGAAAGGGAATTATACTATGCATATGCTTTCATAATTAGCTGAGAAATGGTTTCTTTTAACAAAAAAATTAGGCACAGATACAATCCACAAGTTTTCCCTCATTGCACACCCTAATTACAATTTTAACAGCACTTGAACTAGTGACTTACACATTATGAAATCCAGTATGAAGTGAAGTTGGAAAGAAATGCTTTTTCCTGGCCGTGAATTTTTGTATTTTTTTAAGCATGTGGTTTAATGATCATCTTATGCCAATCTGTATTTTCCTGCTGTTTCTCTGTGTTGCTGCAAGCAATTACGCGACTGGCAAGGCCTCACCAGGCTGAATATTTTTCTGACATGCAAGCTTAGATCCACATCACATCAGCAAACTGCTGCTCTTGCCGCATGCCTACACTTTGTTGATGCACGGTAGGGAACAGTAACACACGGTTGTGTACCATGAGAGGAATGGGAATGCCTTTTGCAGTCCAGTTTTAGGTCAATGGAAGTCAATTTTCCCTGCACTTGCAAACTTTCAGCATTCCCTTCTTTGAGTGGGCAGTCTCCATGATGTGATGGAGTGGGTGGTATGGCAATGGGTGCTGGTAAGTTGTAGGGTGCTCATTGTAAGATGAAAAGGTATCATTTTAATGCTTATGGTGTTAGGGTGCCGCCCATGTCCTACCTCAGCAGCGGGCCCCCAAAGAGGCACTGGATGACTAAATATTTCTATACTTTCCTCTGGGGTTTTGTCCCTAGATTTCTCTTCCTTCCCCTACCTCATGCCACCATCAGCACCTTTACCTCTTGGATAAGTGGCTTCATGCTCAGTCACTGCCACTTACCAGGTCAGCTGTCGTCAAAAAATACCTTGAGACTGTAACTAATGTTTCTTTTCTTTTCTAAAGACAAAATGCATGTATGATATTGTGCTGCTTCTGGCTCTGAATAAAAAGAAATGAGGATCATAGAATGGTTCAAGTTGGAAGGGACCTTAAAGATCATCTAGTTCCAACCCCCTGCCATGGGCAGGGACACCTCCCACTAGACCAGGTTGCTTAAAGCCCCATCCAGCCTGGCCTTGAACACTTCCAGGGATGGGGCATCCACAGCTTCCCTGGGCAACCTGTTCCAGTGCCTCCCCACCCTCACAGGAAAGAATTTCTTCCTGATATCCACTCTACATCTCCCCTCTTTCAGTTTAAAACCGATGTTGGTGTTTAGACCTTGTTAAACAACTGCCATGCAAGACCACCAAACTAACAGCAGCTCTTAAATAGTATGAAAGTAGAAGCAAATATTGTTCAATAAATCTTTGCCTTTTTTTTTTTTCCCTCCTACAGGAGTATTTTTACCCGAAATACTTGGGTGAGTTGCAGCTTTTACTTTCCCTTTGTGGCAGTGCTGGTATGGGGTGCCTGACACTGGAGCTTGTCACAGCTGAAGTCTCTGCTAAGGAAAGTGATGGAAATCTGATTGCAGTAAACATGCATTTCTAACTTTTAAGATAGACTGTACGTTCCTTATGTGATTTTGAGGTGTGTTCTTTAGTTGCGTGTAGATTTGCCTACAGAGATCCTTTATGTGTTTTCTGCATGTTAAAATATTGTTGTTGCATTTATATCTGTAGCTTGCATCATTAGTAAAGTCTTCTACCTTTTTCCCTTTTTAATTAACTTAGCTATTAACTAATGTCCTTATTTTAAAATAAAAAGTGCTTTTACTGATTGAACCACTGTCTTATTCTATTGACGGTATCATAGTCACGGCACCATATTGTTTTCTATTTGTGTTTAATAAGTAGTACTTAAGATCGCAAATGCCAACAGCTTGAGAAAACTCCATGTGCTTTTTAGATTTTTTTTAAAGAGATTTAGTAGGTTAAATTTGAGTAGTTACTAACATGCTTTTAGAATCATAGTAGCATCTGGTTAAGTGATCATCCTCTTCAGATGTCTTATAACGCTACTGTACATCAGAGCTAAAAAATTTTAATGAACTGAAGAATTTTAAGGCATCTGGTAGATTATAATATTGCATAGATTTTGCATCCACCCTCCAAATCCTTGCTTAATGTATCGTCAGGATAGGTATCATTTACATGCTTTGAACAGCTGCCATATCATCATTATAATAATGACAATTTCATTTTCTGTTCTTCAGCTTGTATTCAGAAATATGGGTCACCGTATACAAGAAGTCCAGATTTCCTTACATGCGTTCATAGTAAGCATTTTTGTTTTGTATATTGTAGTTACATGTTCTCTCATGTTACCTGAAGGAGAGGAACCACCTTAGCCATCTCCATTTTTGTTATTATTTTAGTACTGGGCTTCCTATTCTCTAGGGTTGAGGCTCCATATTGCTTGTCCTATCTGAGCAGCAAAAGAAGACCTTTTCCCTTTTATAACCTATTGCCACCTCGCTGTCATCTTTTGGTGCTTTGGTATTTTTTGATGCAAGATGTTTCTTTCCCACCAGTTTCCCAAGGTCTGAATAATCTGAGAAGCAAGAGGGACAAGAAATAGGATGTACCAGAAGGTTGTACGCTATGCTTGGCCTTTCATTTTCTTTTTTCTTGAATGCTAACTTTGGCTCACCCCTGTTAAGGAACCTTAAAAAAAACGTTGAAGTCAAACCCAGGCTTGTGTCGGGCTTCTGACAGCTTTACCTAAGGAGGTCAGTTTCACACATCGTGTGACTGTGCTTTAAATATTGCAACCTCTAAAAATTGAAAACAATTTGGAAGTCAAACTGATATCTGTGTAGAAGGGGAAGGGTTATTTGTTCATCACTAACACTAGAGATCAGAATTTAATGAACTCTTCTAATACCTTTCCAGTTCCTCCTTGAATCTTAGCAGTGCTAAAGATATAAAGCTGCATAAATATTCTAAATATGTTCTGGGAGCAGATCAATTCAAATGGTGAGAAAATCACATGTGTGTATATTTATTTCCATTTTTACCCCTATGGTTCAGTCTCTTACTGTGATCAAGTTTGGCTAGTCATGTGTTCATACCAGCGGTACCAAAGCACTGAATTTAGTCGAGCTTTCACGTTTATAAACTGCGTTACAGCAACCTTTTTTGAAGAGTGAACGCCAAGGTTAATAAGTGGTATGTCAGGACCTGCCCTGATATAATGGAGCAGCATCACGTGCGGATGTGAGAGTCCTCTGAGCTGGGACCTGTGGTGCCCACATTGGCTGCGGTATGCCAGCTAGTTCATACTGGGACATGAGGCTGAAGGCTTCCTTTTGCTCGCGTGTGTGGCATGACAAAGAGGCAGGAGTTCCTGCTGAAAATTGGGGTATCAACTGGGAACGCTCGTTCCAAACAGCTAATAGTGTTTTAGAAATGCAAGTCTAAAGGATAGTGATGAAAAAATCTGAAAAAATAAAAGCTGAATATTTGTTTTTAGGGATTTTTGCCCATTGCAGATGCAGTGGTTTGGAAAACAAATGATAATATTTTCCCCCATTAAAATATTAAAGTATTTTTAAATGGCTGAGTTTTGGCTAGCCATTGTCAATTCACAGGAGATGTAACGGAGAAGGAGCCTGAAATGCGCTTGGAAGAATGACAGGCTTTATGCTTGGCCAATTTCAGTGTGCCTCTTAATTTTTCACAGATGCTGCCAAAAGACTATGTAGCTCTGTGGGGTTGTGCCTGCCAGACACATTTAAATTTTGTTTCTTAGCAGTCTTTCTCCTCTCAGAACAAGGTAGTGGAAGGCTCTTTTAATCTGGCATGCAAAGACATTGCACAACCTAAGGGCTGGAGGGCGATTAGACTAGTTTGTACTAGAAATAAGGTACAAATTTTAACTGTGACAGTGATTAGACAGTTTAGCAGAGTACTTGAGGATTCTTGGTTTCATAAGATCTTTAGCTGATGGTTACAGGTAGGATTCAGCTCTGGATTCAGAGAGGTAGATGCAGGTGTTTCCAGCATAGGTGCCTACATGAGCAGTATTCCCATCACAGTTAATCTGCAGTCCGTGGTTCTAGAGGGATTCCACTGCCCAAACTGCATCTGCTCTGGGGAGAATTGAATCACTCTGCAACTGTACTCACTAGATCTCCACTGGCTGCATTGAGAATTTAAGAAAATTGCTTTGCAGATAGATGCTTGCCTTACACATAGATAGATATCTGTACTTTTGTCTGCAGATCTGGTTGTTCTTTTTCTAAAAGAGATACTATAGGTCAACTAGGAATTAGGGATTTGGTTCTGTAAGAGTTTGGAAAGCTGTACAGGATTTTTTTGGAACAAAGTTTCATGTAGCCTTAAAAAACACAATGGGATTTTTCTTAGGTTGTGTCTGCTTTTTAGTAGTGAGTATCGTAATCTTCAGAACCTAGCATTTCCACAATGTATTTTTAATTTGCACCATTTTGTGAATATCAAAAAATAAATTCACGGTATAGAGTAATGAACTGGAAGCAGCAGTCAGTGTACTTAGATACAGTCTTGTTTCCATACCAACTTCAGAAATGGAACTGGTAGTTCTGTTCTCTGTCTGCATTTATGAGCCATCTATGTGCTATCAGACAGGTCAAAACACACAAAAAGGTCATGCTCTTCCTTGCTTTTAATGCCTTTACTAAAATCTGTCATGTAAATTAATAGAATCAAAAGCTTGCATTGCATTGTCTTGCAATGGTTTAAATCAGGAACACCTTCTACGAAGTTGGCAGAATTACACAGCTGTGAGGCCACCAGGAGATTATAAAGCTGTGTCTTGTGTTTTCAGACTCTCATGATAAGAGGAGCAAGCTATCGGTACAGTGTTGGCATGATGGAAATGTTGGTGGTTGTTCCTGCCATTTACCAGGGGTTGTGATAGGGTGGTATTCTGCTGGGCAATGTTATTTCCATCTGGCTCTGCAAGGCACATCAGAATCCCATTTGAAGGAAAGAATCAGAAGATTGAGGATACACCAGATAAGTCATGCATTGCCCTGTTGGCTTGTTTTGCTTATCATCAAGTGACTTTGAAAACATTGCCAGGTCTGAGAGGCTTAGTTTTTGGGGCTTCAAAAAAACAGACTTGGCTTACTATACCTAAACGATTCTGTTTACCGTATACAAATTCTGGCCTGCCTACGAAAGGAAACATGCTGATCAGAGCTGCTCTGTCGTGGCTCTTCTCTGCCTTAACCTGGCCTCTCCTTCCCCAGCTGTCCACCTCCAGCGGTGTGTCGACTGGGCAGTGATTTATCGGGAGGTATTCTGGCGGGTGGATGTTCAGACAGCCTGTGTGGCTGTGTTTTCTTTTGTGTGGCCTGGCTTCTACCTTGGCTGTGGCTTTGTCCCAGCTCTGCACAGCTGGACTGGTGAGGGAGAAAGATAATTAGGCCCTGTTTGCAGCGAGTAGATGGTTCTTTCTATGAGACTCTTGATTGTGTACCCATGCTTTTCCTGTAGATTTTTGCCAGGCACTAGCTTCGGAGAATCAAGGTGAAATACTGAAAATCAGCATTTCTTTGGCCAAGTCACACTCCTTTCCTTATCTGCCCTCTGGCTCTCTCCTCCCTTGTCCACGATGGAACACCTTGCTCAGGATAAATGCATATCTTCTCAATGGCATAGCCCTAGCTAGAGGCTGAAGCTGTGCTGGTTACGCAGGAGGAAAGTGAGACACTGCCTGGAACCAATATGTTTTGGCTCTATTTTGATATGTGGAGATATGTGATCATTTATGACCTTTTATAGAGCTCCTTTCTTTGCTTCATCTATTTTGTCCTACTTGATTCAGCCCAATATATTTAATGACAGTCATTGCCAATCATCCCCTGATTTCTGGCATCTGTTAGTCCTCTTCAGAACAATAGTGGAATCTTTGTTATAAACATATGCATAGTGGGCAGGTATGTTTGTCATAGCTTTTGTTCTTGCACTAGGCAGTCCTTATGTCTAAAGCTCAATTAAATACCCTACAGAGAAAGGAGTGGTGAAAATTTTTATATTGTACAATGCGATAAATGTAAAGAAATATGAAATTAATACTGCATGGTAATCTGAATAAACGGCAACACTGTGTGGATCTAACTTCAGTCGTCAGGTAATTCAGTTGGCCCCATAGGAGCATTGTGCTGCCTGTAAACTGGATTAGTGCTCGGCTATTGTTATGCTGTTAACACATTGGTATTTCTTTTTTATTTTTATTCTACGTAATAGAAAAGCCTAAGTTGGACAGGCTCTGACCAAAATTTCAGATATAAACGTTTGCTAGCAACAAATCTATCAGCCTGGTAAGATCCTCAGTTGATCTAGCAAAAGTAATTGAAAAGAGTACCTATTCTTCCTTGAGTGCTTAGTTGCTGCCTGCTTTCTATTTTCTCCCAAACCAGGGAGAGTAGAATTAACTTTCTCTAAAATAAGCTACTTGGAGTTGTTTCTTTCAGGAAGTGCCCTTCAGATATGGGGGTGGTAGCTTACTCCCTTTTACAATGAAATTAATTCCACTGCATGTGCTTTACAAAATTCTGGGCACAGCTTGTTTGGCATGTGAGCACTAAGAATTAGCTTCCAGTTTTACCAGGTGTGAGTATTTCTGATAGCGATTCCTCACTACTATTTAAGCTTCTTGACTTTTAACAAGAGTGAAACACCTGGTTGTCAGTGACTTCAGCATATTGTTCTGGGTTTTTTTTGTTTGTTTGTTTGGTTTTTTGTTTTGGTTTTTTTTTTTTTATTCCTTACATAAATCAGATTTGCCAAACCAGTGTTCTCCTGATCCTTGTCACAAAGAAGGGACCGTCAAATGTGAAGATCTCAAGGGAGACTTCTATTGTGAATGCAAGCATGGCTGGCAGGGAAAAACATGTGAAAAAGGTAATTGGGTTTCATTAGCTTTTATACCTGTAATAAAGATGTACTGGGTTTTGCTAGATCCTCAAATGGCCAGTGGTACTGTGCTGCACAATTCCATAGTCACAAAATTGAACCTGGATTACACACCACTATTGTTTTACCCTTCTGTGAATCAGGTAACTCCTTCCAATCAATGTTTTTTATATGACTTTAATGAATCTCAGGTTGGTCTTGGCAAGATAATTGAAGAAGTTATGCTCCAACCTTCTGTCCCACCCTGCTGAAAGGGGCAGCAGAAATAGAGTTGTAGTGGCTTTTCAAGCAGACCTGCCTCAGACTGCTGCTGTGAACCCTGATGTGACAGACCACAGGCTGCAGAGCCAGTGACTTTCAGCAGGCAAGCTGCGGTCTGACTCTGATGATGCACCAGCTGATTAAATTTGTCTGTTAAAGGCTCCTTGCTAGTAGGACCTTATTCCACTTCCACTGCTATCCGAGTGTGTATTTCCACTAACTCTGAAGACAGTACTCAGGCAGAAATTATTTGTGCAAGAAGTTCCAGGCCCCAAGAGAGCTTTCTAAATTCCTTTATGAAATAGTGAAGTTATCTTCCCTCCTCATGTTTTCTGATGTCTTTTTTTTCTTCTGCCTGCAAGGCTTCCTGTCAGGGCCACTTCTTTTCTGCCTGCCAATATTAAGTAATTGCCAGAAATCTCATTCAGCCAGTCTGGAATTGTGGCAACCAAGACAGCAGGAGATCCAAAGCCTCTCCTTCTGATGTAAATATTGTGGGGAGATTATAGGATCACACACAAGCAGCTTATTTAAGCATTTGAGACAGTTGTCTGATCAGTATACAGTCAGCTTTGAGAGCTCAGCAACTGATCAGTCTGAAGCATATCCCCTCTTTTTCTTATAAAATGCCGTGAAATATGCTGTTCTACCCATCAGCTAGCTCTAGAGTCCCATATACAAGCAGGACATAATGAGCAGGCAGGGCACATCAGGGCTGAAATCCAGGCTCTACTGAATTTAATAGGCTTTTGCTGCTAACTTCAGTGGAGCACAGTTTATCTCGCAGTGCTCAGTAGCTGTGAACTTAAAACTTTTTGTGTTCTCCTGAGTTCTGTAGTAGTAAGGATATATTGTTCGTGTTTTATTTAAAGCTTTCATCCTGAACTTACTGGTCATGGTATAATTTTAAAAGTTAGTTGTGATACAAAATATGTTAGTTATAGTTAGTTTGCTTCTGCAAACGAACTTCACCTGCACAGTGACTAAAGGTACTCTTCTGCATTCTCAGAGCTGTGAAGGAGATACTTAGTTATAGTTCCTTCTCTGTCTTTTTTTTTTATTGGATGAACTTGAGCTTATGTACTTTGAATGGAATCTTTGTACTTTTTGTAATCATAGTGTTGCAGCTGTAATAGAGTTTCTTGTTTGTTCTTTCTCCTTCCCAGCTCCTGTCCCACTCTCAGTCTCCGGCCTATTTACAGAGGTGGAAAGCTGACTGTAACACTTTTCTTTTGATGCAGATATTGATGAATGCAGAGCGCAGAACGGCGGCTGTAACCAGCTCTGCCTCAACAAGCTAGGCAGCTACCGCTGCTCGTGCTACAGTGGTTTCGCTCTTAAAGACAGCAAAACATGCGAAGGTAAGCTTTGATGGGCCTCTCAGTTTGCTTCAGCGGATGCTTAGTGACTTGTGACTGTATTTCAGAGACGGGTGGCACCGAGCAGCCCTCGTCTATTTCCTCGCCCAGCAGAGACGTGCTGGTGGCTCCAGTCAGCTGCGCTCTGCTGGGGCTGCGCTGGGTGCTCCATCCAGCACTCGCACCGTGCTGCTCTCCAGTATCATCACACAGGCGTGATTCACAGAGGATTTGTGGCTTGGATTGTGCTAAAGTGGTTTAGCTGATCAGTCCTGGTATCCTGACATTGAGAAGAGGAAGGGCTGGCCAGATGCATTGTTACCATTCTTTCCAGGCTCACGGTATCGTCGTATATGAGCCATTTGTTTTTCTTTTGTGTGTTTCTTATTTTAATTTATTTTTCTAAATTTGGGTATGTGCAGCAGATAATGAATTCAGATAGATACAGATGGATAAGTTCATTGCAAGCGAATATTAATAGCTGTAGAAAGGCTGTACTGAAGGTTGACAACTGTTTTACATAGCAGCTGAGAACAGAAAGCGAGGATCTGAAGTATCCGATTGAAACTGTGGAATGAATTTGCATAACCAAAACTTAAGCAACTGAGATTTTAAAAGTGTTAAGAAACTGCGTGCTGAGACACAGACTCATTAATGATCCCGGGTGGCTGTTAAAGTTATGTGTATCTCATGAAAAACCAGGCAAGTGTGTGTATGTACCTCTTACAGATGGATGTGACAACATAGTTCTAAACAGTTTGCATACCTGATCTGAACAACATATTAATGCTGCCAGCAAAAAAGACAAAGAGCAGGATTTTGTTTCTGTGTCACTTCCACTGTTTAAAGCGATGACTATATAGATTACACGGTATCCCTTTCTAACGGGAGCAGCCGCTTAGAAGAGCCAACTTCCCTATTGAATGGTGCCT
Organism: Dromas ardeola; assembly: GCA_013398915.1. Taxonomy (NCBI): domain Eukaryota; kingdom Metazoa; phylum Chordata; class Aves; order Charadriiformes; family Dromadidae; genus Dromas; species Dromas ardeola. The sequence continues at coordinate 118,255 of VYZM01017437.1, read as the reverse complement.
TTCCTCTGGTGCCAGTTGGCATGGTCAGGTGTATGGTGAGTGGGCTCACAATTACATTTGTTTTCGTATGTATGTATATTTGTTATAATGCCCTACTACTGTCTATCAGAGCGCTGTGAATGTTGCATATAAGTATAGGCCAGTTCACTCATATGTGGGAAAATCACAAAGTGTAACATGTAGTTGTCGTTTTAACGTGTACTAGAAAGCAAAAGTGAATATTAAACTCTCAGTATAATGCAAATGTTTTGTCAACACCAGGATTTTGCTGGGTGTTAGTTAACACATTAAAAAAACACTCGTTTGTTTTTATGGGCCTCTGGTTGCAGTCCATTGCCTGCCTTCGTGGTGAAACCCCACAACATCTTTCAGGCACGACTTCTTCTCTGTGACAAATTGGGCTGCTTCAATTCCCTTTTACAAATCAGCAGATTTAGATCTTAGTTTTGTGAATGCATGAAAAGGGGTAGTTTGCTTGTCTGAGGAAGGAGAACAGAAATCTGTGATGGTCCACAGGCTGCGTGCTCCTTCTGTGTTTTGTTAAAAATCATACTTTTTTTCCTCGTTGCTGCTTTTTCATCCAGTTTCAGCCCCCAGAATGGAGTGGGGTTTTTTGGTTTTGTAGGAGCTATTTTGTTTTACAGTTCTTCTCCTGGCTCACTTTGCATTGTTTTTTGCAATAATGGTTAATGGCTTAAAGAAAGAAACAACAACTGGTTTTGAAAGCCTGAAGACACTTCTTATAGATAACCCTAAAGGTAGATTCTTAAAGATACTGTTTTTTCAGTTACCAAAAATAATAGACGGATCATTTGACCCTGAGCCCGCCCCAGTGTGCAAACAGTGAAGTGATAATACTCATCTGAAGAAGTGTTGTTTAATTGCTTGTCTTGCAGACATAGATGAATGCACAGCATCAACAGACATCTGTGGAGAAGCTCATTGTAAAAATTTAATAAGCTCATACGAATGTGTTTGTGATGCAGGCTACAAGTACGACAACGTGAGAAAGACTTGTCAGGGTAAGCTCATGAAATAACATCATGTTAGCATTTATTTCATGATTTAAAGCTATGAAACCCCAGAAGTTTAATTTCAGGCTTCAGTAAAAGCTCTTTATTTTTTTTTATCTTGCTTACACACTGGACTTCTGTTCCCTTTCCCTAGTTGTGAGTGAGTTTGCAGTTTGTGGTCGTCTTTGAGTTCATCTAGTTTGCAGTCATCTTCAATGACTTGAGTGAAGCTGTACGAGCCAGAGTACTGAGATTTCTTGAATTTATCACGAGTACAAGATCTGGTGGAAGCTCAGAAGCATCTGTGCATGTTGCTGTCTCTGTTTGTAGGACAAGAAAAGTTACAGAGCAGTAGCTGTTATTCTTTCAAAACCTGTCTTGGGGTATTACTTTGAACTAGGAGCTTAATATGCATTGGAGCCATGCACAGTTCTGCTGGCTACACTGCCTGCAAGCCTTCGCAACAGAGTAAGTTTTGAAAGTATTCCAAAACTAGCATTGTTCCCTGCCTTTTGTCTAAGTTAACGTAATGACTTGAATCACACGCCAACCAGCCCTACCGGGCTCTAAGTGTTTATCTCTGCCTGAAGAGATCCCTGTGGTCCGTCACAATTTGTCTTCCTCCATTTGTTTGCGAAGCGGATGAAAACAAGCCAAAGGTTAAAA
>VYZM01017437.1:21815-116510 GCA_013398915.1 Dromas ardeola | reverse complement strand
TAAGTGGATGAAAACAATCCAAAAATTAAAAAAAAAAAAAAAAGAAGAAGAGAGAATAATGAATGAGAAACTCAGCTTTTACTTGTCTGTTGAGGATCCAGCTGCTGAGTAGCAATGAGGCAAGCAATCCCTGAGCTGAAGCTGAGTTGAAGGAGCGGGAGCCAGTCAGCACAGGCATAGCAGAAGGGGCCTGAAGGGAGGAAGTCTTGTCTAGAAGTTAAAGCCCAGGGCTCTGAACCAGCAGACAAAGGAGCTGAGCTCTGCTTCCAGCCTTCCCGCTGACTTGCTGTGTATCTCTGGGCAGCTGGAATCTGTCTGTGAAAAATACGTTTGTGCAGATGCTAATTCTAACTCTTGCCTCCTGTAAAGATGTGGCATAGGGTAAGTACTGGCTGCGGAGCGCTTGGGCACGCTCAAATGAAAGGTGCTACAAAACAGCACTGATAACACTGTTTTTTTCCCCCCAGCTGATTCACGTTTAAACAAACTCAGTGGCTGTTTTCTCCTCTCTTCTTTGCTGGTTTTATGTAGATATAAATGAGTGTGAAGAAAAGCTCTGTGAACAGACCTGTGTCAACTCGCCAGGGAGTTATACCTGTCATTGCGATGGCAGAGGGGGAGTGAAACTTTCCCGGGACATGAATACGTGTGAGGTATGTTAGTCTTTGTTGCCGTAACTGCTGAACAGACCTTTATTTTACATTGCAATTAAGAATAACTGATGAAGGTCTGGACCAAAGCCGTTTGAGCCGAGTGACCAGCAGGAGGGAACCATATTGGCAAGGCCATGTGAGCTGGGGACAGTAGCTCTCCTGAAAAGAAGGGTCTCGTTAGCCTTTTTGGGAGGAAGTTCATTCAGAGTCTCTGTTCTCATGCTCCTCCTGTCCCCGTTCCAAAAAGAGTGCGCCAGTGATAGCCCTGCCAGCCCTCTGTTTGGCTGTGACTTACCTCTGGCTGCGCAAGCTTTTCTGAGATAGACCCCAGCGCAAAGGTCTCAGCGCATATGGTGTAGGTTATGGACCAGCACTTGCACTTGACACTTTTGTCCTCCGGGCATTTGAGGTGGATGAGTTTCAGTGGCACTTGCTGCCTCTGCAGAAACGAACCAACAGCAAGTTCTTAGCACATCTTTTGTTGCAGGCACAACGTTGCAATAGAAAACCTTATGAGCATGATTTCATTTTGCAACAGGAAAACATTCCTCCGAGGCAGATAGGAGGGAAGGAAAGAGGAAATGTTCTCAGTACCAAAACAACTGTAATTTGAGAGTATAAACATTAAAGTGCCATGGCCTGCTATATGTATAGCAACTACATGAGGACTGAAAAAGGGGAGATTTAGGTTAGATATTAGGAAGAAATTTTTCACCATGAGGGTGGTGAGACACTGGCACAGGTTGCCCAGGGAGGTTGTGGATGCCCCATCCCTGGAAGTGTTCAAGGCCAGGTTGGATGGGGCTTTGAGCAGCCTGGTCTAGTGGGAGGGGTCCCTGCCCATGGCAGCAGATTGGAAGCAGATGGTCTTTATGGTCCCTTCCAACCCAAACCAGTCTGTGATTCTATGAGAAAAGAAGAGGAGGCATACTCTCTCATTCTCTTTCTACTGTGTGAGGAGAATAAGCACTCAAAAATGTGTTTTGATTATAGAACATAATACCATGTGTGCCTTTTGCTGTTGGAAAAAGTATTAAATCCTTGTACCTGGGGAGGATGTTCAGCGGCACTCCTGTTATCAGGCTGCGCTTCAGAAGGAAACAACTGACGAGGTGAGGACTATTTAGAATTATAGTTGAATGTGTTGTCTGGCTTTAATGCATGCAATGGAGTTAAGTCATTACAATAACAATTATTCCTACGATTATCCTTATTTGTTTGGATTATGGAGTCCTCTAACGTGAAACATTATCCAAACCAATAATAGAGAAAGGCAGCCTTGACCACAGAGCTCCTAAGATAATTATTGAAGTCCAATAATGTATTCTTTATTCTTGACGCTATTTTAAAATCCATCTTCATGGTTTAAGTCTTTAAGGAGTCCATTAAAAGCTAGTATGTTTTAACGGAGCTTTGTAACTGCTAGAATTGATGCTATCTGTATGGAAAGTACTCTGTGGTTTTTGAACTCTGCATAACTAATTTATTTCTTGGCACCTGTGCGGTCAGACTTGTGGCTGAGTTCGACTTTAGAACCTTTGATCCTGAAGGTATCCTTTTCTTTGCTGGAGGCCGTCAAGACAGCACATGGGTAGTCTTGGCATTGCGCAAAGGACGGCTAGAGCTGCAGCTGAAATACAACGGGATAGGCCGTGTGACCAGCAGCGGACCACTCATCAACCATGGCATGTGGCAGACGGTGAGTCCAGACCACTGCTGGGATCTTACCCTGTCTTGGCTTGCTCCTGGTGGGCTCTGTCAAGTGCAGCTAGACTTTGGGGATTCTTTGTATTTTTGAGAAGATGCTTTTCCAACCTATCCATTCAATGCAAGCCAGTACATTATACATCCTGAGGTGAGAATAGGGTATTTTTCTTCAGAAATTGAATTATACTTTATATCCATTGTAAACTAGGCTGGGTCAATAATTTGTAAAACACTAGCCTGACCAGAGCAGACACACTGCCTCTGGGATGCAGCAGTGCTAATATGACTTCATTTTGAGAAGATGCCTTCTGGATGAGGGTTGGAAGAGAGTTAAGAGGGAAGGAACTCAGTAGCTGTTCTCTTAAGGAAGTTTTCAAGGGTGGTTTGTTTGCTGTATCGTGTATGTGGTTGTTTTTGTTTATTCATCTGTTTGTTTACTCACAGGGCTCATTGTCTGAGCCCTTGACAAATCTCTGATGCTACAGTATCCTTTTTTAAACTCTTCAGGCTTGTTTATATAGAAAATAGTCCATTTCCCTTGTAAAGATATTGGAGTCTATTAGAAATTAAGTGGATCTCTGCTTACTAATAACATAATCCCAGCAATCTCACAAGATGATGCACTGCATCTGGGAGCTTGTAAGGATTCACGTTCTTGATGCTCTCTCAGAACACCTTTTGGTGGTTCAGGAAGCATTATGGATGTTATACTTGTGACAGGATTAGGAAAAGCATCCAGTAGTATGATCTACACTAGATTAGCAATTTATATATGCATCTTCTCACTTGTGCCTTTTCCCACCCTTTCATTTTGTCTTATGTAATTAGATCTTTTGACTTTTAAGTTGATATGTCTCTTGGGGAGTGGGTGGGAAGTTCTCAGCTAACTCACATATATACTGGTAACTGTGAATAATTTTCTGGTTTAAATTTTTTAGTGTAAAACTTTCAGAATTATTCATTAAAGAAAAAAGCAAGGTGGAAAAATTTTGTTTCTAGTGAATAAATAAAGAAGTCCTTGAGTGCATTCACTGTCAATAGTTGACATTTAGTAATGTTTCCAGCAGATGAGGTGATGTTTAGTTCAGTTCTTTTACTGTCACTGAAACAATTCTAGATTCCAAGTGGAGAGCTGTAGAGGTTGAGCAAAGCTGTAAATAAAATGCATGACATGCTGTATCTTTACAGGTAGGAATAACCTAAATTACTAAATTTGTTGTAAGATTTGTTCTGCTAATTTGTAATATGCCAAGAAATATGCTTGACTAACCTAATCTCCTTCTATGACAAGGTGATCTGCTTAGTGGATGAGGGAAAGGCTGTGGATGTTGTCTACGTAGATTTTAGTAAAGCCTTTGACACCACTTCCCACAGCATTTTCCTGGAGAAACTGCTCATGGCTTGGATGGAAGTACTCTTCACTGGGTAAAAAACTAGCTGGAGGGCCACCAAAGAGTGATGGTGAATGGAGTTAACTCCAGTTGGCAGCCAGTCACAAGTGGTGTTCCCCAGGGCTCAGTATTGGGGCAGTTCTGTTTCACATCTTTATCAATGATGTGGACAAGGGGATTGAGTGCACCCTCAGTAAGTTTGCAGACGACACCAAGTTGGGTGGGAGTGTTGACCTGCTTGAGGGTAGGAAGGGTCCACGGGGGGATCTGGACAGGCTGGATCGATGGGCCAAGCCCAATGATATGAGGTTCAACAAGGCAAGTGCCAGGCCATGCACTTGGGTCACAACAACCCCATGCGATGCTACAGGCTTGGGGAAGAGTGGTTGGAGAACTGTCTGGTGGAAAAGGACCTGGGGGTGTTGGTCAACAGTCATCTGACAATGAGCAGCAATCTGCCCAGGTGGCCAAGAAGGCCAATAGTAGCCTGGCTTGTATTAGAAATAGCGTGGCCAGCAGGCCTAATGGAGCAATTGTCCCCCTGTACTTGGCACTGGTGAGGCTGCACCTTGGCTACAGTGTTTGATTTGGGCCCCTCACTACAAGAAAGACATTGAGGTGCTGGAGCGGGTCCAAAGAAGGGCAACAAAGCTGGAGAAGGGTCTCGAGCACAAGTCCTGTGAGAAGCAGCTGAGGCAACTGGGGTGGTTTAGCCTGGAGAAAAGGAGGCTGAGGGGAGACCTTATTGCTCTCTACAAATACCTGAAAGGAAGTTGTAGAGAGGTGGGGGTCGGTCTCTTCTCCCAAGTAACAAGCAATGGGATGAGAGGAAATGGCCTCAAGTTGCTCCAGGGGAGGTTTAGACTGGATATTAGGAAAAATTTTTACACTGAAAGGGTTATCAAGCATTGGAACAGGCTGCCCAGGGAAGTGGTTGAGTCACCATCCCTGGAGGTATTTAAAAGACGTGTAGATGTGGCGCTTAGGGACATGGTTTGGTGGTGGAATTGGCAGTGCTAGGTTAACGATTGGACTCAATGATCTTAAAGGTCTTTTCCAACCTAAATGATTCTATGATTGTAATTGCCTGCACAGGGAAGATGGTGACAAAAGATGTGAAAAGCAGAGCTGATGCCACTGGGGTGACTTGGGAATCACAAAAAGCAGTCATTACCAAGTTAAACCATTTAATACAGGAGCATAACATGCTTGTTAAGTGCCAGACCTCATTATGAAGTAATTACAAACTTTTTCCATGTTAGTTTTGGGGGAGATAGCTGAAATGTATTTTCTTTCTTCAAGTAATACAAAAATGCTCAAACGCATAGGAGTTAGGGTGTAAACAGAAGCTGTGTTTGCTTTCTGCAAGGAGAGAAGTCAGTATGATAAAACTAAGTACCCAAGTATCATTTTTAGGCAAGAATTATTGTTCTCCTGCTAGCCAGCAGGGCTCTTATCCCTAGATACCATCATAACGAACAAATTGTCTGGTTGGGTTGCTGCAGCAACACACTCTTTGTGTGGTTTTTTTTAGAGGTTGTATAAATCCCCTGAAAAGTCTTCCCCAAGGCATTTTGGGACAGTGGAGGCAGAGCTGTGGGTGCTGTGACAGCAGCACGTGCCCTGTGCGGTGCAGGTGGACAGGAGCCATGCCAAAGTGGGGGCAGAGATGTCCCTGCAGCCAGCAGTGCTGCCCTGAGCGTGGGCTGAGCAGGGCCAGGCAGCTGCCAGAGACATAGTACGGCCTGAGCCGGGGAGAGAGCATCACACAGGGCTGGCACAGGAGAGCTTGCGTGGAGCAGGTTGATGGCCATAGCTCTGGTGACTGTCTCCCAAAGCGAAACTGTTAATGCCGTGCCTGATACTGGCCAAAGGCAGAAGGATTTACCCCCAGATGAACGGCAGCAGGAGGAAGGAGCCCTTAGTCTCTTGACTTCATGGTTGTCTCACCTCTGAGACTTGGGATGCCGCTTGCATTGCTGGGGTGCTGGTGACTTCCCCTTTCTCTGCTCTGCTTTCTTATCCCTTGCCTCCACCCTACAGGTACTTTATTCTCTTCTGCTTAACATCCAGGATCACCCCTGTCTCTAAATGCCATTTAATCTGTATGTCAGAGCCATAAAACTATAAATATGCTCCCCCATTTTATTCCCGTCCTCATTTCTCCTTTTTCCTCTGTGTGTCATGGGTTTTAATTTGGGAAATCCTGTTAAGGAGGGGTTACTCCTTTTTACCTATCTCTTTTTATAAAAGATGTCGCCACACGTTTCATCTGAAGTATGGACTTGTGTGTACTTTTCAACCTCATCTTCTGTGAAGCGCAAGCCCGACAACCTTCAGAGCAGTTGAGGAGCTTGACACTGGACTCCAGTGTGCACAGGATCAAGCTCTTAGTTTTGGTTAGACCTACAACAGTGGAGTTTGGAACTTGGGAGAACTTTAGAGAGGTTGTGAGAAAATAGCAATTTTACTATTTAACTTTCAGCAGATGAGAAAACAATGGCTATCTAAAAGAAAACAGGAGAAAAAGCACCAGCAGTGTATGATTTTTGGTCACTTAAGCTAAAGCTGCATACTTTTATGGAAATATGATAGCATTTTCAAAACTTCAGGCCAGTATTTCTACCTAGGTATTTTCCCTGATCTCTCCTAATCTATTTTTAAATGATCGTTCCCAGAATTGAAAACACAAACAAGCACGCCTCAGGAAAAACTTCTAATGCAGTTATTTGTGTGTAATCCAGCTTGATGAAGTGGCATGTATGAACTGATGATAGTAGAGAACGCACTCGCCTTCTGTTTGTTTTGCTTTTCCAAAAAAAGTCATCCTTTTGTCTTATTTTCAATGTGTAGTTTAGTACTGCTCTGAGGACAGTTTGGTTAGCAAAAATAAGAACCTACCTGCACTGTTAAATGTCAGAACTGAAGGTTAAGCAATTGCAAGCAGATTTGTATTTGGCTTTAACCCTGCGGCTGCCTGTTGTCCTGTCCCTTCTCAGTGCTGTCTGTCCGCTTGCTTTTCAGCAGAGAGCAGACAGGCTGGTTCTGCGCTGTGGGTTATCCAGGGCATGAATCCAAAACACAAAGCTGACTGCCCTTATGGCTAACGATATGGGAACCCTTAGCTATGAGAACGGCCTGCCTGATCGTCCCTGAGCACACTATGGCAGGCAGCAGCTGGTTGCAAGGAGGGAATTAGAGCAGCCTGCTAAATACCGAAATGCTTCCCCTTTTGGCTCGTAGGTGATGGTGGTGCACCAGCAATTGAGCTTTGAACGTAAGGAACCGCAGCTGAAACTGCCAGAGGGCAGCGTGAAGTAGGCAGAATGTAATTTCCTAAACTGGAATTTGCTAAGAGCTTCCATGGGGATTAACTCCTTCTCCTATGGAAGTTTCCACTGATTTGGGTTTGTTTATATTAGTGATCAGAAGCAGCTAAGAACTCAGACTAATTTTTTAAAATTTCTGTGTTATTACTTTATATACAATCTAATAAAACTTTAGAAGGCCCTGAACTTTGGCGGCCCTGCAAGTTGCAGGATTTCTTCACAGAGGAAGCACAGTATGGGCATTGCTGCAGCTGGCTTTTCCCTATTCCGGTTTGCTCCACAGCTTCCCGCAATCCATGCTAGGAGCAGGGAGAGGGTCTGTGGCAGCTCCTTATGGCACTCTGCACCCCGGTGCATTAGGGCAGCGGTGACCATGACACCGAGCAGAGGCGTCAGAGTGAGTTTTTATCTAGATAGGCAGTGTAGCTAAGCCAGTTGGGCTGTGGCTGCCAGGACCTGTGGGCTAATGTTCCCACCCACTGAGTGGACTTTACAGCCTGCCAATGCCCAAAAAAGCCTGTTTGAGACTGGCTTGTGTGTCTCCGTGGAACGCAGTCAGGAGGTGCAGATGCCACTTTAAACAAGAAAGCTTCAGACAAGTAAATTCATGTCCTGCTCCCCAACATGGAGCAACACACCAGGTGTAAACAGTGTCCTAGCAATATAAACCAGACTGTGCTGGAATCCACAGGAGAAGAAGTTTGATAGTCTGTGAATAATCTTTTCAACTATCAAATTCACTTAATCTTCATGACTGAAGACTGCAATCCAAAGGGAGTGTCCAGGTATAGACCTGCTCAACCCTGTCCTCCTTGAAGTTACAGCCACAGAGCGAGAGCTCAGCATGGCTGATGAAAACAATTCTGGGGCAGCTAGTCTCGAAATGCAAAGGGAAAGATGCTTATGACCTGGCCTACTAGCAGGGAGTAGGAAAAACAAGTCTAAACAGCTGCTGAAATAGGTATTTGGTTCTATACAGCGGCTCACTGATGGTGTCAGCATCTGGGTGTCCCAGGGAACAGAGCTATCTGGATGAGAGTGGATAGGTGGGGTGTCTGTCATGGAATGAGAAGAATGAGTGCTGTGTTGAAGGTAATGAAATAGAGGAGATGCGCTCCTTTCTTCTTCTCTGCAGGAAGAAAGGGGTAGTCTTCTGCTACGGCCACAGAACACCCCTATCAGTTGCAGGACCCATGTCCCAAGGTGCAGAATCCATGCTGCTGTTCAGCAGCCTGCTGTGTGTCAGCTTTGTGCTTCGCCTCCTCCTTTCCCTTCTCAGAGCTGGCTGCTTTATAGTGCTTTTCTGTGCAGCCTGGTCATAATTAAAATTATGACGGTTTTTAAAAATTTCAGTGGTGATAGTCTTCCTAGAAGTAGCTCTTCGGAGACATGGAGGTGAAACTTGCAGAGACTTTTTGAGAGTAAAGTTATTGCCTATTACACATTTTTATTGCCCTCTCAGATATGACATCTTCTGCTGTCCTTTTTTCAGTGGTCAGTATTCAAAGACTAGACTTAATGTGGCTGGAAGGCTCCTGCATTTATCTTTCACTCATCCAACAAAAGTCATCTTCCGATCTGTCTTTCCAGCTTTTCCTATCACATGCAGTTGCAATAGGAAGTTTCTCATTAATAACTCGTTAATGCACTTACATTTTGTGTAGAGCAACCTACAAATGTCATGTAGCTAATCCACCCATATTGTTGTGTAGGTGTTTTGAAGTAGCTGGGCTGTCTTCGCCATTAGGGCAACCCCAGGTTTCTTTCTAGAGTAAAGATTTACATGTCAAGGTGGAATGGAACTTAAAAGGTAGACAAAGAGCCTTGGGGACAGAAAATATTTCTTCATCTTGGGGATTTCACTAGTGATGTCTGTCCTTTAGTTGAGGCTGCAGATAGTCAGTTCTTTTTATCCTGACTTATTCTATTTGCAATTTTACTTTTTCAGATCTCTGTTGAAGAACTCGAAAGAAATTTGGTTATAAAGGTCAACAGGGATGCAGTTATGAAAATAGCTGTCTCGGGGGATCTGTTTACTCTAGAAAAAGGACTGTATGAGCTGAATTTGACAGTAGGAGGCATTCCATTCAAAACAAAGAACCTTATTCTACCAGTAAGTATAGCATTATCACTCATGTTGTTTGCATGCCTGAAGGGCTTGATTTCGTCTTCTCTTGGGGTGATGTAGGTCCTTCCTGAGAGCAGTTCAGCCTGCCCTGAAACAGGTGGAATTAACACCTTCTGGATACAGCTTTCTCTCCACTGACTATAGAGGGAGCCTAAGGCAGTAGCAAAGGTGAGAGTCCTGATTTTTTGATTGATAAGTTTGAGTGAGATGTATCACACCCTTGGCCTGCAGAATTAGGACACAGCAGAACTGGAGCACATGATAAAATTAACGGTGGTCACACTGGCTTGGAGACCATGAGTGGCGCCGGTGGGTCAGTGGACAGACACACCGCTGTGTGAGGGTACCATTGTGCCCACTAGGTCTGGAAACAGTGTTGGGGACACTTTCTGTGTTGTGACCAAAGTTTGTGCTTCACATATATTGTATCACGGTTTTTCTGCTTGCATTTGCTGTTTCAGTTTAGTAAGACCAAGGAAAAACAGAAGCTCATTTTTTTTTTTTTATTTCTTCCTAATTCAAGTAGATACGGCGTATGAATAAAAGTTATGGCACTGTTTGGGTGAGATTGGATGATTGCTATGCTTCTGGAATAGCTGCTGTTTTGAATGTCCACCACACACAGAGCTGGCACCTTGAAACCCAAATTGGCATCTCTTTATTTCTAAATGAGGTGACAAACTTGCGTCTCTGTGACTGGGAGTGCAGCAGCTGAGGAAGGCTCCTGTTCCTCACAAGAAGTCATTCAGGGCCACTGCTTGTCTGAAACATTAAGCTTGGAGTGTGATGTGAATATAGGATTGAGAGCCAAAAACTCCTGAGGTTTTTATCCTGGCTCAAACACTTAATTCTCTCTCTGCTTCAGTTAATTGGGGGTAATGGTGCTGATTTAGATGCTTCGCAAGGAGCCTTCTCTTTCCATGTCACATTTTAATGCTGACATTTGCTATGGAATAACATAACTAGAAGCTGGAAGGAACAAGGTGAGTACAGAGTGGTGTGCCTGGCCTGTGGCTCAGGCACCCCTCCCTTAAGCCAGAACCCGACAACTTATACCAGGATCAGGTCCAACATCTTGTGTGTCATGAAGGCTGTTTGCAATGACACAAACAATTGGTTTTTTTAACTTCAAGTTAGCCTCCAGCATTCGCAATGCAGAATTAAGAGAGTTACAAAGCTTTGGCTACAGAGCTTTAGAAGTAAATTGCACTAATGATGTGCAGGATGTAGAAGTAGCTAACAGAATCAATACAATCAAATCAGCACCTGCATTAGCTACTGCCCTTCTGTCCTGTGGAGACAAGCTGAGCTCAGAGGAGTTTCCTGGGGAGTACTGACCTCTTACTTGCTCGGGGCTGTGGGATTGGGGTTGCTGCCAATTGATTTGCATGTGCATAACATGTCAAAATGATTTCTTCTATTTAGTGTCATAATGTAACTCAGTATTCCTCTGTACCCAAAATCAGTTATTCTTCACTGGGCAGTACTTTGAGGCATGAGATACTGCTTTATCTTCCTAGATAAACCCTCGGTTGGATGGTTGCATGCGCGCATGGAACTGGCTGAATGGGGAGGACACCACTATCCAAGAGACCATAAAGATGAATGAAAAGATGCAGTGTTTTTCTGTAGCAGGACGAGGGTCTTTCTATCCTGGCCGAGGTTTTGCTGTGTTTAATCTTTCTTATGGTAAGTATTTTATTTTTATTATTTCTGACCTGTTGTCCTACCATTAGGCATACTTGGTTAATAAACAGTTTAAAACTTACATGTATGCCAGACTCCGTGTTGATCGATGCAGAAAAGGCTGGCAGCTGTGGATGGAGAGGGAATAGCTAAACTTGTGGTTCACAACAAAGGAAGGCTTATGTATGATGGTTAGAGCCAGTACGAATATAACCAGGATGGATTAGGTTCTCTCTGTGTAGCTGAAGTAACACATTTCACATCCAGACTGGTTCCAGCTCATCCTCAGAATTAGGGGCTTCACATCCCTCTGTCAGCAGCATAGGTGGTTCCAGTACTATCCACTGTTTTCTGCTAAGGAGGGAGAGCTGCAAGCCATAGTGCTATATCTTGAGTTTATGATGGACCGAAAATCAGTATTGTGTGTAGCAAAATGTCCAAGATCAGATTCACTTTTAATCTTTGGGTGGTATTCATTACACTTGGGACAAACACACTAAGCATATCTCTCATACAAGCTGAATGAAATTGGCCTAGATACAGTAATAACAAGTTTCAAACCAAACCTGGTCATACTAATTTAGCATTCAGACACCTTTTCTTTATTCTGGATTATTCTGTCTGTTTATATGCGCAATCAACTGTCAGTATTTTTAAGCCCATACAAATGCCAACCATCTATTTTAGTTTCGTGTGCAATTCCTCCTCTGCAGAAGCCTTCTGTGCATCATTATGTGGATTTTTCTGCTCTGCCGTAAATTAGGGAGTATCAGGTGTCTGTCGTCTTGTTTACCACATGGATTCAAAAGCTGCAAAGTAGAGACGAGGCAGCATCTGAAGTGCAAATGACAGCACTCGGCTGAGATGAGTCCTCAGCACCTTCACTTTTATATTCTTTTTTCTACAAACAATAATCCTGTTTGTGTTTGGGGTTGGGTTTGGGGGTTTTTTTGGCTTTGTAATGGTAAGCTTTACAAAGAACTTATTTATTGTATTTCAAGATGTGGTGAACCGCAAAGCTAATAGTCCTGTGAAGGGAGGTTGTAGAAGCAAAATCGAAATCTTTCTTTGTAGCCAGCAACACCTTTTAAATTACAAGGGCGCTGGATCGGTAAGAAAGATGCCAGACAGTTTAGTTCAGAGTTCAGCAGGTGAGATAAAATATCCAATGCTTCTGAGAGGCCGGTGATCAGGAAGTGAATAGGTAGGTGATCGGTGTAGTACGCTTATATCTTTTTTCAGTTTAACTGACTTTCATAGAAACGTTTCCTGTATGACAGATTTGGACTTAGATTTCTCAGTGATCTTTGGACAGTAAAGAACAATTCAAAAATTGGGCTCCCTATCTTGCAGCAGTTCTTTGAATGCGTTGGATTGACAGCTGTGGGAATTTGAATCTCTCTTTGTGATAAAAAAGCTTAACCTTGTCCTTTGACTTTCTGAAAGGCAGCAGAATGCAGAAGGTAACAAGAGGAAACGTGCCATTTGCTTCACTGATTTTAGATTCATGTGCTTTGGAATATATTTTTTTTTTTTTGAGTAAAAGAAATGTGGCAATCCCTCCATATGCTCATCCATCTATCCTCTTCTCCAGGCAGAAATTGCACAGCCTACCCTGTTAGTCCTGTGTTTGTCATGTTATGCATTTCTTTTTCTGCAGTGCAATCTTCTTCCGGAAATGAAACCAAGACAAGTTGGGAAATGGAAGTAAATGCTGCAATTCAACCAGCAACAGATACTGGTGTGTTGTTCGCTCTAGTTACAGAGGAAGCATCTGTCCCTTTATCACTCTCTCTGATTGATTATCACTCCACAAAGAAACTGAAACAACAGGTACAAACTTAAGCATTTTTCTAGAGGAGGTTCCTTGCTATTTCCTGGGAACTGAAAGTTGTGAGGTTTGCTGCCTGGATGCTTATTTGCCCCCACCAGTGCAGAACGTGGTCTGAGACTGAGGTGCTTGGCTGACACCAAAGTTCTGCCTCTTACGGGTGCACGTCAGACACTACTAGGGGGCTCTTTGCAAATGATGTCTAGCTGAAAAGCTGAAACTGGTCTCTTGAATGCAGACATATTTTGTTTTGGTTTTCTGGCACAGAAGCTGTTAATGCCATAAGCAAAGAATTTCCATTTTCTGGAGCTCATCAGTAATAGTCCCAAGGTCATCAAGAGACAGGCTTAGGTGTCATTCCAGGTGCTGTGAAAGGCCAGTTATGATGGAGTGCTGAATCTACTGACATAATGGTATTCATAATAAAGGGCAAGATTCTGGCATTACATGAGTGTAAATCAGGAATAATTTCACTAAAACCCATGAACCAACTTTTCATTTATAGTAGAGCAGCTCTAGCCTGTTTGATTCCAGGTCAATATAACAACCTCTGTAAGACCCACTAAGAATTCTCTCTGAGAGGACAGTGGTTACAACTAACAATTAGTCCCACTGGTTGACTGGTTTTTCATCTATGCAAGCGAGCTCAGATCATCAGCAGCAGTCGTAATAAAGCTAATTCTCTGGTGGCTCTGCAAAAACTTTGTAAACAAGACGACAGTGGGGTCATCCTGGTCTTGGATAAGCATGGCTAGATACATTTCTGCTCACTGCCTCTTTTTTTCTTCTTTCCCCTGCTGTCCAGTTTATCATCTTGGCCTTGGAGAACACAGTTGTGTCCAGACTGGCAATAAATCTCTGCGATAAGAAGGAACACTCTGTGGACATCCTCCTCAAGAAGGACCACTTATCCCTGAGGGTCGATGGGATAGCGGGAGAGAGTGAACTAAGCACCTCTGAGTTAGAGGACAGTCTGTCCATCTTGGAGAACTCTTTGCAGTCAGCAGTGAAGACATACGTGGGAGGATTGCCAGGTGAGCATCCAGTTTTGTAGCTTGGACTACAGACTCCCAGCTCACCTTGCTGAGCTGGCAGTCAGGAAAACTGTCTCCATTCGTTCAAGCTGGGAGCCTCCTCTGTTTCTGCTTCAGCAGGCTTTGTCTACCATTCAGGCATGCAATCTCAACAGATGTGAGGGTGTGCTTGACAGTTATTTTCTTTTTGAATGATCGTGTCCTTCTGAGGACAGCTGGAGGCAAAAATAGAAAGAGGAGGTTTTGCTGGGTCAACAAGAGGAATGATTTTTCTGAAGGGCAGCTGTAAGCAGGGTCATTGTCTTAAACCTGATAAAATCCATAGGAGCTGTACCACGGGCTCCTGCAGTGCTTTATTAATGCTCATTAGGTGAGAGTGCGTGAGCACTCCTTGTGGGGAGTACCAGTGGCCCCACATTGTTCTGACTGATGCTTGGGAAGCCCAGTGTGGTGATTCTCCCTGGCTGATGTTCTCTCTGAACTGATTAACTCCATGATCAGCAGATTTCCCCACAGCAGAGGGTACTTATGGCACAACCCAGGGGCTACCACAATTTATAGTTTTGCTGGCTTTTCAGCAACAACAGGATTTCTTGTGGGAGGTCAGTTTGCTCCTCTGTACTAAACCTGCAAGGTCAAACTTTCATCTGAATGGTGAATTTTGGCCAAGTTTGGGGGTTTGTTTCTTGTTCTGGCTGAACTGGTTTATCAGTCCCTACTGCTGAGGAATGCAATTAAGGAAACATTTCTCTGAAGCACAGCAGTACATCCTATTTTATTGCCAGCAGCTAAGCAAAATCTTGCCCTTACTTGCCCAAGCAAGGGAGGGGCAGCAATGTTGGCCTCTTGGTAGGTGCTGAAGCAGTCAAGCTGGAACAGGGTGGCTGAGGTGCCATGTGTGCTAGGACACGTGGCGTGACTGTTCCCACCATGGGCAAGAGTTTACAGAGTTTACAGTACAGATGATGTAAATGGCTCCTAGTGACACCTAAAAGGGGGAGGCCACACACACAGGGACGTTCACACACGGGCAGGAACAAGGCTGAATCCCCAAACGTGGCATTTTCCAGTGTCAGATTGAATTGTCCTGCGTGCTTTCAAGTAGCTCTCAAATGCACAGCAGAGACTTTCACAGCTCAGAAAACGATCCCATTCTGTAGCTATCCTGAGTTCTCTGTGGTTTGCTTAGACTAACCGTGCTGGCTGAAGCTCAGTTTTTAATTATGTAGAACTAAGTCTGAGGTATCATAGCTATGGCTGTTTCGACCCAGCTGGCTTCTGTAGGTTTAGCTACTTTCCCGCTTTGCTCTGTTGTGCTTAGCAACAGGAATTTCTGCCTGTGGTCTGCTTTTGCCACTGAGAGGAACTCAGCACTTGCATCAAGAAACCTTGTCATTTGCCAAACGAATAAACATTTCAGCACTTTGGTCGGATTCATTACTCTGGGTTAAATAACTATACCAAATGGTCAGATCAAAGTGAGTTTGGCTTATTCAAATTTTGAAAACATTACGTTGTTTTTGGGTTTTCTCTGCTTCCACACCCTGTGGAAAAAACAAAGTATAGTGGTCACACTTAATGTCTTTATTCCATTTGCCAAAATTAAAGAAAGAATTGTGAGTCAAAATACGTAGTATGTCCCATCCTAACTACAGCTAACATTGCAGATGTGAAAGAAATATTATTTAGAGTTTCAAGAGCTAAGAGGGAACATGTAGGCATTTACTACCTTTTCTATGGTATTTTCAGTTCTGGTAAATCCTAAATTGTGTAATTTATATAATGCATAGGTGTTTTTCCAGGCAATGTGTATACCAGCAGGTGAAGGAGCCTTTAAACAAGGCTTTTAAGTCTCTACAGGACCACATTTCAGCAGATCCATTTCTAGTCATAACAGAAAATTTAAATATTTGACCTGATTTGCAATTATAACACAAAGAAAGTTGGGGTTTGGTTTTTTTATTGTTTTTGGTAGTATCTTACAAATCCATCTCAAAGCTCATGCTGTCTTTCAGTCAGCCCTGTGGCACATGTAGCAGCAATCTGCATGATTTCTTAGACGAGTGTTCAAGCTGTTAGGCCAACACTGTCAACTTCTTCTGAGTCAAAACTTAGTTTACATTCATGTGAGGTACTACAACACAGATGCCCCCTACTCTTAAGCAGGCTTCACAGATGAAATTCAGTAAATGGGGAGGATCAGGAAATAGCTAAAATGATTAGTTTAAGCAACTACTGAGCAATGGTACTTTTCAGCCAGGAAGCTGAAAAATTTATAGTATTTCTTTGTGGCTTACATACCCCACGCAAATATTCTTTCTTTCACTCAGTCCCAGAGTCTGTCCTCAGTCTGAGCTGTGTTTGATCCCATCAGCTTCAAATTTGGCCCTGCGTGTCTCCAGAACCCTTTGAATTGCATATAATCTCAGGTCAACAGGACAACCTATTGTTCAAGTTGTCCTTGTTTCATTGTAAAGATAAGCGGTTTACTTAGCCACTTGCATTAACTGTGAAGTTAAATAATCTTTGAGATGTTCATTGCTTTCCATTGCACAACCAGCTTGATTGGGTCAGCTTTGGGTTGTAAATAAACTAATAACCTTTGGGGAAGGGTGGAGGAGACAGTTCACATAAATTTTCATGTTATTGCTTTATTATATGCAGGGGATTTTGTTTATTTAAGGTCAGTTAGTATATGATGTTACAGAAGTTAGTAATAAGATTGACTAATTTTCTCTGGTCTGTTGGATTGTACTTAATATCTTCTTCCTTGCTATTTGTTTTCTGCCTCTGGTAAACTGATCAAAAGTATGTCACCAGTGGATCTCCATAGGAAAAATTAGTCTCATTAGTCTTACCAACTCAATTGATATATTCCAGCACCTTTCTGATGAATGCCAGCAACCTCCTTGTGCGTAATCAGAGAACGGTAAAGATGAGTGCAGCAAGTGGTAGAGGCTGCGTATAGGAGGAGCCTTCCTGTCATGAAGTTCTTCCTATAACCTTTTGGCAGATATTTTGAAGAGAGAGAGAGGGAGGGCGTTAGAGGAAGGAATAACAACTCCACTAACGACATAGTAGAGAGTCCAGAGATGGAGGGAGAGAAACGTCGAGATGGAAAGCAGCGTGCACACAGTGTGCAACTGGAGCGAAGCCTTGCTGCTGTGCAAGGTGTCGTTTCATTGGTACCGGAGGCCTTGCAGAGACATGGAGCAGCTGCAGAGGGTTCAGCCTGGGAGAAGGGCTTTTGTGCATGAGAGCAGATGGCGTTTTCCTCACGTCTGGGATTGTGTTCTTGCGTTCTGGTGAGAGGGATGGGGGAGGTAGAAATCCCGGAGTGGAGAAGAGGAGAGTTTGAATTCACTGAAGTGATGCTCATGTGAGCATAGGTAGGGCACGTGTTTATTCAAAAACGGCCATCAGAGATGATTGTCTCCCCTTTCACGCAGACGTTCCTGTGACTTCCACTCCGGTCACCGCGTCCTACCACGGCTGCATGACCATCAAGCTGAACAACCAGGCACTGGACTTAGATGAGGCTCTCTATAAGCACAGCGACATCACGTCACATTCCTGTCCTCCAGTTGAGGCGGGTCAGTAGGTACCACTGCAATGCGAAAGTTTTGTATTCAGAAACTTTCAATGCTTTCCTTTTTTTTTTTTTAAGATATAAATTATTCAGACCTACCGCACTGCGTGTATAGTTTCTCTTAAACACTGAAGTTATGTAGGAGCTACTGATCCTTATGTCAGATTGATTATTGAAATACTCCTTTGCTTTGAGGTTTAAAGGTTGTAATATATTTGTAAATAGTTCAGAAGACTAATATTAAATAAGCCAAAAGTACAGAATATACCGAAGTGAATGTTATCTTTAGACTGTAAGAGACAGTTTTATCTGTAATGTGGAAAACCTGGTAATATATGAGCGTGGACTGGAAGAAAAATAATAATTCTGTATTATTTTTTATTACCAAACACTGCTTTCTGATTTGCAAAATATGAGAGAATAAAATATTTACATACAAGTTTTTAATTTACCTGTACTGAGATTATTCTGTATTCTGTTATTTGGAGATAATGACTCAGGCTGTGCCTGATGTGGAGATTACACCAGTGGGTGTTTTTTTTTTGTTTGGATGGTTTGTTTTTTTGTTTGGAGGTGGGGGTTTTTATGTGCATATGTCAGTATTATGTGTCTTCTGAGCTGGAGAGCAAATGGTTGCTGCTATTCTTATTGCTAGAGTTTCTTTTTCTGGTACCACAGAGAGAAGACTCAGTTGTGACCTTTAGAAAAACTCTTGGTCAACAGAAAACTGAAAACGAAGTTGGGTCAGCAGGAAACAATTAGAAGAAAAGACTCAATAAGTTGAATGCCATATGTTTTTTATGTCAATAACTGCTGAAGCAAATGAGGAGGTGTCAAGAATTGGGGTATATCATCTGGTGATGACATATTTTTGCTTCTTAATTTTTTAGGTTGGCTCATTGACTGTGAGCTGGAGGCTTGAGACTGTGAGAGTTAGCCAGGCCGAATTGCAGTGTGGTGAGAATATGCGTGGGGCTGTACTCAGGAGAGGTTGTACAGCCATAAAGTGCATTCAGCTTTTCAGCTGTCCTTGTGAAGCTGGGGTGGGCTTTGCCTAGCCTGCTTTGAGTCACTTAAATCTTGCTTTATTTGGTCCTTGTCTTGCATCAGATTAATGACCTGAGAAAGACAGGTATATGCTGTGGTGGAAGTCTGAATACTGGGTGGCTAAGGTTACACTATGCTTCAGAGGGTTAATGTGGAAAAGGTCTAATTCTACAAGGTCTTTTATACATTGTTTCTGGTCATTCTCCATCATGTTTTGCCTAGTCAAATACGGAGATGACAGATAAGCCAAATAATCCACACGCGTGACAACATCTGTGACCAAGCTGTGGGATAGAACTGTCCCAGAGGAAAAGATGGAAGAAAGGGAAGACTATCCCAGACATGTTTCCTGGTAAGGATCCCTGCTTTATTTAGCAGAGAAGAGGAAGGCACTCTTATTCGCCATTAGACAGCATGACATCATAGCTCTGTATCATGACCAAATCAGTCAGCATCAGTAGGGCAGGAAAGACCAGAGTTTAATCACTTTCAACCAGCCTACACGTTTACGCTTACAGAAGGACCATTCAAAAGACTCTTTACACTCAGGTGTGACCAGATGCAAGTTTGAAAGGATAGTTGCTCACTAGACAGTGATAACTTATTGTTGGAGAGTGCATGGATAGGAAAACCCAGAAATAGTTCCATGTTTTTGTTTTTTATTGAGCAAAGGAAACCACGTTGTTCCTGAGAGTGCTTTCTGTTAAGAGTTGATGACTCTGTATCAACTTGTCATATGATGGAGAACCCAAGAAACATTAGTATCTCCAGTGAGAGCCAGGAATCCTGAAGATACTGTGGTTAATAGCACTTCCACACTGCAGTGTTTTGTTTTCTGTGTGTTTTTCATGGGTATTTTAGTCCTTTTTTAACTTGGAGTAGCTCTAATGAAAACAGTACAAACTTGGAAGACACCTACTATTTTTTAAACCAAGTAGATGAAACAAACCCTGTTTTACTTTGTTCTTTTCAAAGGAAGCACATTAGCAAAAGAGTCTTATGTCTGGCATTTTTGTATAATTTCTGTGGCAGTTCCCAAAAAACTACCATGTGGCATAAATGAATCACAAACATGTATGACCTTTGTGTTAATGTAAGTGGTACTATTTATGAGGCCAGAATTATTTTGGATCCTGGAAACGTGAATCCTGTGGTACCTTATGGTACTCTGCAGTTTCAGACTTAATATTATGTGAAAAAAGACTCTCATTCCACTTTCTAAAACAATCTAATTCAGAGCAAAAATTTCTCCCGGGCTGTGCATGTGTGTGTATGTACGTAAAGATATTTTGCATAGACCACAACACCCCCAAACCCAAAATTTGCTTTAGAAGACAAAGCCAGAGCTTGTAAGTCTGGAGAATGACAGAAAGTGGGTGTCTTTTCTGTCAAGCTGGATTGTTTTTAACAGCAGTACCACACTGGAGGAAGAGGCACCCTGTACCATTGAAAAGAGGAAAAAAGTGATAAGCATTCCTTCATTGCTCCTCAGTCACTGTGCTTCAAGCCAAGAGAAATACTGATCTCATTTTTTCTCTGTTAGCAGTCTAGGTGCTAAACTCAAAGGGTGCAAGTCTGTTCTGGGCTTTGAGTCTCCAAAATGAACCCAGGTGGTTCCCCTGGTAGTATTCATAGTAAATAAAAAGAAGTAAATGTATAATTCCACTCATTTCATGATCAGGGTCATTGTGCTCTTCACAGCATGCATTTGCACAAGAACTAAGCATTTTGGATGTGTTAAATTAATGTTTAAAAGTCTCTTCTCTGACTTCTGTTTCTCTCAACCAGGTTCACATAACTCACCTTGTCAACAATACACGTAAGGCACCTTGTCACAGATGTTAACATCACTGGCCTAAAACTTTGCATCTCAGAAAAACCTTCTTAATTGAACAAAATATGGCTTTTACAGTCCATATAAATTAACCTCTGATCTTGCGTGTATTAGTACTGAATCCGCTTTATATAGACAGAGGTACAACACATGAATTAACAGAAATTTATTGAAAGGTGGAAAGTATTACGTAAAAGGATGATCATTCTCTGTTCTGTCTTCAGCTGGTCTGATGGTGTCAGTTCCTTTCAAAGGAAACTGTCAAGTAGGCTGGTGTTACATAGGGTTTTGGAATATTTTCATAATATGAAGCAGCTGCTTATAAAGTTAATGAGAAATACCTTCCTTTCCCTGCTTTGCTCTGTGGCCTTTCAGGAAATGTCTATAGCTTCATTGCTGTCTAGACTGCAAGATCTCTAGAGCAAGGAGCACCACCACCCCCTTCCTGCAGGAGTAGAATGCAGTGAAGGGATGCAGCAGACTGATGGGTTTTCATGCTGGTGTGGCCACCCCTGCCCCGAAACATGGCAGCCGTGTGCTAAGAGGGATCCCAGCTAATGTGATGCCCAGCGAGGGGGCAGGATCCACACAACAGGGACAAGATTTTATTCCTGTCAATGACACTGCTACAGGTATTGTTGCTTAGATTTGTCAACTTGTCTCTCTAAAACAGGAGAAAATCAAAAAAAAAAACCAAGAAGAAGGAATTCTAACCCTTTATCCACTCTGTTTCAGTCACTGTAAAATGCTGGATCAGGTCTTGATCAGCTTGAAAATAAATACCCAGGGTTTAACACAGAGTAGTTTTGGTTGTGGTTCTGTTTTGACTAGAAGGGAATTAATTTGAACACTAAAGTGCAGCTTAAAATACCTGTCTGGAAATTGCATCTTCAGCACGCTGACATGACATTTTGCTATGCAGACTAGACTGGCACAAAGTTAGGATAAAATAGTCCTGATAAAATTAGCCTTTCTGTTTGAAACTTGGAAGAGGGAACTCTTCGGTAGGGTACTTTTTCCTCAGTTCTTTTGTTTTCCTGTCCTTACAAATATACACAGCCTTAGGTACAGTATAAATATACACAGTCAATTTTATTGTAAAATAATCGCCACGCTTTTTTTTATTAGTACAACACTTCCACCAAAAAGGGTTATTAAATAAATACTACAAGCAAACAAACACCAGGTCTCTTCCTACCCAAAATGATTGACTCGGAGAGCTCCCAACTACCCACTCAGACAACACAGGCTAAAACCCCTCTATATTGGTTTATGAAAGCAGAACACGTATCCAGAGCGTTTTCTTCATTTCTCCTCTTGAAGGAAATTCATTCTGCAGAGTGCCGAGAAGGAAAGGTCTCACGGTAGCCAGAAAGCAAGGCTGCATTTGCCTGCAGGCAAACTGGGTGGTGACTGGTCACCCCGCTGGTGATGTGCCTGCCCTTAGGTTTCCAGGGTTCTGCTCTGCTCACAGTGAGGTGCGGGTAAAAGCAGAGTGGCCGTGACACACTCTGCGGTGGGTTCCTGGGGAAGTCTAGTTGCCTGCACAGCACAGTGTCCAGAGTATTTCTTAAAAACAAAATAAAAGCCTACGAGCTACCTAAAATTCTTTGTTCTATGGTGCATATGGTGGAGGCTTTTCTCCAGGCAAGAAGTAAGTCGGTGTATAGAGGGCTGGAGCATTGGGGGGAAGACCATAGCTGGAGCTGGACTGAGATGGAGGCTGTGTTTCTTCTGATAAAGAAATGTCAGTAGATGATGTTCCTGGGAAATTGCTGGCAGGCTGTATGTAGACAGAGAAAAATACCTTCTTCAGTAAAGGATTACAACCCCATTTGCAGCTCCGCATGTAGCGTTTGCCATGTAAGTGTCACGTAATAAACCCCATGATTAAATTTCTCATGCATTGCAGCACAACGCTCACTTTAATTTTAAAGCACCTGCTTAAGTATAGCAATGATGGTGTCTAGTGAAACAAGACGGATTCCATCTGTAACCCAAGTCATAGAATCATAGAACCACAGAACTGCCCAGGTCGGATGGGACCTTTCAGATCTCTAGTCCATCCAACCAGCAACCTAACTCTTGACAAAAACCATCACTAAACCGTATCTCTAAGCACTATGTCATTTTTAATAGACATTGTGCATACAGCCAGGCAACGGAGCAGAACAGGAATTTCTGCAGGAAAAGATGCTCTGGCGTCCTGGGTGAGGCACTGCAACCTGACTGGCTGATTAGGTTACGTGTAGCTGCTCATTTCCAGGCATCACTGTGAAATTTAAATTATCTCAGATGTAATTAATCTCAGTTATAATACTTGCATAAATGCAAAGTCTTATTCCTGTGCCAAATGCAGACTCCGCGTAAAGAGAAAATTTTACAGGTAGGCACACATCTCCTTACAGGTCTTTCACTTTGGCTGTCTCATCTATAAGGGGGCTTTGGCTGAAAGGGGCACAAAAAAATACATAGAGTTTAGGAAGCAGCCCATGTTCAGGAACAAGCAGAGTTTGTTAAAACAAAAGAATGCATGTAGGGACTAATCTTCTGGATGAAATCCTACCACTGCTTTAAACCAAGTTTTGTCATTGATTTCAAGAGGGTCAGGATTTCACTCCTCCCCTCATATGCCAGCACATGCCAGTCCATGGGCTTCAGCAGAAGAGTTGTGCTCAGCTCCCCTCAGGCTCAGGCCTAAAGTGCCTGGAATTGAAATGAAAAAAAAAAAAAAAAGCAAACCAAAAAAATAGTAATGGATGTTTTTCAAGGGAAATGAAAAATCCGGGCAAGTAAACGCTGCTCCCTGCTGCTAAAAAAATTCATAGTCACCATCTAGAGGCCAGTACCAGGGCTGGCACTTGGACAATGGCATCTCAGAGCTGCCCAGGGCTGGCAGAGCCCATGCCATGGTGCCTGGCTTCTCCGTGGGGTGCTGGGTCGGCAGGGGCTGTTGCCCTGGGTCAAACCCCCATGGCGAGGAGAATGTTGTCCTGCATTTGTACCACAGGGTGACTTAGTGAGTGAGAACGGGCATGTCCTGACAGGAAGGTTGATTGTGCCCTTTAACTCTCCAGGCATATTGACAGACCTGCTAGCTAGAGCAGCTCCAAACATAGTTGTTGGGGTTTTGGGTGTTTTTTTTTTATTATTTATTTTGGAGTTGTTGCTTCCTTCCCCCCTCAAACTGTAGCCACTGTTTCCATCTGTCTGCCTGGAATTGCTTCTGTAATGAGTTCTCCTCTGGCAGGAACGACTGGCACAACCCTTACTGCTGTCATCGCCACCAGTCCCTGCACAGCTCATCATTTACCTGACCAGTTGGCAAGCCTGTTACCAAGACTAGTTGTGACTGAACTGTACCAGTAAGGGATAAATGATTTTGTTAGCGCATGCCACAGTAAACAAAAGAAATGCTGGTTACATCCTTGTCAAAATGCATTCCTGTTATCACCCTTTCTTTTTTGCATTTGGCTGATTTCTGCTTGGGGACAAGGAAGCATGAGGTGAACTGAGGAGCATTTACCACTGGCTCAGGTTGTGATTTTTTTTAAGACTTTGTTTGCCCCTTCCGCAAGTAGTTATTCAGTGAGATACCAGATTCAGCAGAGGACTAGGAATTAATCTGCTCAATGGTGGGAGCCATAGGTGAACTCAGGTTCATAGCCTTCGAGCTAATGGAGCTTCAGTCCACGCAAGAGGGGGCAGCGCCTAGGCTAAGTGTGTTGCATGCCACACTAACCCAAGGTGGGATATGTTCCTAGGAGGAGGAACTAAGGTGTGGATTTCCTCTGGTTGAGGTGAGAGTTGAAACTAGAGTTATTAGCTAGTAATTGATTGCCAACTTTACTTCATCAACTGGCATCAATTCACTTTTTTCCCCTCTCTTAGCTGGAGAAGATTTTGCTCCTTTTGTTGTACTGAAGCCACCATGTGTGTGACCCTGCCCCAACCGAGCGCAGGTGCAGGGCAATGTGAAACGCAGGGGCTTAGGAACAGTGTTTAGCCAAAGCTTCGATGAGCCAAAGGGAATGCTGAGAAGGCGGCCCTTTCGTGGATCTTGGTCTACATGGAAGCAAAAATGTCATGCCTTTTGAGATGCCCGAGCGTTCCCTTGGCCAGCTGCTCCAGAAATAACATGTGAGTCTCACATAGACCTTGGCTCACATCAGCCAGCCCTGTATGGATGTCTTGTGAACATTAGGCCATCTCAGATGCCACGTCTTTAGGCAACTGAACTGCAGCTGATACAGGGTTCAAGCTTAGATTTTGGTGTCTCAGTTGAAGGCTCAAGGACATAAATATCTAAGCACATGGCATAGTGACATGTAGCAACTGAATCCTACCCCTAGTCGGTGGAAAGGCCTTTAAGGTGCATTCATATCACTCACATCATACATCTTTAGCCTGAGCTAATCAACATGTGAGAAGTGCCTCGCTCTCTCTATGGACTCTGAAGGGTAGACCAGCTCTGGCGGAGTCTCCTACGCTGTGGACTGCTAGAGCCCAATTCAGCTGCCCACATGTAAGTGTCCAGCCCTTTTGGGATGCCATGGGATATCCCAGACATCCACACAGGTGTGACATAGGGACTACAGGACCTGGACTCTCCCAGAGTGTCAGCAGGGGCCAGGTGGCTACCTGATCCCATTATCAGGCAGCACTAGATCCCTACGTGCCGACAGGCCCTGTGTTTAGCCAAATGAATCCCAGCCTCAGGGCCTGTAGTTGCCTTAAGGACCAAGACCAGCTGAGCAGGGCTTGTAAAGGCAGCTGGGCACTGCTTGGAGCACTCAGATGGGCCACAAAGACCTACCTCCAGCCCCATGGGTTCAGCCCACAACACTCAAGTAATGGAAGTGGATGACGGTTAAGCTTCTGGCTGTTCCTAATCAGGCCTGCTTCTAACATTCACCATTTGTAGCTTTGAGTGAGTTTATTATCATTTTTTTAACTCATACGCCAGTGCAGAAATTAATTATCTCCAAACTACAACATAATGAGCTCATACATGCAGGAAGGCAGCTGGGTTTTTTTTTTATACTTTTTTCCAGGAAGAGGATTAAGCGCTTTCCCTTTTGGAACCCAGTGCTTCTTGCTAACCTCTCCTGGCTTGGGGACAGCTGGTGGTGTCTGCCTCTGAATGTTATGAAGGGAAGAGAAGACAAATGAACACACTTAGAAAAAGCAGAAATCTAGGACAAGAACTGTGTTTATTTTGGAGAGCAGTTAAGAATTTGGGGTAAATAGGATGCACTTCTGTTTCTCAGTGGACACAGGACTGAACAGTTACAATTGATCCTCATGATTACTTACATGCATCTTTTCAGCTTAATTGCTTTCTTTTGTCTGTTTTTATCCCCCCAACCCCTCTCTCTACTCTTGGCTACGTGCTAACTGAACTCTGCAGAACAGCACAGTTTTTCAGCTGAAAGCAAACAAAAAAAAATCTCTGAGCGTGCTCTTTTTTGACTCTCAACCCATGGTCTCCAAAAGCGCCTGGCCCCATTTATGTTAATAAGTAAGACGTGCCAAGGACTGTTCTCTGGCTGTGAAGCCAGCTGGCACAGCACATATCACATCCCTACAGCTGAAGTCTTACCACCAAACTAGTGTGACTGTATGCACACTACCTACCAGGAATGGTCCATTGCCCTTGCCATCTCCTGACCTCTTCCTGAGTGGTGTTGGGAGGCTGTTGGGTGGTCTGGGCCAAACCCATACTAGGAGCATGCTAAATATTCACTGGTTTGGATGATCATCATGTCCCAGTACTTGTGCCCAGTAGCTTATTGGCCCTGAACAGATGTAGCCCAGGAGGCTGTGGGGAGCTGGTCCACAGCTAGTTCATGCTAAACATGCAGTGTTTTCAATTAAGAAGTATTGCAAAACTTGTGGTACCCACTGGTCTAGCCCTACACAGCCAAAGTAAAACAAGCCATTGGACAGAACAAAACAGTCTTACTGTGCTTTCAAAAATCTAAAAACTCCTATGATTGCTCCAGGGTCTCAGTCCGTTCAGTTATTTACCAGCTCACCCTACATTCTTCACCTCAAAAAACGAAACACCATCCCCAGCACCACTCCCTACATTTTCCAGGCCAGCTCTGGGCTGGATGCAGCGCAGGCTTGGAGCACAACTGGCACCTCGTCTTTCTGAAGGAGGCAAAGCAATGTTGACTCAGCTCATGTTGCGTACCCTGCCACAAGGGGAGAAAGCTGCATCTCCGGTAGCTTTCTCTCCTGCCTTCAGACCAGCTGCCTCTTGTCAGTAAGGCTCACCAACTTCCACCAACTGCCATAGCTGCTCTGTACCTGTCTCCCAATGGTGGCCTGTACCAGATGCTTACAGGAAGCTAAAAGAAAAAGGGCTCCATCTTCTGATGAGCCCCCGTTGGTCCTTGTGGCAGGCAGCTATCTGGGGACTTGCTGGGCTGCAAGCGACTACCTGAATCCCTGTATTTAACAGCAGCTGGTGTTCCTAACCCCTCATTTATACTCTTCCACAATATCCTGGGGCATTTGAATCTTTTCTGGTGTGTAAAAACACTTCCTAAATCTGGCTTATCTTGCCACCTAATAACTTTATTGGGGCAACCAAAACCTTACGTGATTAGAAGTTATCACTAATATCCATCCACAATCCTTTCCATATCACTCAGTTTCATAGACCTCTTATTTCCTCCCCTTTCTTGTCCCCTTTCTATCTGATGAGTCCTAATCTACTTATCTCCATATTAAGAGTAAGGTGTAAACTTTTCTGCCAAATCCTGTCTGTATCAGATGCTTCCTTTGGCTTTCCCGATGCCTCTGTTACTGCTTTTTCTTGCCCCACATGGGGGCTGTGTTCACTTTCATGACTACTGTAGCACAGCTCTGATCCCACATTGGGATTTCTGGTCAGCAGACAGACCAAAGGACAACCAGAGAACGCCTGAGACCTCAGAACAGACCTGAGAACTAGTCCCAGACTAAGTCGTCCCAGAGACGAGTCTGTGCGTTGGGATCCAACTTCCTTGCCTCGTTTCAAACCCCCAGGAGCCAAGATCTACCACTGCAGAGTTTGTACTGAGTAGCAGCTTATGCTTTTCTGATGGAGTAAGAAGGGTGCCATTTTGTACGGTACCTGAAGAGGTAACGGGTAGGATGGATATGTGGAAATAGTTGCTGCAGAAGGACAGAAGCCAGCGTACGTCAGGATCTGCTGGGCAGGGTTGTACAGGATCTGAGGAGGAGGTGAAGCACTGAAAGCAATTTGGGACAGAGGTACCTGTTGAGCACAGAAGACAACAATATATCAGCACAGCGCAAAGCGGGCTGGAGCAGGAACTGGTCTTAACACATGCAAGTAGACAATTTAACAAGTTTCTATTTTCCAACACAATACCGGTACTACAAAAAACAAGGAGCAGACGGAATGAGAGGGTGTATCTGGAATGAATTTTCTGACCAGAAATGCAAAGCTATTTTAATTGTCTTCCCTTGGAAAAAGGCTGCTGGTGCTTCCCTAGCACCAGTTACAGAAGCACTGGCAGGATTCCAGACCCGAGACACCCTGAAGAGCACAGCATACAGCTTTGACCACCTCTTCTTACTCATTCCAGCACCAAACACCCAGTCCTTCACAATTTGCTGCAGACTTTTTCCAATAGCAACGACCTGATGCCCTCATATCTTTTGTCTCTGCTTTCCTACACAGATCTACAAAGATCTCCCTTTCCAGACCACTCGCTCTTCTTTCACAGCTACCTCTCACTTGTGAAATGGAGTTTGCTGCTGGCTGTCCAATGCCACCCACCACATGCACGTTTCATTCCTATGGCATAAAATCCTTCATCATATCCCATGGCTTTATTGGCATGTCCCTTAACTGCAATGGGGGAAGAGGTTTGCAGAAAGAAGTAATAGCTCATATTAAACCAGCTAACACAACTGGGGGAGAACAAAAAAAAAAGAGCAAAAGCTAAATCTGAAAGGGGGCTTGAGTTAAACCCTAAAACCCTGTGCTGTATAACCATTTGTGAAGGACAGTATTGCTCTGTGAAAGATTTTCATGTTCCTCTGCTTTGCAAAGCCAGAAAAATCCAGTGGTTTCTTTTCTCTCCTTTGTTTTTATTAACAGATTCCTCTCCATGAGAGCATGGAATTTTCTTTTTACTGAAATAATAAAATACTGCAGTTGCCAGACAAATGCTGAAAGCAGCAGCCAGGATATTTTTTTCTTTTTTGGCATTTCCTTTCAGATTTATCAGTGAGAGACATAAACCACTGCATCCTCTGGAGATGGTGTGAGATCTCTCTGTGACTGAGAAAGGGGTATGTTAACTGTGTTTGTACATGGAAAACATTGTCTAGGTCACTGATTTACTACATGAGGTTACCAGACAATCTAGGCCTTAGCTCTCTGGAGGAACTTAGGACCCCAGGAGCTGCTGCAGAGAAAGGCTGGGGTCGGAAGCAGAAAGCCTGTTTCATGGAGGAAGGCAAGTCTCTCATCTCCAAGGTACCCTCCTCAAAACACCTCCTTTCTACCTGCCCTGCTGGGTGGGTGTGGTGCAGGGAAACAAAAGATGCTGCCTTTCAGACAGTAGTAGCAAAGCATCTCACGAGCTTGCCTCTGACCCAGAGTTTTGGGGCCAGCAACATGGCTCACCCTGGCCAGGGCTAAGGGTGAACATCTCAACAGTCCTAGAAGACAGGTTTGAGGAGTCATCCACCCCAAATCCACCGATCAAAGCACCTTATTATCAGGCTATCTGGTCTCAGCCTGGAGCCACCAATGATTTGCGGGTATTGAAGCTGGTTAGATGCTTCTATCAAGTATTCCAGCAATGACACTATGTTAAATTAGTCATATAAAATACAAGGGTAGGGGAAGACATTTTAAACTGAAATGCCACCCAAGTCCAAGAGATAAGGAGCTGTGAACAGGCCAGGGAGCGCTGCCAGTGCCCTGGGAAGGTGAGGAAGCCAGGGGGTGGCCGGAGGGGCTGCTTGGCTGCCCCCAACCCGGCCATGGACGGTGCTGCAGAGCAAGGCAGGTCAGCTCCCTGATCCAACACAAACCTGCCAAAGCATGTATTTCTGAGCTACGACTACTTCTAATGTCAGACTGCACCTTTCGGTGCATGACATGAACACATTGGCAAGTACTTCAGTAATAAGGGGTCCATGTTGTTTTCCTTTCCAGAGCAGGGTGAGGGAAGAGGAGAGGGGATAAGGGAATGATATTTAATCTGTTCAGATTCCCTTGAGGACTCTAAGAAGGAGATGAATTGAAAAAAAAAAAGAAGCCAGCAACCCCTCCGCAGGACCAGCCGTATTTCTGATTAATGCAACCCTGAACTCAGGGCAGGCAGATTCCTTGGCAAGGTGTGTCAGGAAAACATCTACAAGTCATCAGACGAATACCAGGGCAGGGAAGGGAGTTTCTAGATTAACTCTTAGTACCAGCAAGTGAAGTTTTCCATGCATTTCTTTACCTCTGTCTTCTGTAAGAAATAATCAGGGGGTTTTACCATTTTTGGATACTCCAAGTACATGCTTCTATTTACATAGTATCTTAACCTGCTTTTTCTTAAGGTGACTTTAAGGTAACTGACTAGCCAGTGTCCTATATCCAAGCACACAATAGATTTGAAAAGGAAGGTACCATCGTGACCGCTGCAGCTCCCCCAGCACCCAGCAGATCACAGAAGACAGCCCCACGGGTGACACAGGGCCCACTGAGAGCTGACACCTTGGGGGTCAGGAGAGGAGGAAATGTTTCCCACTGAGCCAGCACGGCCCTCTGGCAGGCAGCTAAACCGCAGGGAGCGTGCCAGGGTCTGCAGGGAATTTGTCACAAGAAAGAAAACCCACAACAAGCAAAACAACACTTCTCTTTTTTTTTTCTGTCCAGGAAATGTGATGGGTTTAGAGGACACGGCACTATTTTGCAAACTCTCCCCTTTGTAACATGTTTTGGCTGCCAGCGCTCCCCAGAGATAAACATGATGGGTTTTGTTTGACTAGTGAGCCTGGCCCTGTGTTTTCTGGAAGTCAACCTCAGAGCAATGCCCTGAGGCCTTTCAGTGGGATTTGCAGCTCTCCCTGCAAAACGCCAGTGCGCATTTCTGTGGGAAGGTGACATCCTGAAAGAAAGAAAATTGTTCTCCCACACTTTTCAAAGGGTTTTTTTTTTTCTTATTTCAGTCCCATGCTCCTTTCTCTCCCTTTTTTCCTTAATGTTTTCTTGGCCCCCCTTTTCCTCCAAGAGTTACTCCTTTCCTAACGAAAGCGAGCAAATTAGCAAACCAGCTTTGGTACGTCACTCAAAAGGACCCTGAAAAAGCACAGGCAGGAGCAAGGAGCGGTCATTGCATGTTGGATTGCTGCTGTGGCAACACTTTCGCAAGTATAGCATGGCTCCCATGCTGAGGTAACAAACTCATCTTTCCCTTAAGCTAGAGAGGGGTTTTTTTCCACTCGTGCTGCAGAGGAGGCAATAAACGGATTATTCAGATCAGGTTTTTAGCTGGAGCCCCAACAGACTCACTCCAACAGACTCACTTCAGCCCCGGGGGGAAGCTACGTGTCCACTGCTGCTGTGATTGCCTTGCACAGCTTTATCCTGGTCAGAGGACCCAGAGTTTGAGAGTTTGACCCAGGCTTTGCCTCCCAGCACAAGAAACATGCCAGGTCACAGAGAACCCAGTTCTCCCAGGAACATCTGCTCAGCTTGGCGTCCCTCGCAATCAGTGCAGCGATGGCCCCCGTGCAGCAGAGATGTGCCTGGGTTGGAGCACACCCTGCTACAAAGCATCAGCCCAAATCCCATGTAAGCCTCGGTTTGTGTGAGACAGATTAGGTGGACTCAGATTAGGTGCTCCCTTCCTCATTTCAGAGAAGCACTTGCAACTCCCACGGCTGCCCTTGGTGGAGGCACTCGCACCCATCTGCCAGGCAGGGGCAAATACTTAGCAGCACTGGAAAGCTACAGTGCTCTACCAAGGACTTACTGTAGATGATGCCTGCCTTCCCCTCCCCATGTAGCTGCTCTTCCCCTCGTTTCCCACTGTGGTTGTTTCTGCTGCCCTTCTGCCATTGCTCCTCTCACAGGGAGGGGATGAATTAAGCTGGCAAAGCTGCTTCCACTCTCTCCCACTAGGCATCCATGACTCTCTACTGGCTGGCTGCAACTTGTTATCAACCCCTGAAGAGTCCCCTCACATAAAGAACGGCTCGGCTGCATATTTCTTACATACGAAGGCTCAGTGTGCTTGTTTGCCTTAAGCTAGAGAGGGGAATAGTTCCAGCAAAAGTTTTGCCACTCTTAACAAAGGTGAATTTCCAATAATTCCTGTGGCCCTGCTCTGTCACATGGTTTTAAGCACCCGACACATGTTGTAGATAGCCTGGACGTGCTTGCTAAGGGATGCTTGGTGGACAGAGCAGGGCCTGGATGGCCTCCAGTCTGACTTGCCTCACTGGCTGCCAGCTGTGAGCAGCCCTTTCCCTCCAGTCTGTCCCCCCAGCATATATCTCATCCAGCTCATTTGCTTTCTTTTCCCTGCTCCATCCACCTCTTACTTCCTTTCACCTGTCTTTCTATTTACTTTTCTCCTCTGCAATAGCCACCAGAAACATCATGGATCTAAGACGACCTGTGCTACTATCATACCTCCCTTCTGCTCCTGCATTTCACCTCCATCCCCATGCCTCTGCCCGTTCAGTTTGGAAGCTCTTTTGCCTGGGACCACTACTCTTCTAAGCGCTTAGTAAATCATGAGCCACTTGGTTGGTCATTAGGCACTGCTTTAGCAAACATGACCACTGACAGTGATTATCCCTGGAATAGATACTCCACCCTTCCAACATGTCAGAAAATCTAGGCAGATGAGGCACTGTATCACAGAATCCCTCCTAGGACACAGCCTCTTCTGAATGCAGTGGTGCACCGCAGCACAACATGGTGGTGTGGCACAGGCAGCAGTTGGAGGGGTGGCTTTCCTTAGTGAAACAAAAGAGGAGTTTAATGTGACCTGAATACAGCTGTTTAAATAAAAACTTGACTGACACTTCAGAGTTAATCCCCATTCTTGGGAAAAGAACTATATAAGGTTAAATAGTGACACACAGGACTTGAGTTTTACATGTTAGCTACAAACTAGCATCCTCGAACTCTGTGCTGGCCCAGAGGTTCAGTGATGAATCAGAAGGAAAAAAAATAAGAGAGGCCACTAAGTGAATTGCCAGCATCTGTTCACACAGATGCCTGTTTTTCTCCCTTCCATTCATGTATTGACCAGGCTTGACCTACTTTGCTGTGAGCAGCTGGCAACAGCTTAGCCTAAAGATGTGACTCCAGAATCCCATAAAACACAGAAAACGTGTTTAAAGTGCCTCCTTCATACACTTATGCTTCCTTGGTTTTAATCCACTTGATAACACCAACAAGCACAGAAGTCCTCACACAAGGCAAAAGACTGTGAGCCTTACCATGTCTTTAAATGCCCCAAGAATGGCTGCCGTAATAATCCCCAGAAACAACCCGATGATGTTGAGGACTGTGGAGGACCACAGCAGCCTATACAGGTGAACCACGTCCTGACAGCTGCTCACGCCGAGAAATTCATAGTAGCTGGAAGACTGCTCTGAACTGAAAGGGAACGCAGACAACGTCACTGCTGTGGGAATTGTTTTGCACGTAATACAGAGCACCAGAGGATTTCAATCCCTCCTGCTCACTTTCCTCTTTGGCAAAGTACTTCATTCATGCTCACACCAAACGCTGCCCACGTGAACTGGAGAAAGCTCTACTGTTGACAAAAATTTTCCCTGCTAATGCCAACATTGAACATGTGGTCCAACTAATACCAACCCTAGTTTGGCTGACCAGTGCTGTGCACCAACAGGGACTGGTTGGGGTTTTTTTGTGCTGAGGGTCTCTGAACACAGGCATAGTCCTGACATATGGATGTTGCCCTTGTCATTTAGCTACCAGCTAAAGCATGCTTAGCACTGCTTTTTTTTTCCCCCCCAGCTCACCTGGAAATCTGCTGGCATCTCTGAAACTGGGGAAGGCAAGTTGCTTAAGCATTAATTCAACCACAGAAAATGAGATTTTGCCAGCTGGCTGCATTTGTTTATGTTGTCTGCCATTCCAAATTAACAGATGCAACATAGTACAGTATAAATATGTGCCTTTACACTACGGATTGTACTATCCAGAAATTTTTGTTTGTTTATATTTTTACACTGCACTGGTTATTGTAAATGAGGCATGTTGTGAAGTCAGTTCTCATTGTCTTGCCGAAAGTCAGAAATATCCTACTGCAAAATTTGAAACCACAGTTTCCTGCAGTTCTTTCCAGTACCTGCCTTAATGCGAGCCCCCTAATGAGCTCCTAGAGCAGCTATTTGAGTTGGAAAGATTTTTTAAATGCCAAGTCTGGTTTTGCACTCAGCTTCTGGTGCTCGCTCTTCTGTTCCTCCATCCCCAGCACACGGGGCAGCAGTGGAGATGGTGGTTAGGGAAAGCTCTGCAGAGGAAGGTAGCAGCGTGGAGAAAGCCACAACATTTCTGTGAAGAACTAAGCCAAGCACAGTAATTCCTGGAAATGTCCAATCATTTGTTGTGAGGCACGGTTCTGGCACTGCGGATCTGCTACTGGTGAGTTCACTTGGGCCCTATCATGAGCCCAGACGTTGCTTAACTAAATAAACCTATATTTGGGTTTATTTACCTTCAGCTGCTGTGAGGCTAAGGAAATCTGACTTCCGGTCCTGCCTGCATACTGGTCTATTGCATGGCTGATCCCAGGTCACTTCACGTGACTGTCTCTCCTCCTACTTCTCTGTAGCCATCCTATGAACTGGAACTGCCAAGTCTGTAAAGCAGCAACATTGCTTCTTTACTCTGGATTTGTCCATGCCAGTACCATGAGATCTTGCTGTCCAGTGTGGATTGCTCACAATGGCAGAGCTTCTACGTTTAATTATATCATGGAATATATCATGATCAGTCCCAGGGGTTTCGGACAAACCCAATGTCTTAGAAAAATG
Organism: Dromas ardeola; assembly: GCA_013398915.1. Lineage (NCBI taxonomy): Eukaryota > Metazoa > Chordata > Aves > Charadriiformes > Dromadidae > Dromas > Dromas ardeola. The sequence goes on along the minus strand of VYZM01017437.1, from coordinate 82,235 downwards.
GCACGGAGGATCTCCATCTGGAGGGGAAGTATTCCTGATCTCTCCTCGTTGTTACCTTACGCTTTAAGCAACAGAGTTTCAGTCACTTTATTTGATAACTCTGAGTGCTTTCACCACTTTAAGACCCTTGTTCTTCTCTGTATTGGATTGGGCTGTTCGATTCACTGTCAACATGCAGCCGTTAGTTGTGTACCATGGAAGAACGCATTCTCAGTGTAAACATACTGCATTGCAACTGTGATGTTCCATCATTTGTCTATCATAGAATGGGTACCAAAGTTGTGCATGCTCTACCTTTCCCATGTAATTTGTTTTATATATCCCCATCATGTCCAGATTTAATACTTCTTACACAAGCAGAAGACTAACATTCGTAGAGGATTTTAATCCACTCCATAGACCTGCACTCACTTTGTGTCTCTTATGCACGTGAGAAACACGCATGCATAGATGACTTCCCTCTAGTCCCAAATTTAATTTTGTTTCTCTAGTTGTGTAAGGATCTGGGCAACAACTACTCTTTTATGCAGAAGCCTTGTGTAGAAGCCTCATTGTGCCAGCCTTGTTCTCCTACACCTAAAATGTTTGTGTCTGGCAGCACGCTAGCAAAAGCTTACAGAGGACTGGGGTTATTCAGGGCTGCTAGGATGTGAAAAGGAGACAGAACAGGAGACGTAAGAAGGAAGAAAGATGAGAAATACAGAGAGGGAAAGAAAGAAGAGTGACTGTGGGTGAACTACAGAAGGCTGCAGAGGTTGCATGAGAGTGCATGGTAAGATGATGCTGAGGGAGCATTTCTTGTATGTGGTAAGACATGATGCTGCTTACAGTTGAAATCTCTATGTGCCAGGTGGTCAGTCAGTTGTGTGAGTTCACTTCACCTGTCTTCCACATTACAAACCCTTGGACTTCACTGTGATGTAGTTTTTCTAAGCACCTTTTTTACTCCTGCTAAATCGCTCCATTGCAACTCTGTGTTAAACATCAGCTGATCTTTGTAAGCATATCCAGACATTTCCTCTCTTATCTTCTGACATCTCATGCTTTGGTAATGATGAAGTCAAAAGGGCAGCTTCAGAAAACACTCACAAGACCCTCTGTATCTGTCCTATGACAATTTAGCAAAATCCCATGCCTACAGAGGCTGTTGCTAACAACAGAGCTCCGTGTATGCATACAACGTACTCTCTGCTTATGGGCACCTATGTTCCTATTCATTTGGTTTCCCCCAGTTTGATAGGAAAAAAAACTGGATTCATTGAATCTAATGGGAAAATTGCATTGTAAGAGCAACAGTAAATCTTGACAGGGCTATGACTGAGTGGTCAATTTCAATCACACAGCAAAGAGTTTATGGGCATATTTAAAGAAAAAGAAACTGAAATAATGCCAACGCTAATTCGCAACCCTTGGCCTCTTCTCTGCTGGCATCAGGACTTCAATCCCAGAGGAACTGGATTGCTCAGCGTACAAGCCCCTCGTGTTGCTTCTCCAGGCCTGAGCCCCAGCCTCCCCCACCCCATTATTTAAGAGAAGGGACAAACAATCAAGGATTTCTCAGAGGCCATTGACTGCACACAGGTACTTACTTCTCACAGTTGTACAGGTCACAGCAATAGCACGTATTACTCTTTACTTTCAGCTGGCACTTGCTGTTTAAGTTATAACATGTCACCTGCCAAAAAAGAAGAGACTGACTTTCATTCTCAGTGTTTCACTGTTGTGTGAATCATCCTACTGACCACAAAGAAACAGTTACTGCAGTGTCAGGTTCTATTACATGATGTGCAGAAAGATTCTGAGATTCCAAAATCCACAACTGCAGGGCGGAAGGACATGCCTGAGCTCCCAGGAGTTTCATTCATAGAATCACAGAATCATAGAATGTGTTGGGTTGGAAGGAACATCTAAAGGTCACCTAGTCCAACCCCCCTGCAGTAAGCAGAGACATCTTCAACTAGATCAGGTTGCTCAGAGCCTCACCAAGCCTGGCCTTGAATGTCTTCAGGGACGGGGCCTCCACCACCTCTCTGGGCAACCTCTTCCAGTGTCTCACCACCCTCATTGTAAAGAACTTCTTCCTAATGTCTAATATAAACCTAGCCTGCACTAGTTTAAAACCATTGCCCCTCGTCCTATCGCTACATGCCCTCGCAAACAGCCCCTCCCCAGCTTTCTTGTAGGCCCCCTTTAGGTACTGGAAGGCCGCTATAAGGTTTCCCCGGAGCCTTCTCTTCTCCAGGCTGAACAACACCAACTCTCTCAGCCTGTCTTCATAGGAGAGGTGCTCCAGCCCTCTGGTCATCTTTGTGGCCCAAAGGCCATCAGGCCATCAGCCTGATTCAGGACATCAGCCCCTGAGCCTCGGGGCATTTGCACTATGGAGCCCAGAGCCTCCAGCATTGACCTGCAGCCAGGGCTGCCAGAGTTTTCAACCGTTTTGCTTTCCTGCCTGGTGCTATTTTCTGAAGACCCAGAGTCTGCAGCTGTGAGATGTGGATCCCTACAGCTGTGACACAGGGACCATGGGTCTTGAGAGATACAGCACAGCAAGCCACTGAAGTGGGTAAGAATACGATGCCATTATAGTGGGGAAACGGGCAAAGAAGCCAATTTATCTGAACAGCTTCCAATACACAGGAGCTCTCTCCTTTCAGTAACACCCTCCTGAAGAAGGAAATAATTAGGAACAACAACGAGAAGAACAATCTCCAAGCCCACAAACAAAACCGCTCAGAAAAGATCCAAGCACTCCAGCAACTAAGTACCATTTACTGTAGGCTCTTGAACAGAAAACTGAAAAGGTTTATTTGTGTGCGCAGGAATTGCAGGGATGAACAGATGTTAAAACAATAATGGTAGGCACACGTAAGCCACTCTCCATCCAGACATGAAATCATTTTAATGACTCCTTAAGCGCGATAAGCATTAATCACTTCTATTTCACACTACAGACCAATTGAAATATTTTATATGTAAGGCTTTTTTTTTTTTCCCTGAGATTTTTAGCTTATTGACTTTGAAATCCTGGAGAACTGTCAGGTTTTAAAAGCTAGCAGGTCAGAAAATACATTCTTTCTGTAGTTTTTATTTTGACAGAAAAAATGTACTGTAACCACTGAGAAGTATTTTGTTCGCGAAATGCAAACAAAATGTATTATTGAATGGAAAATTCCTCATAATGAGAAAGTAGAAGAAGCATGCTTGGGAATACATGCCTGCTTTTGAAAAACTTCTGTCAGACAGTTCCGCTTAGCCATGAATGTGTTAGTCTGGGGGATGCTCTCCACAGGAGATGTTAAACGAGATGTTTTTCAGCTCCTGAGTTCTGGATCTGTGCATCCTTTTCAGTGTGAAAACTGCCCCTGTTGCTGAGTCTGTACTCCTCACGCCTTTGTTCCCAGCAAAAAGGAAAGCCTTAAACATACACATGCAGCAGCAGAGAAAGTTCATCTTGCAGCTGGTCTCAGACTTGCTGCACTTGTCCTTAGCAGGATTTGCTTGAGCAGTGGAAGTTTGGTGACAAAGTTAAAAAGAAGTTAAAATGATGCCGTGGGATTGCTTTGCTGCCCAGGACAAGGCTATACCTGCGGTCAGCGTCTCACACAAATCAGGTCTTCTAACCCAAATTGTAAGTTAGGTTATAAAAGGACAGTCTCAGTCTAGGTTGCAATCTGGAAATGGAGCTCCCACTTGTCACGAGGAATATCTCACCCTGAGATAGGACCTCGTTTCATCAGCCTCATTCTGTTGTGTCTGAACTTACTGGAATTTGACATAAGGGCTTTGTTGGCCTGAAGTCATGTTCAGCTGCAGCTGTCCTCATCCTGAGCTGCAATTTACTGCAGGAGAGGAGCACACTACCATCAACGACTCTGTCAGATTAATCAATACGCAACTCAGAAGTGACTGAAACGTCACAGCTGGCTGCTTCTCAAAGCAGTTTGAAAAACGGTCCTGGAGCAGAGTGTGCCAATGCCTCTGCTACCACAGTGGTTTTGTTGGGATGCCCTAGTGCTTTTGCACAGAGTGGAACTTAAGACTTTGATTTTGGCCCCCTGTATGCGGTCAAAATGACCTGCATAGTTAAAATACCCTTTTCCCATTACCCATCGGAGGGCTTCATATGATGGAGAGGGCTGCTAAAAAGGTGGTTCGTCCTGATGAATGCCTTTGGGGACACTTCTGATAGGAAATAAAAGTAATTCTCCCCTCTCCAAGCATCAGTAAGGCCAGTTTGCTCCTTTTCTCTGCAGAAGGTTAGAAGTACTTAAGAGAGAGATCGGCAAGACCTTAAACATGGTTTTAGTTGCTTCTAGGCTACAAGACATTAAATTATTGGCTAAGGGAATTACTGTAGCTGTCTATTTTTATCACTGCATTTTTAAAACATTCAAAGAGCAAGACACTCCTTTTTAGGAGAGCAGTGAATGAACCAAAATAAACAAATTACTGCGTGGTGTGAGCAAGGGTGGTGAAAACAGGCCATTTGTGGGTATTCTGTGTGTCAAGACCTATTATTTCATTTTAGTGACCAGACATTTAGTTTTTTCATGTTCTGGCTGTTTGTGCCTGTCCACCCCCTCAGCATAAATTGAAGACATGTTCTCACCTCATGGTAATTGCAAGAAAATCAAATTCTTTCTGCTTTGAGCAAAGAGAAGAACCAAACCAGGCAAACTACATGAGCTGGAGACCACTCACAGGCTAGAGATGGTGATCAAAAGCAAACTTGCACCCAGTAAACAAACGGCCTTCCTAGTTAGGTGTTCGCCTGGCATGCAGAGCATGTCCCCTGCTCTCTAGCTGGCTACTTTAGGAAAAGCAAAAGCCAAGTTCAAATGCCACGGCTCATTAACTCTAAATTAGCACATGCTGACTCTAGATCAGTGGGCAACCAGACAAGAATGTTATTATAAACTAACTACACTTTTAAAAGATATGTGGGGTTTTTTTGCCAGAATAGAGCAAGGAGCTCTTTAGACATTCACAGAATCTGCAGAGCTGGGGAAACCTGTCTGTGCAGAAGCCCGAGGCTGGGGTCACCTGCAGGGAGTTGTGGTCAGTATGAAGCCAGCTACACGCTTATTACAGGGATTAGAAGCATTTCTCAGGACATGTCTGTGCCTGAATGTGCACGCACACTTTAGAAGAGGATGGAGTAAAACTTACAGGAAAGGATGTTGTCACAGATCATAAGTTTGTCTGGGTAGGCCTTTAGGCAAGGAGGTCAATGAAATATTTTTGTCATACATTTTCTGGAATCAACAACAGGGTGCCCTAGCAGCAAGATTTAAGGAGTATCAGCTGCTTAACCTGGTAATATACTTTGCTAAGCTGCCTAGAATTATTAACAGTAACATTCCCCATACGCTTTTTCTTAGTCATGGGAGGAATGGTGATGAAGGACATCTGGCTTCTTGTAAGTTATACCACTGTTTGGCCGTTCTCAGTCCTGCTCTGCTTGATTTTTTTTTCACTCACACCAATTTACCACAATAATAAAATGAAAAATAGGAAAACAAACTAAATCTGTATTTCTCAGGAGGCTAGCCATTTGGGTATGGGCACTTTTCCTACCACGTTAATGTCACTGAGGTAATAAAAAAGCTGCATTCAAACTGCTGACAAATACAGAGAAGATTTGAAGTCTTTTGGACAATGCAAATGGATTCATTTAGATATTTTCTATTCCACTTCAAGTCTACAAAAACCTCCTTAGAGAAAGATGCCAATGTGACAAATACATCCCAGACAGCTATTATACAGTATAGATGGACTAGGAATCATTCCAGTCCCAGAGTAATGTACTGGATAGAAACACTGATGATGACTCAAAACCTCACTGGCTGTAAGGATTTGCAATCATCAGAGGCTTGGACAAGCGGGGAGTCACTTCTGTGAGAAAAAAAAGTAGGGTTTCTATCAACTCGTGACCTACATGCGCAGACATACTCTCAAACATCTCCCTCCTCCCCAGCTGCTCAAAGCACAGCAGAAACAAACATGTGATGAGGTGAGTTTATTTACCTCTGTCTGGTAGGCATCATATAGGAATCCTATTCCACTTGAATAAAACTGGCACCTTTTGTTATACAAAGGTCTGTGTTCCTGTAAAGAGAAAAATAGTCAAAAAAAGTCCTCAGTCTGGAGGAAGCGTGAAGGCACCACGTCTCATGTACCCATGGCAGATGCTTACACCTCTGTGGAGCTGAAGCCAATGCAGACACTTGGGCAAGTGGCTCGCACACCCCTGTGTCGGTTTTCTTTCCAGAATGGCTCTCCTCAGTCAGAGTTACATTTTCCTTCCTCAGTCTGTCACTAAGCTATGTGACTATCATTTATTTCTCTCTGTACTAGTCATGTCTTTTAAGAAGACATCACCCCTGGCATTTAATCCCTTCCTTCCCTGATGTCAAATAGTACTGCTTTATGAGAACGGTCCAGTCACTCTTTTTCCTGGTACAGTTTCTTACTTAGCACAAAGATTTACTTCGCTATTTGTCTTTAAGATATGGCACTTTCTTTTTAAAAGGATTTCAACAATTTCCATAGTGAAAATTAATTAAAATAGCTAATACTTTAAGCATTCCACTTATTACTCACACTTCAAACCCCAAAAGCAAAACAAAGACTAATGAAAAAATGAAGTCATAAAGGGGAAGTAATTTGCACCAAGTCTGTTTTTGCCTTATTTTCCTATATGTATTGCAAAATATACATTCACTGCTCATATTTCATATTTTGTTTGTAATGGTTCCCACAAATTGATATAAAGGAAGAACGTAATGAAATATTCTTGGCCAGATGCAAGTTGCGCGTTCCCAAACTTGGTGAATGGCCACTTGAAGGCTAGAGAATGCACACCTCAGCCAGTTTCAGGACTACACCATATTTGCCTAGGGAGGATTTGACAACTGAAGAGTTCTCTGTGATCAGATGTCATTCCCAAATCAAAGTGTGGGAATGACTTACGTTGGCAAAAAAAGTCTTTTTCAACTTTGTGTCACCTATCTAGTCCTATGTCATGATTTGTGACTTCAAAAGCACTCAGGTGCTCTCCAGCACGTCACTCAGACCACTTCCGAGAGAGAAGATGGAAACCCATTGTGTGCCACCCCCTCTTTCCATGCTAACTTACAAGCAAAGTACTACTTAAGTTGTTAGCAGAAATCTGTGCTGATTAACTTTCACTGCATTTTAAAGCTTTATGACCCATCCAGGAACAACCCAGAAATTGCAGAAAGATCTGTACTGATTAAGATCACTTCTGAGTGTCCTACGCTTGCTGGATAACGAAGTGTGAACTGTATAAATCTGCTGACCCAAAATACATAATCAGGAAAAATGCAGAGCTAAGCAGGAATGCAGACAAGTCAACAAATAAAGCTCATCCATCAGCTTGTTTGCCTTTCTCATTACTCTGGCAAACTGAAGGAAGTTTTGGACACCAGCTCCTAAGGGTTAGAGAAAGGTTAGCTTCCTGCATCCAAAATTATTTATTTATATCACACAAGTGTAAGAAAAAATGTTTCAGTAATTCTTTTTCTCTAGAGGAAAAGCAAATACCACTCAAACAGCATGCCACTAGGACTAGGACAACATTCTTCCATAGGCCTGGGAACGCATTAGCCTTTAGCTGTGACTCCAGGGACAGATCTGATTGGGGGACTTGTACTTTCTCTGCTAGCACAGCAAGCATAGGATCAGCCACAGGCTGTGCTGCCCTTCTTTCACAAAGTATCATACTCCAACCCTGATTTCATCTGTTGCGTGGGGATGAAATGAGAGAGAAGGGGAGTGAGCAGTAGGAATGGCTTTTTCTACCATGAGGAGCAAATCCATGAAAAACTGCTGTCCATCATATTCATAGCAATAAGAAGTTTCCATCTGATCCTGGAAGGGGCCAATGGTCAAGGGCATGGAGCCCAAGTGGTGTTCTCAATCCTGCTGGTGAGGAGAAATGGCTTGAGGAGGGCTGGATGGATCCAGCAGGTCAACAACTCTCTGTACATCTGCTGTCGGGAAAAGGAATTTGGCTTTTATGACCATGAGAGGATCTTTCATAAGCCAGGAGTTCTTGGAAGAGATGGGATCCACCTTAGGGCATTTTTGCCCATAGTCTAGCCAATCGGTGACAAGAGCTTTAAGTTAGGAGCAACAGGGGAGAGAGATGAGGACCAACAATCAAGTGAGGAAGTAGTAGACCAATGAGACAAGCAAAGTGAACAGGGTGATGTGGACAAAAGAAATCTCATAATCAACATAACAGGGCTAATTGGGGCCCACTTCAAGTGTATGCACATGAATAAGGAAGCATCCATAGGACAACACAAGGAAAGCTCTCATCCTTTTCTGGGATGCTTAGCGCACTTTGAAGTGTCTGTACACTAACACACACAGTACAGAGAACAGACAGTTCGAGGTTTGTGTGCAGTCACCGGACAATGATCTCACTGGGATCACATGGTAAGCTAGCTCACAGGACTGGAGCGCTGTCATGGATGGATACAGGCTTTTTCGGAAGGACATGTAGGATGGTGGAAAGGGGGAGCTGCTTTTTATGAGAGAAAGCAGCAAGAATGCATGGAGTTCTGTTTAGGGACAGATGAGGAGCCAGCTGAGAGCTTGTATGTCAGTATTACAAGCCAGATCAAAATGGGGAATGTTGTGGTGGGTGTCTGCTACAGACTGCCTCATCACGAAAAAGTAGATGAGGCCTCTTCAGACAACTGGAAGAAGCCTCACACTCATAAGCCCTAGTGCTCATGGTGTACTTTAACTACTTTATTACTTCAAAGTAGTAAAGGACTTTACCCCAACATCTGGGGAAGGCACAAGGCATCTGCTGGAGGGACAACACAGCAGGGCACAAGTAATCCAGGAGGGCTCTGAAATGCATTAACAACTTCCTAACATGGGTGATCAAGGAGCTGACAAGGAGACGAGCTCCGCTGGACCTCATATTTACAAACAAGGAAGGATTTGTCAGGGATGCGAAGGTCAGGGGCAGCCTTGCCCCTGCTAATGAGATGGTGGAGTTCAGGATCTGAAGAGGAGGGAGCGGGGAAGAAGGCAGGATCCCAACCCCAGACTTCAGGAAAGGAGACTTTGGCCTATGCAGGGATCTGCTTGGAAGAATCCCATGGGATACAGTTTTTGAAAGCAGTGCAGTCCAGGAGAGCTGGTTGATATTGAAGGATCACCCCCTCCAAACAAGCAGTTCATCCCCAAAAGCAGGAAATCAAGCAAAGGCCTGCAATGATGAACAAGGAGTTCCTGATATAACTCAGACATAAAAAGGAAGTGTACAAGAAGTGCAACCAGGGGCAAGTCACCAAGGAGTAAAATAGAGAAATTATAGAGTTCAATTATGGAGTTCAATCCAGTGAGGGCTGCATAGGGCAACAAGAAGGGCTTCTATGGGTGTATTAGCAGCCAAAGAGAGAAAAATATGGACACACTACTGAATGAGGCAGGTGACCTGGTGACAAAAGACATGGTAAAGTTCAAGGTACTCAATGCCTTCTTTGCCTTGGTCTTCAATGAAGACCAGTGGGAAAATCTGGGTCAAGAAAGACTTGCCCTTGTTGGAGGACATTAGGGAACGTTTTAACAGACTAGAGATACACAAGTCCATGGGACCTGATGGGATGTACCCATGAGTACTGAGGACGCTGGATCATGTCAATGCAAAGCCACTCTCAGTTATCTTTGAAAGGTTATGGTGTTCAGGGAAGATTTCAGAGGACTTGAAGAAAGCAATGTCACTCCTGTCTTCAAGAATGGCAAGAAAGAGAATCCAGGAACTACACACTGGTGGGAAGGTGATGGAGCAAACAACCTTGGAAACCATTTCCAAACATCTCAAGGACAGGAAGATGATTTGGAGTAGTGAGCATGAGTTTACAAAGGGGGAATCATGTCTGACCAACCTGTTAGCCTTCTACAAGGATGTGACTGCCTCAGTGGATAAGTGGAGCTTCTCACTCATCTGCTTCTGGATGTTGTTTATCTTCACTTCAGTAAGGCCTTTGGCAGTCTCTCACAATACTCTTGCAGACAAGCTGATGAAGTACAGGCTAAATAAATGGACAGTGAGGTGGACTGAAAGCTGGCAGAACTGCTGGGGTCACGGTGTTGTGATCAGTGACATGAAGTCCAGCTGGAGGTCGCTCAATAGTAGTCTACCCCAGGGGTCAATACTGGGGACAATATTGTGTAACATCTTAATGACTGAACTGGATGATGGGTAGAATGTACCCTTCACAAGCTTGTAAATGAAAACTGGGAGGAATGGCTGAAAAACCAGAGAACTGTACTATCGTTCAGAGTAACCTGGGATGGAGAAGTGGCCCACAGGAACCTCAAGAAGTTCACCACAGGGAAATGCCAAATCCTGCACCTGGGGAGGAATAATCGCATGCACCAAAAAAGGGTGGGGGCTGACTGGCTGGAAAGCAGCTTTACAGAGGGGGTCCTTGTGGGCAGCAGGTTAAACATGAGCCAGCAATGCACCTTTGTGACAAAAAAGGCCAGCAGTATCCTTGTCTGCATTAGGAAGAGCATCACCAGCAGGTCCAGGGAGGTGATCCTTCCTCTCTGCTCAGCACTGGTGAGACACATCAGGACTGCTGGGTCCAGTGCTGGGTTCCCCAGTATGAGAGAAATGGACATACCAGAATGAGTGCAGAAAAGGACTGTGAAGATAATTACAGACCAGAGCATCTGTCATAAGGGAACTTATGTTGTGGAGTTGTGGAGTCTCCATCCTTGGAGATACCCAAAGCCCAACGAGACACAGTTCTAAGCAACCTGCTCTAGTTGACACTGCTTTGAGCAGGGAGGGTTGGATGAGACAATCTCCAAAGGTGCCACCCAGCCTCAGCAACTCTGATTTTGTGAAGAGGGTCAGAGCCTACCTCAGGACATGAGCACACTAACAAGTTCTCTCAAAGTCCCATAGGCTGTGAATTTAGCAAATATACCTTAGCAACCTTACTTTCTGGGCATGCATGCCCTCACTACAGGTTGCTGATGAGTGATGCCACCACAAAACACCAGGAGGCTGTGTCTGGCCCTGAATGCTAAGATCTTCCCCTCAGAAAACTCTAAATCTTGTTAAAGGCAGGGAGAGAGCTGTCTAATCTGCCTTCAACAAGTACAGGATGACCCTCACCTTGGCGCTGGTCTCCTGCCTTACACAGCTTTCCTACCTTTTACACCTCCTTCCTCTTAAAAAAGACATTGGCCCTTTTATTGGCTTGGTCTTTTAGCACAAGTGTGCTTGTGACTGGAAGCAGCACTGTTCCCTGGGGAGAGAGGTGATTGATTAATCCATACCAACTATTATCACTTCATATTTCTGTGCAGCAAAAAGGTCAGAGCTGTGACATGGAAACAACCACTGTGAATACAGTTAATACATTTGCATGCACAATCATGGCAAATAAGTACGTTCCTTCGTGCACCGAATTTTGAAAAGCAAGCCTGCTGCACTAGTAAAGCCAGCTTTCTGCATTCAGTCTGTTCTTCTCAATGCATCTGTACGTGCAATCAGTCTGGCAACCCCAAATCAAAATAAATGAGTGATGACTGAGTGTACAAAAATAACAAAGATTAGATAATATTAACTTGATCCAGACACCCACAGAACTCAACACCTAAAGCATGCAGCTTTTAAGTAGAGGTACACTGGGGATGCTGAATGGTTGCACTGGTAAAAGCTTCCGTTTGAACTAGATTTTCATGCTACAGAGGTGCTGTGGTCTGCCTGTCTACTAAGGCGTTTATATGAGTAAGACACTACACAGACATTAAGAAGTGTTTAAAAATTATCCAACAGTATGTCACGCTGCATTATCACCCACTGGATTTTATTGGCCTCTCTAGTAACACAGGCAAATGAGACACACTTCAAAACTATAAAAGTAATCCTGATGGACTGCTCATAAAATACTTGATATTTTCATAGTGTTCTCTGTAGACTGTGTATGAATATAGGATACCTCCCAGTCCTTGGTTCTACTTGATTTTACTGCTTACAGCAATACTGGAAACAGAGCTACTTTTACATGTATATGTAAGTATATATATATTTCATCTATTAACAGCTGCTTTAAAGTATATAGCAACAATATTCTGTTTAACTGATTTGATATCCTTTGATACCAGGAACCTCCTCAATAAGTGCTATTGGAACTGAGCTATGCAATACCTTCCACTAATGTGTAATATTTTTATATTAATATATATTAATTAATGCATTCCCCTTCTCTGCTTCTTTGAGTAACTCTCTCTAACTGGAAATGGGCAGGTGGGAAAGATCTGTCGGTCAGAGCTCTGCTGATATAGGCAAAGGACAAACACCAGTACGCTGGCAAAGACAGGAAGAATTCTGTATAAAAATGTAGTCGCATGCTTGGGTTTATTTATTGATGTAAAGGAAAAATGGATGGGTTTTATTCCATCTTTCTGAGCACTGGAAAAGATGATTTCTTAGCTAATTATGTATGAGTGTGTTTGCGTATAATGGGCAGATACAGTCAAACTGCCATCAGTCTTAAGTTTAGAAAATTTTCAGAGGTGTCAAAAAAAAAAAACTGGACACCCAGTAATTCTCTGGCAAATCAGAATTGCTCAGCCTTGAGCCCTACAGAGCAAACTGTAGCTCTCCCTGTTCTTGCACAGTTTTTATTTTAATATTTTGCCTGCCTGTGTATTAGAACCTGTAAGTGATGAACAGACAGCTAAGAGGGAAGGCTTTATGCCAAGAAAGAGAAGATTTAGTCCAAATATAGAGGGTTTTGGTTTGGTAGGTTTTTTTCTTTTAAGAGCATACAATAAAAAGCCCACATTCTCTTTGATGGTGGGAGTCTTGCAATACATTATTTGTGTAAGGAAAGTATTCTTTGAACAGTATCTTTGGTGGATTTGATACAATGTCTGTGGGGGAGGAGGTTGTATGGCTTTTAACTGAGTTATGGAAAGTAGGTTTTTCTATTCCAGCTTTTGTTTCCTTGGAGAACACATATATTTTGGATACAATAGGGAAGATTCCATCTCCCTTATGTGTAGGTCAACTTTCTGAAAACTGAGATATAGCATAAACTGTATTAACTGAAATTTATGCCATACTTTACAGACACAAAATATGGCTAATAATTTATTGAAATAATTATATAGTGAAGGCTATTTTTTTCCAATTACAGTATTTATTTAGTCTTAGCTTCCATGGCTGCATTGATAGAAGTGTAGATTAACCAGTGCCAGGGAATGTTCTCAGGCCTGAAATTCGATCATCTAGCCCATTAAATTGTTAGAATTATGCCTGTGATGGCTTTGGCCTGGGCAAACTATCACTCTTCCAAAATAATTTCTGGGCATGGTTTGGAAATTAGCATGGGCCAAGAACCATTCCCAGTAAGTAACTTGGACATTGCCATGCTGCCTGTGACTCTAAGAGACTTTAAGAGTAAGGACGTGGGCTTCACCACGCCAGTTGGCCTGGGGACCACAGAATGGTCCCAGGCACATGTAGAAGACGAATATAGATGAAATTGAGGAGTCCAAAACCAGACTAATGTTTTTAGTCGCTCATTAACTTGAAGTTTCTCATTTTCTGATTTCTTCCTACAGCATTTTTGTAGGTCCTTTTCATCTACAGCAGAGCCAGCAATGAATAGGAGAGGGAGCTGCCAAGACTTTTCAAGTTTAATCCTAAAAGCAAACCGAAACACAACCCTTCAGTGCCAGCTCAGCCTCGTGCCAACAGCTGGGTGTTCTGCAGATTATCACTCCCTTCAAGATCAGGCTCTATGCTAACTTTCTGAAAGCAGGCGTGCAAATAGGAACAAATAAATGTTACTAGCAACTAGCTTTTACGCCTTTCTGGCTGGCTGGATGGAGCATAGTTATCTGTGTCTGCCTCACGCTGACTGTCTGAGAGGACACGGCACATGGGAGCATACAGTCCCAAGAGCTTTCAAACCAAAGAGAGAAGAAACTCATGAAAGGAGGTACCAACATACTAGGAGCCTGGGAAAGCAGGCAGACTGGATCACTGTCTGGGGACCTGAGATAAAGCTGATTGGATCCCACCCTGTACAAATAATTAGAGGAAATGCTACAGATCTTCCGTCATTCCTCTCTCTCTTTGCCCAAGAGCTGTTTCTCAGTATTTTTCATCAACATTCTCAATGAGATGTGTGTCTCCTCAGGAAGACCACTGCTAGGAGATCCCAAGGATTCATAGGAGTCATCAATACAAACACCTTTGTGCTTTCACTCATAAACTCACAAAAAAAATGTGCATTTTTAAAATGCTACAAACAGCTTCCATATTGGCTGTGACAAGATGGTATTAAGCAACATCTGAGTCTAAGGTGCAGGTCAGTGTCCTCAATACCGCAGTGAGAGGGTATCAGCTTTAAGAAATAAAACATCTTATACTTCTGTTTACTCCTGAGCCTTGCAACTCCCACATAAAGCACATGATTATACCTTCTGGCATGAGAAGCAGGGGTGGGTTTTTTTCACAGTTCTTTTGGGCTTTTACTTGTTGGCAGCTAAACATACAATTCACTTTTCAGTTTGCAATTTCTGGAGCAGAATAGGCTTTCAGAAAACAATTTATCTTGCATAATTTCACTATTTTAAGAAAAAAGCAGAAATAATAGCCCCCCCGAACTCTCCAATTCCAGATTTCCAAATATTGAACCCACATCAACTGATGGAAAAGAAAATAAACTAATTACAATAACCATTTTAAACTGGCTATTTTCTTACAGACCTCTATCATCTCATGTGCTTGATAAACAATCTTTAACCTCCTGGTAGACCAACAGAACGCCTTACCCGTAATTCATGAGATGTTAAATTTTTGTAACCATAGTTTACAGATAGTTATTAAAATACTACTCCTCATTGAAATTTATTTGTGTAAGTAATGGCATTATTTTCATAAACTTCGCATTTCAGAGAGCAGTGGGGAAGTGAGGGGTCACTGCCCATCTGTAGGAGCCTCGGAGCAGGATTGAGCATGTGCTCCCACAGGAAAAGGTACCTCCTTGGACAGGCCAGTGCCCTGGTGCTGCCCATCACCACCATGGGGCTCAGTGGGCTTCTTTTCTCTCCCTTCAACATCAGGGACTGCTCTTCTGGGAGCGCCAGGCATCAGCTCCTGGTCTTTGCTGCACTGGAGTGAGGAGATGCGCTCTTTCAGGCAGTGCCAGGGATGCTAAAGGGGCTGGTACTTGAACCAGTCACTGCATCTCCATCTCTCTCATTCACTAAGAAACTCAAAACACATAATAAATTGTCTGTAAGCATTTGGCTGACAGCAATGTTGTGGTTGCTACAAAACCCCAGGTTTTAAAAAACTATGACCCTGAAAGGAAGCCCAGATGCTACAAAATTCCGCAACACTATGGAGAGCTGCCTGAAAGACAGGAATTGTAAAAAAAAAAATCTGAATTTTATTTGAAATTAAGGAAGTTGGGAAAATACAGTTATGGGAAGAAAACAAACTGTACTGGTGGACTTGGCAGTGTTAAGTTTACGGTTGGGCTCGACGATCTTCAAGGTCTTTTCCAACCAAAATAGTTCTATGATTCTGTGATAATTCCTACCTGCTTCACATTTTGACCATGAACCAAGAGAGTCTTTTCTAGACTATTAACAGCTTTTTTCTCATATAGCCACCAAGCTCATCATCAGCTTTTGAATCCAAATGTCAGTTTAGTTTTACTTCATCAAGTGGGCCTCCAAGTCTCTCCACTTCAGCAGTTTTCCTCCCCTGTGATACTAGTGTTTCTTTCCTATTTTTTCTTCTGTGTTTTGTCCTCTTGCGTGAGAGTGTCACCTTGACTAACAACATAGGAAGCTCTGGGCTGTGCGGGGGTGCACAGTGCATGCTGGCTGGGATTTGGAAGGTGAGTAATAAAAAAAAAAAAACAGCAAGCCACTTCTGAACTCCCATAGTCCTATGTCTGTGCAGCAGCCTAGCCCCGAGGTTGTGCTACTGCCAGGGGCTGCACTGGACTGGACCACCAGGAACAGAATGTTTTCAAATTTTTTGCCATTTTTAAAAAATTCTGCCCATAATTAGCAAACTGTATTAAGAAACTATAAGCCCTAGAAGTAGGGTTTCGCATGTTCTTTTGACCTAAGCTGCAGACTTGGCGAGAGGGTGTTGGTTCAGTTTCTACATGTATTGCCCCTGCCTCAAAAGTCAAGAGTTCCCAAATGTTGAACAAACCATTCAAAGTGATGTAGAGAGAGACAGAGAGAGGGAATGCTTCTGTCCATGCCGTACTCCTACTGCAACTACAACACGTTAGTGACCCCCTGGTGCAAATAATAAATTCCCAGTCTTGTTTAAATATTTAGGATGCAGTTGTGACAGTATTCGCTTACACGCTTTGGGTGAGGTGGTGCCATGAGAGCAATGCTGAGAGTTTCACCCCAGACTGCAGTCAGCACTCACCCTTTCTCGTGCTTTTCCATCTGCCCTGCATGAACTTAACTTAGGAGCTAATTTTCTTCCAGAAATGCTGGGCTCCAGCCTAGCGACCCTGCCTGTCTCGACTGCAATGCTGAAATAACCCACCTTCAGCGCTGAAAATAGGAGAAAAGCAGCTGGTGTGGCTTAAACACTTCTTTACTCTCACAAACCAGATTTACTTCACACTGTGCTTTCCAGGGGCGCTTTTTAGGATTTCTATTTAATTTGACAGACTACATCCTACAGAATCCTCTTCTTTTAGTGCCTGGGAGCAGTAGATATTCATTCCAGCTCTTTCAAACCAGCAAGTACTCGGAGTACCTGTATACTGTCATGGCTTAAAAACACACATACATGGATCTGTCTCACTTTGTATTTCCTCATTGATTTTTCCTCTATTTAAAATTTTTTGTAGTGGTAGCCTCAGTCTCACTCTCCTTTATTTGGGGAAGATTTCTGTAGTAATGCTACAGTCAAATGAAAAGCCTCCAGATGCTGGAGCTGCACCATTTCTCGATGATGTGCACAGACAAATCTATTCTTGATGTGGACAGACAGGTCTGTTCTCAGATGGATACTGTTCCATTAGGAGAGGTTAAATCTTCTTCAAACAGGTTTGGTCTTTTCTTTCAGTGACTTTTGGCCAACGTCTGCCTGGCATGAAGGTGGCAGGAGAGGCCCATCAGACCTCACCAGCACACGCAGCGCAGCAGAACAAGAAGAAGAAACGTGAGCTGACCCCCCTGCACAACCCCATAGAGGTTCGGCAGCTCCGGTGCCCTTAGCTGATGCAGGTGCAGGTGGTGGCAGGAAGAAACGAGGTGTGTGCAGAGCTTCTGAGTGACACCATGCCCGTTTGCTCAGGGGCTGCCGTGCTGCAAACCAGTATGTCACCAGAGGCAGTTGCTCTGGCTGTACTGGGGAGTGGGGGCCACACAAGGCTCCAGCGCGGAAGCCTTCTCTTGCCTTAATACCCCAGACCTCTGGCAAATCCAAGCCTGGCACTGGAATATGACTCCTTTTCTTCAGTCAGGTTTTGCTGCCTCATGTCTCTCAGGATGAGGCTGTAGACTTTCCCATGATACCTGCTATTTTGCATAGTTAAAAACTTTGATTTGCCATTGGCTTTTACACAAGTTTCTAATGATGCAATTAGCTGATATTATTCAAGGCTGTAATTTTAGTTATTGCTTGATGCAGTTAGATATTAAATTGCTTATTATAGTTGATTACTTACATTGATTACATTACCTTGATTATAGGGTTTGTTATATGAACTGATTGCTCTGTCTTGATTATAATGATGTTGCGCCATGTGAGTAATTAACTTTTCCACAAGAATACAAGAACTGTTTATTCTGTTTCTGGTAATGTAACTCAAATATATGAAATACAACCCATCTCCTCCTTTTTGCCTTAATGCTATCAGAATATGTAAGAAATATATAAGTCTCTAAGTACTACTGCAGGAAATGTCATTTAGCAACACACTAACCTTTACACATCTGAAATACTGAATATCCTGCTGACTGAAGTGTAGGGGGTTTACATTTATAATGCTTTTTGGATTTATTTTACATTAAAGAGAAGGAAAAGAGGCTGCATTTAATGCATCTAGTTGAGCAATATATATATATTGAATATCTAAATATACAAATAAAAGTAATAGTGTTGCAGTGTTGATATTAATTTTCAGGGCATGGCACACCACTGACGGGGACCTTTAAATATCTCCATTATAACGCAGGTAATGTAATAACAGCTTTAGGTATGAAATTTTTATGTTAGGTATAGAGCAGAAAACATACAGAAAGTTGGTGTTTATGCCCAGCAATTTGCCATCAAAGCTCCCTATCGTGCTTGTAAAGGGAAGACCCCCACCAACACACATCACAGCACATTAAAGTCCAGGCTGAAAGGGTTCATCCAGATGGAAAGGACTGCAGGACTAGGCCCCAAAAGGTAAGAGAGTAAAAAGTCCATGAGAGAAGCCCCAGGAGGAATGGAAAGATGCGAGTTGAAAAATTAAGATGGTCAAAACAATTAGTGAAATGATTCATGCATACCCTGATTGCTCAGGCACAACAAGCTTTTCCCCACCTTTACTGGCTTGTCATTGTGAAGCGCACATGCATTTCAGAAGATCAGAGATTTTCAAATACATGGTGTTCAGTGCACCAGAAGCAAAAAAGCCACTGGGTATACTACTGGCTGGGAGTGCAGAGAGACCTGCACTGAGGCATACAGACAAGGAAATTCTAGGCAGGTTCAGTAAAAAAAAAAAAAAATTAACCATGATATCTTAAAAACATACTTTTTCAAACTTGGAATTTCTCATCAAAGACTAAATAAATATATTACAAATGTGAACTTTCATCACCTATCAATGCCGGTGCAACACATATTTTAATGTGCTGTTAATAGAGCCATTAATAATCATCAATCAAAACTTTACTGAATACCTGGGAACATACTTTTCATGGACACTATTTGCAACTGAATAATCATCCACCCACAGAGAGAGAAACTCCTGCTACATGATATTATTATTCTTACTAATCACGGTTTCTTCTTAAAGATGAAACAAATAAAACCTCTGTTTTTCTGAAACCTTTTGCTAGGGCAAAATGCAGCATGCTTAAATAGCCTAAATTTTTACTCTAGTTGAATTTAAGGAGTTTTACATGCTCTGCTGATTTAGATCCATGTGAATAAACAGCACTTCTTTCTTCTTTTAACTCCACTAGTTTCTACACAGGGCAACTCAAAGCGTTGTTTTTCTTTGACAAATGATGGAAAAAAATGCCAAGTATTTTTGCTGTAGTCTGAAGTCTGCAGGTGGTTACTCCCTCTCCCTTCTATGTATCTGTGTATCAGCTTTGAATTTTTTTCATAGAACAGAAACATCTGTTGATAGTCTAGAAACATTTCTGAGAATAGGAAACAATGAAGGTAATTATCTTCTGCTGGCAGCACATCAGAGGGAAGTAGATTGTGCTTTTCAGAGCAAACTGCAAGGCCTTTGACCCCGTCACCCACCTTTCTCAGGATTAAACTGTAATTAACTTGCTTTGTGTGCTTTGCATAAATTCCATCATGGCTAGTGCTTGTAAAGATGGAAGTAGACAGAAAATCTCCCTTGATCCAAGCTGCTATTCTACATTGCTAAATACCGTCCCCCCCAATCCCCGCCAAACTGATTTTCGGATGTATAGGAACCACACAGATACCGAAGATTATAATCTATGGAAAGAGATGTAGATTATAGAAGACTATAATCTATGTACAAATGCAGAAGACTGTAATTTATAGGAACTAGAATACCAGTGTAATTTTAAACACGTAACAAATCCTGCTTACTTTCTCACCTCTCATATTATTTCTCACACTAATAATATGATTATTAATGTGAGTAAAATGTGAAGGTTTTCTGTCCATAACTCTAGATTTGAATTACAATATACTCAGTGGAGTTCTCACCTATCTAATTACGCCAGAAGCAATGCTAAAAGAAAAAGATTTCATTTCCAGAGCCAAAGAAATTGGAAGTGCCAGATTTGCTATTATCCCAATGCACTGAAAATTCTGCCCTGTTGCACACTGACATTGTGCTCTCTGTGAGACAGAATCATGTAACTAAATGGTCATTAGCTTTCATATGCTCAAATGTGTGGGTCATTCCCATAAATGGGAGCGCAAACTCCTAATTTAAAATAAAAGAGCAGTCTTCCTACCTCCCTATTGCATGCAATTGTGGCAAGATGTCCCTTACTGCATCTTCAAGAAATTTTTACCTCAAAGCTGCATTACTGCAGCTTGAATGACCAAACTAATGACATTAATGAGGGATCTCAATGTGGGCTGTTACGTCTTAACAAGGGAAGCCAATGAACCAATGTTTGTGTCATGGGGTGAGGAGAAGCAGGACCAGTCCTTGGTTTCGCCAGCAGTGAAGGCTTTTGTCCTACACAGTGGTGCAGATGAAGAGCTGGGAGGGCTTGAGACAGCCTCCTCTCTGTCCCTGTCCTGGGGCTGCAGAACAGCACGAGGAGACCATGTAGTAGATGTAGACAGATGCTGCTCGGAAAGGAACCATGAATCTCTCTTATTCCTTCCCATCGACAAGTGAATTTCTCTTTGACTTCCAAACACACTGTGTGTGCTGCCTAATAGTTTAGATGGTTGGTGCAATTCCAATCCTTTTCCCCCTGAAAAACAAGTTGCAGCAGGGAAGAAGAAAAGGCATTTTAAAGAATTTGCAACTCGGCTAAACCTGAAAAAAATTTCAGTGGAGAAAAAAGAAAAGAGAAGCTGTATGAGCAGGGGTCTTTGTCCCTGCCAATGTGAGAGGCTCTGCAAACTGGAGGGGGGGATCTTAAGAGGTTCTCCGAAAAACGGGTTGCCATTCTTTTTCTTTCTGGAAAATACCTGGCAGCCAAATTAAAGCATCCTGCCAGCTCCTCTGTAATGTCAATATATTCAGGCTGTTTGCATAGTATGTACCTGTCCGGAAAGAGAAGAATATCAGACTGCAGATTCTTGGGGACAAATTCCCTGAAGCCCTCCCCTGTCCCTTATACACTGTAGGTTCTTTGTGTTCTACTCCAGAAAACATTAGCAAAATGACAGTTTCCCCCTCAAGCCCTTGAATGCATCCAATATATTCATCATTGGGCTGTCTTGTGTGTTACCCAATATCTGAGGAATAGTGTTTTTCGTAGAGATATTATTTCAGTTATGTTCATGTTAAAGATTGCATTTCCTTTGCAGATTTGAAGACCAGAAAACCTGGATCATAGAATCATAGAATCATAGGGTTGGAAGGGACCTCTGGAGATCATCTAGTCCAACCCCCCTGCCAGAGCGGGGTCACCTTAGAGCAGGTTGCACAGGAACGCGTCCAGGCGGGTTTTGAATGTCTCCAGAGATGGAGACTCAACCACCTCTCTGGGCAGCTTGTTCCAGTGCTCTGCCACCCTCAAAGTAAAGAAGTTCCTCCTCATGTTGAGATGGAACTTCCTATGCTCAAGTTTGTACCCATTACCTCTTGTCCTATTGCCGGGCACCATTGAAAAGAGCCTGGCCCCGTCCTCCTGACACCCACCCTTTAAGTATTTGTACACATTAATAAGGTCCCCCCTCAGCCGTCTCTTTTCCAGACTAAACAGACCCAATTCCCTCAGTCTTTCCTCATAAGAGAGGTGTTCCAGTCCCCTAATCATCTTGGTAGCCCTATGCTGCACCCTCTCCAGCAGTTCCCTGTCCTGATCAGAAATCTTGATAAATGGTTTTCAGCTGTTTTTAATCTGTGAACCTCTAAATGTTTTCCAGCAGGCACCAGGTCCTGGGACCATACAGAGAGACCTGCTGATGAGAGGCAATAGAGTTTTCACCTGACCACAAAAATTGTTCACGGGACCCTTCTTTGAAGACCCTGCTCTTATAATGACCTTCTGAATAACATAGGCTAAATAATTCCACCCCAAGACATCCGTGTCAAGTTCACAACTTCTGGATAAGATTTGTAAAATCATGTAAAAAGAAGCTTGGGATTTAAATATTTCAGTGACAGAGAACCATCCATACTCTTGACAAAGCTCTTCCCATAATTCATTATTGTCAAAACTATGCCTGTGTCATGGTTTGAATCTGTTTAGCATTGATTTCATCCTACTGCACTTTCTTGTGCTTTTGTGTGAGAGACTAAAAGCCCTCTGTTACCAGATAAACTTTGATTATGTAGATACCTTAGAGAGACCAAGATCAATTCAATTCTCAACCTTTTCTTTGATAAACGAAATAAATCAAACTTCTGAGTACTGTTGCTAAAAGGTGCCGCTCCAAATTTCAGATTTTTCTCCTCTGAACTCCTTCCAAGTTGATAATGCCCTTTCCAAAGCACAAAGAAACACCAGACGTGGAGTCAGTAATCTAGCAATGGTCCCACAGGCTATACCTGTATTGCCAAATAAAAGCCGGAGACCAATCTCCAGTCGAGGCCACATGGTCCCATCCACACTGCTCATACCCACACAGCTTAACATTATCCTTCTAGTTCAGATTTGTTTTCAAGAGAGCTTGTGGGGGTGGTCTGAAACTGAGCTAAACATTAGACGGAGGTTTGATGCTTGAGTTTATTCCATAGGAGCAGAGTAGACATGGCCACTAATACCTTACAAAATACTTGTCATCATAGGTAACTCAGCTTCCTCTTGCTAGTAGACACTACTGTCCATTAATTCATGGGTTATGTTAGCTCAACTAACTACAGTATTTCCCTGGAAGATTACTTTACCACACAGATGTTTCATCCCTCCTTGGACCTGCTGCTTTCCAAAACACAGTGGCTCCATCCTAGAGCTAGGATCCTTTTTCTCTACTCCACTCCTTGTGCTTCAGCTGAAAATATTAGCATGGCAGAAAGGCATCCAAAAAACCCTCCTTTGGCCCAGGAAGGTTCTTCTGGCAAAACCACAATACCCTACAACAGCACCAATATAATTGCAGTTATTGTAGGGGAGATCTTCACCTGAAAGCAGGTGATTTTGCCAGAGCAGACAGCAAAGCAGAGCTTCCAGGCTCCGATGTGGCAGGAAGCACCAGACATCTGTAGATATCTGTAACTCATTCCAGAGCTCTCCATTAGGCTGGAGACCTATCCAGCATGAGAAGCTCTTCTACCATCTGGATTGTGATGTTCAAAGAAGAGTATTCATCCTTTGATTTAAGGTGTATTCAATTGCATTTGGATGCATGAACATAACTGTTACCTGAACGTTGTCATAGAATCATAGAATCATAGAATGGTCTGGGTTGGAAGTGACGTTAAAGATCATCTAGTTGCAACCCCCCTGCCATGGGCAGGGACAATTCCCACCAGACCAGGTTATTCAAAGTCCCATCTAACCTGGCCCGGTCACCTTGCAGTACAAAAGAGGAACCTTAGCATACTGGCTTAAACTGGCTGCAAGAGTCCTCCTTTGCTGCAAGCCCTAAATTAAGTCCATAAAAAAGAATTAATGCCCCCTTGTAATTAAGTGTTACTATAGGAATGAAATCTGTGCTTCCCATCTCAGTATCAGATGCAAGGTCTAATACTGTTATTTAATACGGTAGGATAGTTGACCATTGGCTTCAAAACGCACTGCTTGCAAAATTAAACACTTTGTATTTAGGAAGTTTACCAATAAAACATTTTCCACTTTGGTGGATCATCAATATAAAAATCTCTACCGAACTACTGCTAGTTTTCAGTTATAAATGTTTAGTGCTCACTCTGCTAAAAATACCAACAAAACGCTTTACGGTATAAGCTATGCCATGCTATTATATTAATGAGTCATACAGGATGGAAATGGAATTAAAAGTAAGTAGCTGTAATTTTGTCTCATGTAGCAGCATGGACAAAGTAAAATGCATTTAGTGTTCTTCTCCAGAGAAGTTGGCTAACATAATTGCAATGAGAAATTCTTTGAGTTGCGTTTTCTACCACCAGTTGTCAAGGTAACAACTTTGTTAGACATGGAATACAACGATTTGGGTTTTTTTTCTTCAAAGGAGAGACCAACAGGCTTGCTCAGAACATTTTCAAATGGCTTTTTAGGAGATATGGCTTGAAGCGTGCAAGGCTTTGGGATGTGACAGTAAGCCAAGGCACATGCCATGGGCTTACGAAATTACCCTGTAGTAAAACGCAGTGGTCGCCAGCAAAGCTGATGGGCACCCCTGCTGCAATTCTTGCCTGGGTGTCTGCAATCTGCACAAGAAGCTTCAAGGATGGGAAGAGGAGCGACACTCTCGGCCATTGCGTGTGCAACCACCAGATGGTGCCATCACTTCTTGAGCGCACACATGCAGCACCTGCATCTTCTGCCCAAGGCCTGGGGAAACTCGCTGCTGGGTGGGCTTCCCACTCTGTGGTCCTGTGCTTACAGCGGACATCGTCAGATCTTCATGGCACTTCCGACTGTACTTCTCGGAATAACTCACGTCCTGAGGCGAGGTCTCATAATTTTTGATGGTTTCAGTCATCACTGGATTCACTGCTTCTAACTTGGGTCAATGCTGGCTTTAAACTGAGACAAGTGAACGCTGCAGCCCCAAGACCTGCTGTGCTCCCTACCACTCGCCTTGGGCTGGCACCGACAGTTGTTTGTCTGTCTGTCTGTCTGTGATAAAAGCACAAGGGGTGAGTTTTCCCTTCGGTCTGCCCTAGGCAGGCTCCAGTGCCTTAGTACGAGAGGCAAGGCAGAAACGTGAAACTAGGGGAAGGAGGATGCCATTCTTGGACAGCCACCCTTATTTAAAACCCCACAATTTTTTTTTTTTTTTTACTTCTGACAGCTGATCTGTACTCTGTAACATGTAAAATGCTGAAAGCACCAATGTTTGCTGAGGCTGATAAACCTCACAGTGCCAACGCATCTTCTGTCCTCGGGAGGGAAGCTCGAGCACCAAGTGGCCGTGATGATTTTGCAGCTTCTCAGGCATAAAGGCATAAAATAGCACATAACTAAGAGTATTTTACACATGCTTTCTGTGAGAAAAAAGCAGCACCCAACTCCCTGGTCTGGATTCTGTAGCGCAGAAAGGTACAATGCAAAACAGCCCCGATTTAAATCCTTTGGACAAGCTGAACGAACCAAAATCCACATCCACTCACGTTACTTTCTGCTGGGGCTGGCTGGGACTGCAGATTTGGAATGTATTTATTTGTTCTCTGGATAGGGGCTGCCATCTTGATATTACTTAGTACAACAGCTTTGAGCTCTACCAACCAGAGCCCAATTCACATCAGCACCCCCCAGACGAAAGACACCATTTTCCCATTGTCAGGTCTCTGCGCTTCCCAGAAAGTAAATTTATATAATGCCACCCTTAATAAACAGTATTTTGAGTAAACATACATAAAAAGAAGATAAATATCTGAAGTTTACTTTCTAAACTCCCAAATCTATAGGTAATTACACAACTGATAGGCCTCAGCAGCCCACACACTGCACTTAAACTGCCTGGGTGAAGATGCCATGCTAGAGATAAGTACTTTAGTGTCCTCCAGTTCAGCTACAGGTTCATTTCAGGGCTTAGTGTCTGATGATATGTTTCATTTCAATTAATTCCTTAAGCCACCGCTATCAAGAGGAAGAAATTATATCAGCTGAAAATGAAATTACATCAATGTGACATAGAAGTCATTTTGCAGAAGAGGAGAGGAATCTTAAGGGACAACGTAACACTACTAGGTTTGATGTGCATCTCATGATGGACAAGCAACTCTGCTCTTTCACAGTACCCTTCTTTTCCTTATACACATATCCCTCTAACATCTATAGGAGTTTTGATAACTTCAGTCATCGATGCAAAGCTGGCACATAGACATAAAGTCTGTAAGAGTGCAAAATGGGAGCCCAGGATTACAGCCTGACTCTCTTGCTGTTCCAATTCTTGCACATCTGAAGTGCTGAGAACAGCTTGTGAAAATCTGCTATTGTAAACCAGAATCTAATGTGTTGTCTCTGCTTTTAGGCAGGATGGGAACTTGAACTTTTGCTTGAAGTGAGTGATGTCTTGCCTAAGGCACCAAGAAGCATTTCCTCTATATAAATGCAGTCACATTAAAATGCTTCAGCTAGACAAGATCACTTACCACAAACATACAATTTCAAAGCCACTGCAACACATTTTTATCCCAGAGGCGCTACAGTTGGGATCTAGTCTCCTTCAGAATAACTTCTTAAGTTAACAGACTTATCCTACATCATGAAAAACGTACAGATTGTCTCTTATTGCTCCACCATTTCACTACTATGATCCAAGGCAGTCTGTAGCAAGAATAAAAAAGGCCCCAGATCTCCATAATCAAAGCGACCATTTGTGTTTGTGCTTTCTAGTGAAGATGGGCAAACCCCCACTGATCTTGGGCAGGATAATCTTATGGATAAATGGATTTTATCCTTTCTCTGGACCATTTTTCACAACATTTTCACATTCCACCACTTTCTCAGTTTCTTGTTTGTGGAGACTTAAGAAAATTCTTGAATGGATTCGGGTCTATTTGTATAAAAATACAGGTCTCAAATCACAAAATAACAGAGCAAGATGCTCTTCTCCTCAGGCTCTTATAACATGATTTCCCTTAGCATTGTCCATTTCAGGTTTCAGTTCCAAATACAGTACCTCATCACAGCGTTTTCTCAAATCCCAGTAATAAAGTACTGAAGCAGGCCGTGTTGTCTGCTACCTGTAAAAGTTAACCTGAAGTGCATCTGATTATTCTGCTCATTTGTCACATCACCATTCACAATCAGAAGCTGTGTGCAGCTTATAATTTTTCAAAGGATCACCACCCATTACACTATCCAAGCATTTATTCAAAGATGTGCCCATTCAGCCCACCCAGATAAAAAACACGGAGCTGCTTTCAGAAGGCCCCTGATGACTATTTCAGAGGAACACCTTGGAAGCACTTCTAAGACACTTTAGCTACACGGCCCTTGGCCGAGTTTTTCACCAGACCTTACAGCTCTCCATGGCAGAGGAACCCAGCTCCAAGCACAAGGGGACAGCACAGTGTGTATATGCAGCAGCTCTGATCTGTAGATTTATGCTGTCCCTTCATTGCACCACATAAAATCAGACTGTCTTAAAAATCACTTCCTTTTAAAGCATGTTGATGCCTGACCACAAACTGCATTAAACCAGAACTTCAGCTAAGAGGATGTAGCAGTAATTAATGATAAGGTACATAAGGGTCATTATCAAAGTCTTAGGCTTTATAAACACAGAAAATTCAGCCCAGTCCATGCTTAAAAGAAAGCCAAAAATGGTAATGAAATGGCAATTAACAGAGCATCCACACTTTTTTATTATTTTCTGTTGGTTATAGAAATTTCAAAGAGAAATGCTAATGCATCTTTAAAAATAGTTGAACCTGAATCTAAATTCTTTGTATTCTGTTAGGATTTGTAGTGTCCACGTAAAATCCTGCATCTGTGCTGGAATAACCCCAGGCAACAGTTCAAGCTGACTAGTTAGCAGCTTGGCAAAGAAAAAAAACAGATGTGTTTGTGGACAAGCTGAACATACGTTAGCAGGGTGCTTTTGCAAAAGTGATGGCCAATTGCGTACTGGGCTGCATTAGTAAACCATCACCAGTAGGCTGGAGGAAGTGATTATTCCTTTTTGCTGAACACTTATGAGGCCACATCTCAATATGGTGCCCAATTTTAATCTCTTTCCACTATAAGAAAGACCTTGACAAATTACAGTATCATCACCACTGGAGGGCCACAAAATGATCAGAAGACTGAAGGATAGGATGTACCAGGACGGGTTGAAGGAACTGGGCTTGTTCAGTGAGGAGAAAGGAAGGCTTAGGGGTTTATTTATCGCTATAGTGAACTACCTGAAGAATTGTTACAGAGAAGAGAAAGCCAAAGGGGTGCGTAGAGAAAGGATAATGGCAACAGTCCCAAGTTGCAATTTCACTGCTGTATCTTCTGGTGTTCTTGTTGGTATTATCCCAAGCTCTTCAGCTCTGCTTTTTCCTTTTCATGAATCCCCTCTTATAAATCTGTCCAGATGTGGTCAGTGAATTCCACTCAAGAATATGAAAAAGCAGTTCTTATAGTCAAGCAAAGAGGACTTCCCCTGCCCGAGCCCTTGGTTTCTCCTAGAGCTTTCAGGCATGTCAGAGTCTCTTTTTATCCCATACTTCAGGAAAATGCGACTGGCCATGTGTCAGTACCGATGTTCCATGATTCCCAGCTGAGCATATGAAAAGATGATACAAAGCATTTGTCTCCACAGCCTAAAATATGTTCCCGTGCTTTTGCTACCTGTCATCTTCCTGACCTTCTCAGGAAGCTCTTGCAAGCAATTTCCTCACTTCATAACTGGATTTCTTGCTGATGGCTGTTTTAGGTTCTGCCTGGGAAACACCTGCAAAGCTAAGGATCATGTGGCAATGGTCAAGGCTCACAGTCACGGATAGGAGGGTGGCAAGTACTGCAGAGAACGTGTATGAGGTGGGACCTGGGGTCTCCCTGTGTGCTGAGAGGATGCTGTCGCACAACTGGGCTATTCTCATCTGCTAAATAACAAAATATCTCAAGGAAACACTAATGCAGATAATGGATTCCTGTGATCACCATATTTTTCTGAAATAACATCACTGCATGTTCATTCCAGCTTTGATTTGTTTCATTTGATTCTGGATTCAAATGATGAAGGGATGCAGATGAAGGGAACAATGGCAAAATTAACTTTACACAGTAAATTGCATCTGCATTATTTTTAAATAAGCTACTGCTGTTTTAAATCAAGCTACCTTTCCTTCAGTGTTCTTAATTTTATAAGTGCTGTGCTCCAGAGCTTTCTATTAAGGAAAGTGTTTTAAAATGAGTCTTAAATAATTTAAATATCTCTTTTCTGAAATACATCCCTTTCCTGGAAGATTTTTTGTCAATTTTATGCCTTCTTGGGAAGAAAATAAAACAGAGAAAGCATTTTATTATTCTATCCACAGATTTACAAGAGCAGGAGAAAATGTGCAACAGTAATAGGTCTCCATTCCACAGCAGGCACGTACTAAGAAAAATCTATAATAACGTGATTTGTCCTCTTTACATTCCTCCCAACTCAAATGAAGTTAAAAATAAAATGAAAAACAGGAGACATTTCTTATTCCAAACTGATGTGAAGGATGTTGTATTTGTTGTTGGTCTGAAGCCTGCCTGGCTTCATCTAGTACTTCTCCCTCCAGGAGAAAAGGGACCTGGAGCCTTGGTATCAGCATCCTGATACTGGGGACAGAAAAGTGAACGCTGCCCAACTCCTCCTTATGAAAACATT
The DNA here is from genome assembly GCA_013398915.1 of Dromas ardeola. Taxonomy (NCBI): domain Eukaryota; kingdom Metazoa; phylum Chordata; class Aves; order Charadriiformes; family Dromadidae; genus Dromas; species Dromas ardeola. Next base: position 52,879 of record VYZM01017437.1, on the reverse strand, counting down.
ATGGCTTTAGTGTAGAGTTGGGCACCCGCTCTGACATGCCAGGAGTTTGTCCTTTCCCTGAACAGAGGACAGTTTAGTCCCATTCTCCAGCAGTTATCCCCCAAAAGCAGCGGCCAAAGCAGCAACAGCACAACATAGGTCTGAACACAGCTGGTACTGGCTTGTGGGGAACGAACTGAACGTGATATTACTGTTCTCCCTGAAGGAAGTTAGCTGTGATGCAAAGAGGAGGTAACACAGTGGCAATGACACCATAGTCTGCATGACACATCTTCTTTTGATAAGGCCCCGCCTCTCCTGTAAATCAAATTGGGAGTGTACTTAACACTGCCACCCCTACAGATTTCCCCATCTGCGTTAGTCAGAGAAATTAAGTGATGTACACCTTTATTTCACCTGATCCTATTAAGCTCCTTATTAGAAAGAGGAGGAGCATGATAATAAGTGAGTGTGACCATGTTGAGATGCAAATTAGTTTTCCAACGAAATGGTACTATTAAGTATTTCTTTGTTCTGTAATACATGAAGGAGACCAGAAGAAACAGATGTAATAAGACTCAGCTCAAATATAAACAGCTGGAAATGGATCTCCATGAAGCGTGTCATGCCATGACTGAAGCAGCTTCATGTCATTGGGTTGTACATCTCCAGCACTCTGAGAGATGGCTGGATGGTGACCAGCCCCGTCCAGTCTCAAGCTCTGCACAGATGATGGAGTCATACCCAGTCACTGACTTAACCAGGTACAGAACTGCACCCAAGATTGTAAAATGCTGCCATCTTGGGTGAGTGCAATGACTTGTGCCTTGGTGCTCTCCTACGACAACTCACTGGCCCACTTTCACCCCAAAGAGCACTGCAATGAACTGCATCACTTTTAGTCCATAACGACACATCAAGGGCATGCCGTGACAGCAACCAATGGCTCGCAGCTATTTATGCTACAATAAAGAGGAGGTGAATATAAACTCTAGGTATTATGTATAAGATGCTGTTTCTTCAGATATAAGGGTATAAATATATTTGAATATGATACTGTTGTTTGATTTAGATAGGAAGCAGTGTCATTTCTGGAATAGCTAAGTAACGTATATGAAAGGAACTTAATGCCAAAAGTGCAAACTGACAAAGGAAAAAACTAGAAAGATGACAGGGGCGATGCCTGTCTCTGTGTCTGAGATTGAGCACACACACACTGTCCTCTGACACAGTAACTCGCTTCAGAGAAGGTGACGCCGTGTCTACCCTCAGCGTTGGAGGGCTGTGGCTGCACAGTTGCATTGCAGTTATAAGATGTAAGACTGTACAAGTACCATCTGAACACTTCCTAATGATCATATCGAATCAGGACAAAAATAAGTCTGGTTCCTGGGAAATAAGGAGACAAGTCCAATATTTGAATAAGTGGCAATGGTTTTCTGGGGCACAACCACTGAATTTTCAGGAGTAGGAAACCTGAAAAAGAATCTGCTTCCCTTCTCTTTTAAGCAGCTCCCATGGAAAGACTCCCTGGGCTCACGCTAATCACAGACAAAGTAATACTAGGTGTCATCCAGAGCAACAGCAGGACAAATCCGAGTAAAAGCAGGCCACTTCAGCATCTGGCAGGGTCTGTTTAGCACAAAACATGATTACAATCCAGAGTGTTTATTCATGCTCAAATTGCACAACTCGGTTGTTTATACCAATAGATGTCTCCTTCCTTGTGCAACGCACATGAGGTTCTGAAGCCCACATTTGGTTTAAAGTCCTCTTCAATAACAGTAGAAAAGAAATCAGTTTACAGCTTTATGCTCCAAGAGATCCAAAGCCAAATTATTCTGATGTATTTGCTAACAGAAAATTAAGTATAGTTCTAATGATGCCAGTGGTGTTGTGCTGCCCCTCAATGAACATAAGCAGAAAGATGAAGAGCCCCGTGCCATTTCATAGCACCGAGGGGGTCGTATACCCTCACACTTGCTGTATCATGCAGCACACTACATCTGAGCTCTAGTGTCTATTAAAACATATAACTAATTATTTCCTGATGCTTTTGGGAATCAAGGCTCAATTAAAAGGTTAGGTTCAGATTGATTTTTAGGTATTCTATCACAAAAGACAGAACAGCAAAAAACATGTTTATTATGCACACTGGCATATTCAAATGACCCCGCAACCCAGTCTGTCTTGTTCTTCTATCGATCCTTTTTGTCTAATATTTTAATTTGAACTCTCTGAGTTAAAATAGAAACAGCTTTGTTCTAAGTATGTCTAGTGCTTACACAAGAAGGTCATGAGAAAGATTCCTAGATGCTCATAGACAGTAATGAACTAGTAACACTGCAGCTACTGCAGTACTGTAAATGCATATAAATGTCATTTTGAAGCAGAGATGGCAATAACTTTGGGGGAAGAAGGAGGACTGGGTTTTGAAGACACACTGGAAATACTAATTGCTCTGGTTAAATGACCCACCCTGTGATGGCAGGCAGACGGTGAATTTTGGGTTTGTCACTCAGTAGGTTCCCCCTTCACAGTACCTCTAACCAAAGGCTGCCACTTCCTCTGCTGTCTCTGTTCCAACAAAATGTTCCCTTTGTGCTGTTGCAATCCACCTCCTTCTAAAGATCCCACAGGGACTTCTGGTGCTCATCACCGCATTTGGTGCGTTCCAAATCCTGACCATGCCCACAAAGCCTTTGTGCAAAAGGCAATAAATGCTGGTGGTGGCTGAAGTGTCTTCCCCCTCCTAAGCAGGTATGCATTTTAACATACTTGTCATTACATCATTTTACTGACTTCTGCATTTGGAACTCCCTGAGAGATGAATAAGCAGTTGGCACCATCTCTGGGTACTGGCGTGATGGGCTTTCCTGTCGATTTTTTGCCAAAAGACATTTCTCCATCAAGGAGAACTATCAAAAAACCTAATGTGATGCTAGACATAAACCAAATGAAAATGCTTTCCTGCTACAGATTACATAAGTGATCAAAAATGAAAGATGACAGAAAATCACTGTACTTACTATGTGTCGTGCTGCAAACACTCCATCAACTATTGCACAACAGAACGCTGCTACCACGCCAAAGCTGATAAACACGATGGAGGCTACTAACTGAGAAGAAAAAAACAGATTGAGTAATGTTTTCAATAGAATTCTTTAAGTTAAGCAATTACACTAATTTTTCTAGTATTCTTAAATGATGTTTCCCCCTGCTGTAATTCACTTTAGATCAGTGTGGCAGGATGCCAGTCACGCAATAGAAAAAAGTCAGAAATTCTTGATGCTGGGTTGACATACCATCAAGTCTACTTGAAAAGCTTAAATCTTTCTAGAGAAAATTAGGTCAGCTGTAAGAGTTATTAAATTCAACGGTGATTTCTTCTAAATCAACTTATTTAATAAAACAGCAGTGGTGTCCATAGGGAGCATGGCAAAAAGCCATGTTCCTGTTGGCCCACATCAATCTCTAGAGCTTTACCACAGTGGCAGTAGTTCACACACGCACATAACTAACACTGCGCACCAGTTCTTGGGAACCTGCTGCATTCCCCCTGCAGCCAGCTCCATCCTGCCGTAAGGAGGCAGAAATCCTCAGAAAGCACTGTTGGCTGCATCACCCTTCAACCTCCGCTATCCCTTGGCTCTCCAGTATGGCAGGGCACGTCTTGTGAATCTGGTTGTCTAAAGATCTTGGCGTGCAACTCATAGATCAAGAAGGCTGTGGGCTCCTTGTAGAGGGCTATTATCACTCCAGACCAGTGGGCTGTGCTGCCCTGTGGCACTTGCATTTGCTACAGACCCTGATCTCTTTATTTGAAAAAGCAGCAGTGTTTAAAAGTTCAGATTAAGTCATTATTGTCCGATACTTCTATACTGTTTTTCAAGTCATAGCAGTCAATCAAATAATTAATGGGCTTAGCCAGGTGTTTCCAAATTGCCTGAGCTCAGGATGAATTTACTGGAAGCTGACCTCAAGGTGGGTTTTCATTTCACACATGAGCAACTTATGGATGATCTACTATCCCCAAACCAACATTTTCCACTTACGGAGATAGCTTAAGTCACCTAATGAGTATGCTGGCCTTTCAGTTTCACCATATAGCTATAAGAGACCACATACAGAGGTGGACGGTAATTTAGAATAAACAGGAGCTATGGAGTTGGCTTTGCATTCCTCAGTCATGTTGGTGAGCATCTACCAATCCAAAGAGCTGTGTGAGAGTCAAATGTTGTCAGCCAGAGTCTGCTGTTCTTATCCATGACTACTAGCAACTACTTCAGTGAGCGGTCCTTTTGAAATTAAGAGAACGATTTCTTGACTGAAGTAATATTTATTACAAAGCTGAAGTGGCAGAATGTGACACTCAGAGGTTCTTATGACTTAAATTGACTTCTATATGTATAGATAAAAGAAGAAATAATATAAGAACACCACAAAGAAATCCTCAAAATAAAGTTACAGATTTATATTCTCTCTTAAACCTCCCATTGCTTATTGAGAATGTGAGAAACACATAAACAAAGTACAAACTTAATTACTTCTAAAAATTGCATCCAAGACAGCCAAATGAAGAGCTGTTGTAAATTCAAAATCTAATTTTCCTGAGTGGTAGGTGATTGCTGGAGTTGTGAGCTAGCACTGTCAAGAAAGAAAAGCAGTGCAGTTCATTTAAACATAGAGAATTTTTGTTGATAGGTGAAAGAAAGAGCACTTTTAAAAAAAAATAAATACTGATCCATCTCATCATCTCATCTCCATTTTTAATAGCAGTATGTTTTGTCAGGAAAACTATTCACTATTCACAACAACGTATTTTAACCGTTATTCAAGAAACAGTTTTGCTCTTGCTGTTCCACTGCTCTGCAGCCAGGCTTCTCTACAGCTGTTATTATCAGAACATGTTTACTCATGGTTCTGGTACAGAATACAATAATTTGATTATTTACAAGGGAACCATGAAACCAGTTATTAAACAGTGGAAATCGTACTGTGTGGGCCTAACAATCAAAACCAAAAGCAAGTTGTTTAACAGAGGTGTTTTAGAAAGAGGAGAGTAAAACAGCCCTTAGAACGAGGGACTTTCGCACATAGTATTAACTGAAGAGCTGTTATCTTCGGTCGCATCACAGAAATACGGAAACACTCAAAAAGCAAAACTAGTGAAAGGCTGGAGCACTAAATTCCCACGTGCTGCCTTTTATTGCAGAATTCACCTGTCTTAGACAGCCTCTTGTCCTTCAGCAGGCACACAGCACTGCTGGCTGCACTGTGTCACCCTCCCGTGCAAGCAAGGAGGGTGCCTCCTCGTGAAGGCAACAGGGCCCAGGGACACCCCATGGACAGAGAAGCTGGTCATGGATGATGTCCAGCTGTCAGAAAGGCACCTGGCACGGGTACTTGGCCACCAACAGTGATTCCCCGGCATGGTTTTGGAGTTAAGAGTTGGCCACAGACCAGACCCAGCGGGGAGTTCGATGCATCCACCCTGGCCGCAGCCGTGCTCTCACGTACCCACCACACCTCAGGTCCCCAGGCACTTTCTGTGCTGAATCACACGCTGCTGGCACCGTCTCCCCGCTGTGTGATACGCGGGGACGTGCCGCCAATGTTTGCCAGCAGACACACAGAAAATCACATCGGTCCCCAGCATAAGCACCCGCTTGCCACAAGCTGGTACCTCGCTGGCTGTTTCCAGCATCCCTGAGAAACACCTCTGCCAGGCTCGCCAGGCTCCGGGTCTCTGTTCTAGCAAATACCTGCTTTCCCCATGGCTCTAATTTAGCCCCTACCTGCTTTCAGTCGAAAGGCACAAATGATCAGGTAATGACAGCCACTTCTAGCACCAGATGCTGTGTGAGATGCCTCATTCTCTCAATTTAGACTAAGTAGATCTGAGACTTTGGAAAAATACATGGATTTCTGTTTTTGGAATCACCTCGGTATCAGCTGTAAGTTACATTACATCTAACAGATTCACTTTGCTCATGCCAAATGGCCTCCGATGTCTCCAAGGGTTGTGCTGTTCATCAAGTCTCTCTGGGATTTTTTTCCAGGCAGAGGAAGAATCACAATTCCCCTGATCAATGTAAATTGAGAAACACCGTCATACAATACCTTTTGCTCTGGAAAGTTAAGGCTTTGCAAAAGGCTGTGTAAATGTTATGCCACAGGTTTCTAAAGCCCTTTTTATCCCCGCACAGGTTCAAGCAAACATATTTGAAAAAAAAAATATAAATGCATGGTGCAGTTTGTTGTAGGTTGCCCCTAACATTACATTCCCAAAATACAGTTTAATTCTGTGGGCCTTTTCACTGGTTTGATTTCCCTATGTCACCAAGCTCAGAACTTAATATAGGCTTAAATAAATCTGCTGCACTTTTTCAGTACGCTGAGGAGGAAGATGTAAGAGCCGAAGTTTACAAAAACTACATCACAAATCCAAAACAGAGAATGGCTTTCCACCCCTGGTGCAACCTCTGTTACCTTGGCACCTGAGCACGGCTCTAGATTAAAAGCCCGCAGAACTAAGACAATTAAACCCATTGCATTGCGTTTCAGATGCTGCTATCAACTAAACACTGCCTGTCTTGTGAGGTAGGACAGTATAAAAATACTTTTAATCATGAGTTAATTTTCTCTAATTTGGAAAGTTCTCTCCTGTGTGGCCCCTTCCCCTCCCACAATGGCCACTTTTTTCCCTTGCCCTTGGGACAGAAGTTTTGCTGCTGTGATTAAAATTAAGCTCAGGCAAAGCTCCTACTACGTTGATTTTCACAACTGGGCTAATTAGGAGGTTTCTCCTACTACACCAGGTAATGCGCTTCACAACTTATGGCCTGCCAACTTATTCTTTCCAAAGGTTGGTTCTTTAGTAATAGCACTGCTGTAATCAAGGCTCTGCTGGAGGATTGTCACACCACAGGAGATAGGATTATGTCATGTTCCTTATTCATTAATGCCAATTCCAATCACAGCACCAGTTACAACGACACGAATTCATAATGATGAAAAGACTTCTATGACTGCCCAACCTATGCCTGAAGAACTATTTCCTAGACTGGCTTCCAGATGAATAAAGGAAGAGAAATAAACACAAAATGTCTCTTAAGAGCACCAGTTTTGGTACAGCTCAGGAAGACAAGGACTGGGTCCGGGATCCCATGCACAAACGCATAACTTGCTTCTGACTGTAATATAGCTAATAACCTAGCCAATGCCCGCAGCAGACACCCGTATTACCAGCAAGGCCTTCAGACAGAGACGCTGCACACACAATGTTGTCAGGTGTTTAGATCAAGCCTTGCTCTTAGATCAACTGACCAAGTCAGAAACCGAAAGCATTTCCATTCGGTATCAATACTGAATTCAGCAAGTCCAATCATACGTTGTGGAATATTATCAGTATCAACAGGGAACTTTGCTTCAGATTTTCTTCCCCCTCGCTGTTGTTAATAGCAGCTCAGGGCGTAGAGCTGAACCTAGGTGACTGCTCACTGACACCTGAAACGGCTTCTTGCTCTCCTCTCCTTGGTTTGGTTCCCTGCTGCCCAGCCCTCACTCCTGCTCTCCCTCCCAAAGGGATGTGTCTCTGCACACCAGCTCCCCTGCTTGCCCAAATACACAGCAAGCCAGGGCAAGCCACCCACTAGGCAGAAAACTGTTTGTTCCCCCAAATTAATTAAATCGGGTAACTGTAAGGAGAGATGAGCACTAGACCCAGTGGAAATGAGAGGGTGAGACCCCGTGGCCAAGACAGAAAGGAAGGTGGTCGAAGTGCTGGCAGCAGCTATTAGGTTGTCTCACCTATTTCATGTAATTTGCACTCCTAGGGATGATCAAAGTAAAAGCTAGGTTTTAGCCGTAATGAATAAATTATAAGGACTGGGGTTATTTTGCTGCTTAGTGGTCAAGGAGGCTTTTGTTTTACTGCCTGTGATGTCTGCTGTTTTCCAGTATCGTGTCAGGGATAATTAGTAAAAATAGCAACATGAAAAGGCCAGTGGGTGTAACACAGACAGGGGAGAGCTCCCATGAGAAATTTAAGCAACCTCACATGCATAAAGAGGCAGAATTAATTAGATAAACAAACATTGGGAAAGAATACGGAAACCATGAGAGGTATCAATTAGTATGCCAAGGAGAAAAAACAAGACCAAAATCTGCTTTCAAAATAAAGGTGGCATTTTCATTTAGAAAATTTCTCTTTTTTTCCTGCCCCACATCCCGAAGGGCAGAACGGTAAAGGGCAGAATTCACAATTATCTTTTGTTACGCCTGAGATACTCACAGTTAATTTACATCATACGGAGGCATAGTTAATGCATCCTGCTTTCTCTTTTTCTCCCTTTTTCTCTTCCCGTGGTGTTGATGCTGAACTTTTGCAGATAATTCTTCAATTAGGCTACTCACAAGGGCAAGGGATGGCAGAAGGGCCCATAGTCAGGAAATGTGCACCAGGGTGACTTAATGGTCCCAGCTGTCCCCCAGCCCAAGAGGGCTTAAGCAGCACAGTTGAGTAAGACAAGAAAGGGAGCACAGACATCTGAGTCTGCTTACTCCGGCTCCACCAGGCACACATGGAGATCTTTACAACACGGGCTGTTTCTTTACTGGTCAAGACTTCCTGAGTTATTGGGAACTTGCACCATTTGCTGTGACAGTTAGTTATGGAGATGGGGGAAATTAGCATCTGATCGTATTGACACATGCCCAGGGTTGTGCAATAGATGCGCTGGGTCCCACGACAGGAGATGGCTCACAGCCAAGCTGCCGTGGAGGAGTGTCCATAATGATATAGCATGTGCTAGCTGCCACACAGGCCATTGTCTCTCCAAGCTCTGGGACACCTCTCACCAGGCACAGCTGAGGAACCCAACACCGCACAATATCCAGCGCCCAGGCTCCCTTGGGCAGGGGAGAGGCAGCAGTGCCACGCTGTGTGGTGGGACACATGAGAGAGGCGACTTTATTGTGGCCTACCAGTATCTTAAAGGGGCCTACAAGAAAGCTGGTGAGGGACTTTTTAGGATGTCGGGTAATGGTACGACTAGAGGGAATGGATTAAAACTAGAGATGGGTCGATTCAGAATGGACGTTAGGAAGAAGTTCTTCACCATGAGGGTGGTAAGATACTGGAACAGGTTGCCCAGAGAGGTGGTGGAAGCCCCATCCCCGGAAGTTTTTAAGGCCAGGCTGGATGGGGCTCTGAGAAACCTGGTCTAGTGGGAGGTGTCCCTGCCCATGGCAGGGAGGTTGGAACTAGATGATCTTTAAGGTCCCTTCCAACCCTGACAATTCTATGATTCTATGCTCCTCTCAGTACCTGAGTCTTGAGGGAGCTCTGCAAATTAACAGGTGTTCATACAGTGTTGTCTCTAAATGCATAATATCACATATTTGTCTGTACACATTTACAAATACCTGAGTCGATGGTCTGTATTGATGCTCTCTGCTTTTCTCTCTTTTTCTAGTATTAGCACTAGACTCTCTGCTGCAGATACTCTGCTATGGATATCTCTGTACATGCTCAATGATTTCTTCCCAGCAAATTTCCCTGCAAGCTTTGACTAACTAAATGTTTAACTGGCTTTTATTCAGTCTCATTTTGCTACATCTTTTCAAAACAAGTATTTTCATAGAATCATAGAATGTGTTGGGTTGGAAGGGACCTTTAAAGGTCATCTAGCCCAACCCCCCTGCAGTATGCAGGGACATTTTCTTGAGAAGCAGCACAGGAATACCCATCTCAACTTCTTATTCCATCACTTTTGGCTTTCTTAATAGTTTTCACAATGCAGCATCCTGCTCCAGAACTGTCCATCTATTATTCTGCATCCATCAGCATTCTTGGTTTTATATCAAAGTTGTGAAATGCCCCTTTATGGCCTACTGCTTTGTCCAGCAGGGACATTATGATATCACCCTATATGCATCAGCCACTCCCAAGCATCCATCTTCGCTTACCATTTCTCTTCAGGATGTGAAAGCCCATGGTTCAAAACTGCTCCTTAGTACCTTTGTTGTTAAGCTCCTTGCAAGGCTTCCCAAGAAACCCATGCACAGAGCATCTCTCCCATCCTCCTTCCCCCACTCCCTGCCAGCGAGCAGCGGCCGTGCCGTTCTCACGGATGCCGGTCATCTAGAAAAGTGGCATGGAAACATTTTGCCTTAACATTGTATTGTCCAAATAAAACCCTTGTATGTCAACTCTGACAGAGTCTAGGTCTCTCAGTTGATTTCACCCTCTAGAAATGTTCTCTTGATAGTTAATCCTTCATTTATACCAATCCACTTTGCACTACTCTTTCTGTAATTCGTCTTGTCTTCTTTAAACCTGCTAATGCATTTGAAGATACACTTTCTGTGAAAGATGCTATGTGAAATAAAGATTAATTTTCCTGTATTTTTATCTTCAAGCAATGAAAGAATGGTGGGAATTAAATCAATAGCCATTACGAAACATGAAACAAAGTTATTGAGAAGGGCTACCTGATTAATATATTCTTTCTTCTCTCATAATCTAGTATTAGCTACAAAACCAGACCTAAAACAGCCAGGAAATTATTTCAAATTGTTTTATGAGCAAATCTTTACTATAATGACCAACCTACTGAATGAAATAACTTATATCAAGCAGTTTCTGTGCACGTAGACTTCAAAACTGGAGTCACTGCTACGCTGCAATCAGAGAACGAATTTGATATATGTGTAAATGAACACATATTAATTTCAATATAATTCATTCACTGATGAGTAAATGCCTGTCTTGACCCAGTTAAAATTGCCACCACTGAGGATGCCCTGTTGGGTCCCCTGGGAGTTTGGGAGAGTCTTAGAATTCCAACTACCGGAGTCCAGCAGATGTTACTAAAACAAAGTTGGAAGAAAGACCGACCGTACTCAGTTCACATTTTCCAAGACAAGAAACAGAAGGCAACCTAAAGGAGTCTCTTTTTTTTATTATTTCCTGGGGCAGGGTTAGTTTTATTATCGGTGCTCTTTTAAGCCCTCGCAGCATCCGAGGACCCCTGTTCATAGCCCAGTGACCATTCCACAGTTACTGATTTCCTTCTAGCAGCAGCGCATCTCAGCTTCACTCGTCTCGTTCCAACAGCACGGGTGTATTTTCTCCCTAGTCTGAGCTGATACAACCACCCCAATGACTGACCCTCCCTAGTTCAAGCAGGTGCAATACATATGCTCTCCTCCACCCATGTTTTAGGTGCTTTTAAAGAGATTTGTTTAAACATCTGCTCTACTTTTCTTTCAGCCCATTACATAGAGTGCTGACTATATGATCAAACCTCTTCCCCCTGTTTCAGCTTCTTCCTGGTAGGTAGGGGAGCACTGAGGCTCCCCAGGGCAGTTCAGGTGTAGTGTGCTTTTACAGGCAACACTGCTCTCCGGCCACCTTCTCCTGGCTTTGTGAGTCCTTGTCTCCCTATTTCAAAGTCACTTTCAGAATCAGAGTTGGCATCCCCAAATTATTACTTTGTTTCAAGAGCTGTTTTTTGGCAATGAACTTTTTCATTTATTTTAATTTTTTACATCTGTATGGTTTTTAGTTTTTTATTTCTTTGGGGTGTATTGCCATATTCTATGACAAATCACATGAACTGATTCCAGATGACTTTTCAGACCAAAATTATTGGAGCATTTGGTATTGTATCCTCATGACTTGATTCATTTGTGCATATGTAAGTATAGACTGGGGGATACCAAAACCAGCAACAGCACGCCTTCACAAAGCAGATGGGCCCGTATTCGGGAATCAGCTAGGCTCTGCTCAGCAGAGTTACTGGGTGTGAAGCCTCAGTATGTATTTCTGAAACGGGAATGTTGTGGTGTTCCATCCAAAGTGAAGCAGTAGTTCTTATCCAGGCTGCCGGGTGGTACCGACAGTGGTGGTTTGTGTGTGGTGAAGCTGCTAAGAAAATTCTCCTAAGGGGTTGATTTCATCATACATAACTCTAGCTACCTAAAATATTTATGTATTTGTCTCAGGTGGTTACCCGTGCTCCTCTGTAGTCAACAGAGAGCCAGACAATTCCAGATACCTCCTACAGCTACTGCAGAATGGGATGAATTACCTTCTGATGGTATCTGTCTTTTTTTCCACTGGCTATAGGGGGAGCCTAGATGAGGAAGTATCTGTGCTGACAAAACCAACATCTTGTCAATACTTCTTTCATTCCCTTGGTGTTGGCTGTTCTGATTTGTGCTTTCTCTTCTCCACTTCAGAATTTTCCTTCTGTCATTTGCCTGGGACTTGCAAGGGAGGGAAGGGAGTAACGTGGAAGGAGAGAAGGATGCCTGGGATTTGACAAAGACAGAGTGATGTTATACAGAAAAAAAAATCATCTGGATTTCACAGCTGGAGAAATGCTAATGGTTTTGGAACCATCCAAAGCAAGCCTTAGTCCAGTAGGCACTTCAAACTGGTAAGAATTCCCTCTTGCAAACATCAACAAAAACACTTATCTAAGAATGGCTAAAAACAATTAGAGATTTAAAGATATCAAATGCAGTCAAGAAGCAAAAACCAAATGCAGCATTAAAAGGAAAAGGGACAAAAGTAAAATATAAATTTAGATTCACTGATCAGCAGTGCTGACATTATAGGAATCCATCACATACTTCCTTTCATGGAAGCTCTTTTATTGATTAAAATGGAACAAGCTCATTTCATCACTTAAACAGAGGTAGCTGTTCAGAGCCGCATGAGAACAATAAACCGGGGATAAATGGCATGCCACGTGGCATAAAAGTTTATGTTTCCTGGTAAAAAATGGTGGAATTGATATACATCAAGACTACTACCGCTGACACTTTTAGCAGCAGGAACTTTTTTTACACCAAAGTCTGTTAGTGTCTTTACAAATCCTCTTTCACATTACAGGGACTCCACTGGTTTCTCAAGACACACACACTCTTTATCAGAAATGCATTACAACTACATTACAAGCTTTCTTGTAGTGAAGTTCTACCCGCAGAGCCTGGAAGATTGTATCTGGCCAACAGGGATACTCATCTGTCTAATTTGATCTCGTTCTTCAACAAGAGGATCAGAAACCGCCTGTCCTTTTCATAGGGCATACCCCACCTCACCTTCTTCCCCAAGCACGCATGAGCACTTATCCCGGATTCCTTACCGAGACTTTTGATGCCCTGGTCCTGCATGCTAGGGAGAGTAATTAATTTCTTTATTGTTCCACGAACACATTTCATAGGCCATAACGTTTACTTTTGTTTTCAGCTGTGTGATAGTAATGCTTTCATTACATAAACAGCACAAGAAAACAAACTGGCAGTTAAAAAGTGTCCTATTATGCACTTAATTTTGAGTGCTGTTTCCAAGCACAGATCTTAAAGGAACCACATCCCAAAAGACTACCACTTAATAAGATGGAGGACTTAAATCCAATTGGTGGCTCGAGCCTGTGACTCAAAAGAACAGTGCCAGCCTTTAAAGACTGGAGTGTCCAAAATAAGCTGTGCTAGTGCATGCATATTTTCATATATATGTATGTATGAATGTATGTATATATCTCCTTCTGTTTCTATAGAATTTAAGCTTCCAGAAGCAAAGTGAAGCCTTTCTGGTTGCCAAGAGAGCTCTCCAAACAGACGCCAAAGTCTCTCTTTCCTAAAAATTTTCCCTTTGTAATAAATTTCCCATTGCTTTCTACCAATGATCACAGGGAAAATATGGTAGTTTCTGATCTGAGACTGAGCTAATGCTGTGTTGGGTCACAAGCTGGGGAACATGGGGTGGGTAAGACCTGGGGCTGGTAGAAGCAACAGACCAGCATAGGGTTGTATGAGAGGGAAAGAACTACTGTGCCAGGCTGCAGCTGGACGTACTTGGTGGCATCTCTCTAGGTATGTCAGACAGACGCAGCCCTGATGGCGGAACAGAAGGATTACTACAGTACTTCCCATTACAGCTTTACTAGCTAAACCATCCTGGCAGACACACCTATAAAGAGTGCAGAAAGCACTTTGCACAATAAAGACATAGTGTCAGTGACATAGTGGCATAGACTTTTTTGTCATTATGTCAGGTATTTGCCAGCACGTCAGCTGTAAATACATATATATGTGTGAACATTTATTACATGTTATATGGTTAGAGTATCATAGTACATTTATATATTATAATATTTATATATACATAAATATTTGTATGACTAGCTGATGAATCTGCACTGGCAAATCTGAAAGCATAGACCTGTAGATTCGTGACATGAAACACACATCTAAAAAGAACTAGGCAGAGAAGAGCTGAAACACCCCACACACTTCCTTTGGTAATGCACACAGTGAGAGCATCTATTTTTGTCTTTGAGTCCCTGAACTTCAAAGTTCTCAGGACACTGTGGGGAAATTTATACTATTAAACTTCAGGCATTTAACTCACTGACAGCGCTCGGATGATGGTTTCACGGCGTAGTGAGTTGATATAACGCTTTATTCCTAGCAAAAGGGACGAGTCCTGTTCCCTCCTCCCACAGACTCCTCTCTACTCTCAGCCATACAGCCCCACCAGCTACTTTTGCTATGTCTGATGCTCACTTGGCTATGAACTTTTTAACTCACTAATCTAATGGAAACTATTTTTGACCCAGGGAAGGAAGAGGAGAAGAAGGAGGAAAGGAGGGAAAAGGAGAAAGGAAGACCTCTCTGTGTCAGTGGCTGTTTATATTTAACTGGAAATCCTCACTTTAAATGCAAAACATCAAAGAACGGCCCTAAAAAAACCCCAAATATTTTACTCGGTCCTTCATTCATGGAATACACCATATTAATAACAGCAAAATGTCTCTCATAATATTATACTAACTAAAATAAATTATAAACAACTTTTCAACTATTTACATTTTTATTGCCCATAAAAATTTCTTATCTTAATTTCACTTGCTTTCACTTTGGATGGTGCCTTCATACCCACAGACATACACCTGTCCTCATCCTGTTCAGCTGAAATGGCATCTTTCCAAACATCTCCAGTTGTTTGTCCTGCTTTACCCATGACTTTGCTGAATGTTCTCCTGCATTACAAGGAGTAACACAGATGACACAGATCTATCGTGGATAGACCACATTCAAAATGTTTCCCAAATAGGATTAGAAAGGCGTCACAAAGCTGATTCCTGCCAAATAAGGCAGGTAATATCCAAGACTGCACCATGTTTATAGCATAAAAGGAGACTGGACAGTCTATATATAGGCTGCTCTGCTCTAAACTCAAAACTGGGCAGAGTTACAGTATATTTTCGTAATCTCCTCAATATCCTAGAAGAGAAATATAATTGTCACTTAACATGAGATCCTTCTTAATACATTCTAGCTATCTAAAATTCCAGAGTCTAGTCTAAATCAAGGCTCCTTCCAGAACCTAAGGAGAGAACAAGATGCCTCCAAAGGGCACCTCATTAGAGGGGTCTAAGAGCTAGGCATAAGAGAGCAGGAAGATGCTCTCAAAGAATAAGCTGCCTGATCTTACCAGCTAATAAGACACTGTTATATTTTGAAAGGAAGGCAGATACCTAAAGAAGAGCCATGCTCGAGCTCATACAGGTGTCAGTGTCAACCTATACTGATTATCTTTATATAAATCTCCTTGTCTGTTTCTGCAATGTGCTGTTAGATCACACCACGAAATCTAGAGCACATTTATGACTGAAAAGATTGTGGTAGCTCTTTTCAGTTTTAATCATCTTAAAGGCGCTAAACAAGACAAGGATGATTGCTAATTTGTTCCATTAGTATCATTTTTACGTCAACACTAATTGTCTTTCCCTGAACTATGTGAAATATGGGCACACAAAATATAATCACTGAAAAAAAGAAGTGCTGTTGACTTTCTTTGAAGCTTGAGTTCAAGGGAGAAAAAAATACACCGGTAATGACAATTGCCTTTACAGTATCTGCATTTCCCCTGCACTACAATAAAGACTTCTTCCATTTATTTGTGCAGAAACATCATAGTTAGTCACAGGAGATCTACAGAGTTGTAATGGGTTTTATCTTTACATAAACAAGATACTTTAATTAGATTAATGTGTGATATGGAATCTATCAGCAATTAGCATCTTTGATCAAAATCTACACTGAAGCCAGTTTCTTCCAGGATGTTCAATTGGCATAAAAAATTAGATGAAGCACAATATGTTTGAACAGAGTAGGTATCCATACCAGTATCTTTTTCTGATGCACGTATTAATAACCACCACCTTTTCACAAAATGTCCAGTGGGGGCATCTTCTGATGGACATAACCAATTTACAAGATACAATGGCTTTGAAAAGTGAAAGAGGTATGGCTCTTAGAATTCTGAAAACCGTCTCACACATGTAACTCCTTTAGAAAAGCTTTTCTTCTGAAACAAATGCAAATTCTATTGGCAAGAAAATAATCAGAGATAATATTGAAATACTACCTCACATACATCTCAACACAGGGTAGGAATGCGTGCACTGTTAGGGAAGTCTATCAACTAAAAACAGAAGAGAAAATTATTACTTTGTTTTTCCAGCTTTTGCTATAGTTGCTTTTCAGCACTTAATTTGAAATCTAATTATTGCTGACAGAGATTGGGAAGCAAGCATGTTAAAGCACCTAAACTTAGCATCCCTCGAGAAGCCTGAAGAAATATCTTTGCCTTTTCTGTTTGTGTGCAGAGCTCCGTGTTTTAACCTCCCTCATGTTTTCAAATTCCGCTTTTGTCAGAAGCAATGTCTCCTCAGCTAAAATCACTACAACCATCTCTCTGAAGAAGTCGAGGACCAAGTTTAGCCAGCTGAGCATTAGATTTATATCTGAGTATGTCCTAGACATGTCAGCAAGAAAATTAACTGTGTTAGCATGAAGAAAAAACAAAAGCAAGACTCAGCAATGGATGAAATCAGGTCTCAGACCTGCTGCAGACAACTGTCTTCACTGTAAGGACTACCGAGGTTTGCGCTAACTCACACAACCTGAGGGGTCACTCCTGCTTCTCTGACCCTCCCCTGTCCTCTCTGTGTCCTTTATGCTCCTGTAACTTCTCCCACTCCCCTCCTGCCGTAGCGGCTCTCTGCTTGTATCTGCGCTGTTGTTGGGGTGACTCCCACAACCCTACCAAGGGCTCTTGCAGGCAGCACTGCGATATCGCAAATGTTGAAAACCCTGACAGTTGTTATGGTGCCTTTGCATCTCCCAATCAGTCTTGCAGGCGCCACAGTTTCAGCACGCTCATTTTCAGCCTTGTGAACAGCACGGCTTGATGAGACTGGCATTGGAAAGACGTGCGAGTGGAAACTGTGAGCCGGCGCTTGGTTTATCCGTCGGGCTAGCTAAAACAACATGCATGGTGTCTTATCGACATTGCACATTTAGAGAGTGCTTCGTTTCTGGGTGCCGGCTTATGCCACCTCCACATTTATCTCAGCAGAAACCTTTTACAGCACTCCCTCAGCTCTACTTACTGCTCTCAGCTCTGCTGCCATGAACCCCTTGCGCATTTAGCCTTCCCCACCTCTGTATGCAATTTCAGCATCTCATTTTCTAATTGCAAATACTTCATACTATAACGTGAGGAGACAGCAAGCAAGCAAACAAGCAAGGACACTTCATGTCTTACAATCAAATCCGTTTGATTTGAGCAATATTATATTTTCCTCCCATCCAGCTGGACTAAGTGCGCCTTTGGAACAAACAACGTACAACTATGCTCTGTTCTTCGATCCGCGACCTGCTGTGCAGGGGGCAAGAGAGGCAAAACATTATTCTTCATTTTCTGCTGTTTGCCAGTGAGAAACATCCCAAATCAGTGCAAACCTTTAGTCAAAGGGAAACTTTGTTCTGCTGGCGCCAAGTTCTGCATAGCAGAGCCAAGCAGGAATGCTAAGAGGTGAAGGGAAATCACACTAGTCAATGAGGCAGAGCCTGCTTCTGCAAGTGGCAGTTCCTTTGAATTAAGGGTTATACCTTGGTCAGCACATTGAACTCCCGCTGTGGGCCCTGGGATGCCAAGAACGAGGTCAAAGAGGTGCAACATTATTAATGTTGTGTTTTAAGAACAAACCATTGTCCATTCTGCCTAACTGTGCTTTCATTCTTTCTCAAACCCCACGCTCACATTTACTGAGTGCTGGGTATTTGCTGGGCTAGTTCTGCTAACCGTTACAGATTTCATATTGCACTAAGCATTTCATCAGCAACGTCTAAATCTGGACTTAGAGAGGATAGGTCACAAGGAAACAGAACTTCAAGACAAAAAGAGAAACAGATTTATGGATAAAAGGTCAATTTAAAATAGGTTGTTGGGTTTTTTCCTAGTGTAATTGAATCTACATTAATTTTCAATTAAAAAAAAAAGTAAAAAATCAAGTCATTACGAGGGCCAGTCAATTGTCAGAGCTACACCGGGTTAAACTCAAATTATACTGCAGTAATTGTTCAAAGGAAGTCCAGTTAAAATAGAAGCAAATGAGTAAACAATTTCTTTTCCTTCCCACCCCCTTTTGTCCTGCTGCAATGCATAGAATTTTTAGTTACAGGAATATGACATCTCTGTTACACATCTGTGCTTGTGTAAGTCTTTACAATCTTATTGATGACTGCAAATTTGTTAAAGCTGCTCTAAGCCCTTTCAATCGAATATACCGAGTTACACCCCAGGGAATAATTACTGCCCTCAGTTGTAGTATGACATAAACCCTTTCAATCTCATTTCCATAAGGTTTGCAAACAAGCAGCTCAGCCTTAGCAAAGACAGTGTTAAAAGGCTTAGCCCAATGTGGACGGTACTCAAGGCAAGAAGCATAATTAAACTTTTTAGTTATTTTATTGGTCGGTTCCCCAGAAATGCAATCTTTCAACAGCCAGATCATCACTATGTGTTACTAGCAGAAAGCACTTTTCCTTGTTCCATGCTGGGAAATGCAAACACGCACCAATACCAAACAGACGGGACGCTTATTTCTCCGCAGTCCTTGTACAAATGACACAATACGTTGAGTATTACATGGTTTAACCGCTGCTTACCCACCTTACATCTTTTTCGGACATTTTACTTTCTGCTAAGGACAGAAGCTATAGAAAACTGAGAGGCAGATTAAAGGAAAACTGAAAGATTAAAAAAACCTAAAACATTATGCCTGTTAATAAAGTAGCATGAATGCTGTGGAAGACAAAGCTATTTTCATCTTCCCACCATTGAGTCTGCAACTTGGAACCTGCTGTTGATCCTGGTCTCTGATGTAGAAATCAGGGGCAATAGTTCTTAAAAAGAAATAATCTTTTTTGTTAGTAGCAAAATTAACGAGGCCTGGCCTGCTGCAGATTTGTCTCTCACAGGTCACGTCCCATTTGGATTCTCCAGTGTTTAATAAGAGGGGAGCTGATATTGCAGCCTTTACCACCGTGGGGGAACTAATTATTAATTCTCTCCTATATCCACTTGTGAATTTTTATCAAATTTGAAGGTACTACACAACTTTGATGTCTCTACCTCTCTGTTGAATTTGCCTGAAATTGGTCAACACATTCAAAAAATGGAATGGGGAACAGAGGAAGACACAGACAAACGTCATGGCTTTATAAATCTCATTCCTTTGGGAAACCCAGGTAGAAACAAAAGTTAAAAGCAGAGGAATACGTAATACCTGCAAATACGTCACTGAAACTTAAAGGCGACGCAAAAAGAAGTGATATTATGACAGAATATTGCCTACCTATAGTGACAAGAAGACTGCATTTACAAAGAAGAAAACAGGCAATCACAGCAGACTACTTGAAAGTAAAGTAGTTACTTGTTAATAAAAAGCTAAGTAAATCCATCATTTCCTCCTCTGAGCTTAACACCACTCTTGATTTCTACCAGTGAAGGCTCTGAGTTATGAAATTAATCATATTTCATGATGCTTGGCTATAATCAGTCTACTGTAAAGTGCACATTGGACATGCTGTTATTCAACCAAGACACTGCTATTTTTTGCCAAGAGTGAGGAAAGTGTAAAAATTTCCACAAATCCAGTCCTACACACTTTCCTTTACCAAGATGCCCCAAGGACTTTCTGTGACTTCCTCACATAAGTAACAGCAAGGGGTTTGTAAAGCCAATCTAATCTAAAAACAAACTACACAGTGTCGTCAGATCCTGTCTGACCTAGCCAGGGAAACTTGATAGCAAGAGCTCCGGGATTTTTTGGCCTTTTAAAAACATATAGTTTCAGGAAAGTGTTCCTGACTTAAACTTCTTGTGCAGGATGAGATCAACTGTCACGGTTGAGCTGATCATGTGGCTTGTTGCTGCCCAAACTGGCACAACCTATGCATTTTGTCTCTTTCCCAGCTACATGGTCCTGGCCACGCTCTGGCACTCTTCTGATCCTGTCCTGGGTCGATTCAACTCACTAAACCAGCAGAAAAGTAATTCAGTAAAAAAAAGCAGGCTGCTTCTCTCAGAAGTGAAATCTTCCCTTGCCGTGCACAGACAGACTCACTGGCCAATTCGTGCTCCTCCGAAACTTCTCAGAAATGGTGAAACAAATGACTAACATTTTGAGGCAGATGCAGGAGTTTCAAGTCAACTGGAAATCCCTGTTTTTCATGTTTTTAAGACATTTTGAAAGGAAAAAATGAAAACAAAAAGAGCTGTTGCTTACCATTTGTCTTCTGTTCTCTACCAGGTGGATGCCAACAATCCCTAGGAAAGATCCAAAGCCAAGCTAAGGCAAAGAACAAAACCAAAAGAAACGCATGAAGTCAGCTTATTTGGTCAACATACCAAAGCATTAGTGACATCTCGGCTGATGTATCACAGAGACGGGCTAATTGGGAAGGAGGGGAAGGGGGTGTCAGTGGAAAGGGTGAAAGTTATTGCTGGACATAAATCTTATAATGTAATGGGGAATGACCAGCACTGCAGCTCTTTGATACGTCAAAGCAAAACTTGTCATGTAGTAAATGGAAGCCTGTATAGACATACGTTTCTACAACCTGGCCATTGTTACCATAGTCACGTATAGTTTTACACACTGTAAAGCAAAAATTAAGTGAAGTAGGATAAAAGAATGCTTACATTAGCCCATACATCATTATTTTGGAAAACTGTAAAGCTTTAGGCAATTGCAGACAAACAGTTTTCCTCAAAAAATGGATGTGCTGCTGCCACGCAAGTTACCCAAGTTCGAACCCTTCAGGTTGCGTTTGTTTTACTTTAATGACTAAACACTATCACACATCCCAGAAAAACTCCTTGCTAAAATGCCAGAAGGACCAATACAGTTGGTTTCAACATGGGACAGCTGCAGCACCAACAGCCACAGGAGAGAAAGGAGGAAGGGACGCTGAAGTAAGCTGGCCGTACTGTTCCTACCAGTGCTGCTTCAACACCAGGCTGGCAGGAAAAGCCCTCTCCTTATGATGGGCCCATGAAGGTTTGGGGGCATAGAAACTCCTTGGATTTGTGGCTAACACAAGGTAAAGCAGCCTTTCACCAGACCTTCTTGGAGTCAGGGCTCCCACTGGGCTCATATGGACTTGGAGGGGTCTCCTTGGTGCCACGCACCTGAGACGTAGCTGGCCACAGACTCAGAAGCAGCCACAGCAGGAGTGCAGGTGTCAACAGACTCTTTCCCTCCTTCCCTTGCCTGGCCACATGCTGCCCTGCAGTCACCTCAGTCTCCATCCCCCGTCACTTCCACGCTCCTTGCTCCCCACTTCACGAGGGCTGACACCACTCCGCTATGCCCAGGTACGCCCCCAGTCACCCCCTTGGCTCCCACCCCATGGATGGGGCATGACGTTTCTGCTAAGAAATCTAAGCCCCTTGCTGGAACGAGGTCTCTGAATCTGGTTCAGAGCCTCTCCTCCAAGCACAAGTTAAGTTTTTAAGGACTACGCGTCCCAGCCAAGGGCTTGAGCAATGCCCGTGAACTCCTTGCTGTTACGCACAACCGCTCACAGCAGAAAGCAAATCTCCTGCAAGCACTTTTCCTCGCTCAGTGTCACAACAGGAATCCGTCACTCCCTCTCAAGAAAGAAAATGTAGGGAAAGGAGATTTGCTACAGAGTGCTTTGAGAAGATTTATGTGAAAGGGAAGCACAAGGACTAAAACCAGAGACTTTTAGAAAGAGTGCGCAAGTGCATTCATGCTGACAGCTGAATAGGAGAGAGACTTGGAACCGTGAGCAAGGACACTCTGTTCAGGGGACAGCAACTTTGGTACATTAAGATAACTACATCAAAATGACACCTGGTTCCAAGCCCCATTTTTCATCCCAATGGGAACAATCCATAAAGACCCATTTATGGCTGATGCAGGGGACACAGAGTGGAGTAATATTATCCATGTGAAGAAAAAATGAGCAAATACAGAACAACAGCAATTAAATCAAAAGGAGCAGGACCACAGATAGAGATGACGACGTAAGCCACAGCTTTGCTGATGCTGGTTTAGGGCCATATGTGCTGCTTTTTTTTGTCTTTTTAGACAATAGGCTATTTGGGTTGGGAACCCTGGGAGTCCAGGTCAGTATGGTGACTGGGACAATTGTAAGACTGCTGGTTGAAAGATTATAAAAATAGCAAATGAAAATAGTTCAAGCAGTAGTCATAGAGAAGTGACATTAAATATTTAAATATAAACAATATTTATAAGGAAGTGAGGTTGAAGAAGCTCCAACTCTGGCTTTGCAGCCTGTTCCACAAAGACAGCCCTAAACCAAATCTGGTGATCAAGCAGTAATCTACTAAATGCAGACACTTTCCAAAGTGGAACATTGTACCAACTCACCTACACACAGAAAAAATTTATGTTAAATTACTTTGGATGCATACATGCAGATAATACCTACCACTGTAAAGATGTCTTTAGAAAAAAGCTTTTTCCAATAAATGACAAGTGACCACGTACGCAGAGAAATTAAGGCACCTGTCTCTTCTGGAAGCCAATGTGAAGTAAGCAGAAACCCAAATTATATTATGGATCTAGCCCTAAAGCCCTGCTCTGCAAATTCTAGAAGTATTGCAAGTAAATCTATGCAAGTGGATAGTCTTATCCACATTTGTAGGTGTTTGCAAGATAGGGACTAATTGTGCATGGGTTTTAAGACCAAAATCCCTTATCTAATGTCAGTGGAGATTTAGATCTCACCTACCGCCTCTGAAGTTAGTATTTTACTACTGAATTCTATGAGAACTAGACCTTATTTTTAGTTGTAACTAACACTATCTGTCCTCATAATCTGTCTTTTCTGTGATCCCAACAGTTAAATATGTAGCGTCGAATTCACTCCCCTAACTTTAGGTATCTAAAAGCTTGGGATCCGTGCGATGTTGGTTTCCTAAGCTCCCTCTACTGTCAGCGGACAAGAAGAAGCACCTTTTTGTAGAGGTGGGTGATTCTGCGCGGAGGCAGAGGAGAGGCCACCCCATAGTCCATCTGCCAGTGCTCTGCTGGAGTCAATAACCTCTGGCAATCAGGCAGGAACACAGCAGTGCTGTCATACACCTGTGTCCAGGCTTTTGGCAAAAAGGTTCGTGCAGCACCTTTGGCTCTTGCTAAATCTTTGGGGTATTTAGTGCAGTAATGAAGTTTACACTGACAATTACCCATCCCTCTCTCTCAGTTACTTCAATAATTCATCACAGGTGCACAAAAAGAATTCTGCATTTTATGAAAATTATTTAGCTCCAATAATCTTTTGAGGGGGAAAACTATTAATAAAAACTTTTGTTTTCAAAGTGTTCTGATAAATTCTAGCTATTCTATCCGGTTATTAATGACTCCAAGATTTAAAAAAAATATTTTAGTAGATTATATTTTTCAAATGAGTGAATAGACATTGTGTTATTTCTAAAAGAAACTAAATGCTGAAATAAACTGGTTTATGAACATGGGTTTATTACTTATTACACTTATTAAAGACAATTGTTTAAAAATGAAACTCCTTTCAAGAGAACAAATGCAGCTAATATGGTTTCTAAAATATTTTAATTCAAATTACAGAAGAAGAAGAGACCTTTATCAGTATTAATCTATCTATTTTAGCTTAATGAAAGGAAAATTCATTCTTTTAAGGTTTTATTCTTGGACCTACTTTTTGTTCTATTTTTAAAACACCTCTCCTTATAGATCATTATCCCAAAATTATCCTTCTGAAAGACCTGTTCACAGCATGACACTAAGATGTAAGAGGACTTGCTTAGGAAGAACAGTTCTAACTCACAAATTATTAATGGCAGTGCAAAATGTATGCACAGTATTAAAAGATACATATCCCTCTTCTCTGGGCATTTCGTTCCATAGAGAACAAGAAATAGCGGTAGCTCGCAACACATTTCGGTCGTGTTGGAGCCACATAACCGAGGCAGGTGCGTAACTGATTCCATGAGTTTCTTTCTTCACCTTGCACCCTCTGCCTCCTCTTGGCTGGCTTGGGGAGACCAAACGAGGCAGGTGGGCCTTTCTCTTTTTGCTGCCCATACTCGTCTTTTTTAAAACCCAACCCAGGTATCCCCAAAACTTTTTGACTCCAGGGCTTTCCCACCCTTTTGGATATGACCGATCTCTTCTTCTCAGATCAGAAAAGGCCATGGGGGTTGAACCAGCAAGGGGCTGGCAGGGCCACCCCTGCCCAGAAGTCACAGAGGCACCAGAGGGCAAAGTAGACGCAACTCGAACCTTGTGCCCAGTGCAGGAACATGTTCAAGTGTTTGTTCCCAGGGCAAAAACGAGACTAAGGATTTCGGAAGGGGATCATGTACAAGAAGACTGGCAGCAAGACTGCACAAGAAGATGGTCGGCAGTCTCCAGGGAGAAGCTTCCATATGCCTATCCACGGGGCTTTCCCTGCGATGGACCCAGCAGAATTCCTGCCACACGGAAAAGAGGGCAGCGTGGTTCTTTCTGCCATCAGTGTAGTAAACTTCTAAAAGGTCACTTAAATCTATCCCATGCCTACTGTCCCGTCACTTATATGCCAACATTTAAGAGAGATCAGTGGGAAGTCAAGCCCAGGTTCCCACATAGGCCCCTTGAGCCCAGCACACGGCTGTGCAGGGCAGCCTGGACCCCCTTGTGCCCCCTCACAGCCTCGCCTTTGGGGCACTACAGAAGAACAGAGTTTAACCCCTGACCTTATCACACATTAGAACCAGATCAAAACAAAGGAGCCTCTCCCTCCTGCGAAATGCAACAGGACTGAATTTTCTTCTTTTTTTTCTCATTCATTCAGAGCTTCCTGTATCCAGCTGATAATAATTTATCTGGTTGGTACCCAATAATTTAAAATAGGTTTCTTTACTCACAACGATGCCTGGGTAGTAGCCTCCCACGGTAACATTTTCTGTTCTTGTGGTAGCTGCCAGCCCTATGGTCAGTATGAAAACAGACACCACCAGCAGAGCAACTGTGAACCAAAGCGAAGTCTTCTTCCTTTTTGCAAATTGTCCTGTAGGGAATGGGGAGAAAAAAAAAAAACAAAGAGAGCTTTTCATTGTAATCATGGGAAAAATACAAAATAATGGAAGGTTTTCTTTCGTTAATCTTTTCTGCTGTTAACCCATTGTTGTTCTCCCACTAAGGAAAAGAGCTGGCAGACAACAGAGGGAATTAAAAACCACAGAGTTAGCCAGAGCTCAACATAACTTAATACACGCGCATTGGGTACATGCATGAGATGAGTTTTTATTAAGATGAACTGGAAGTCAGTGACAATGATAATTATGCCTTGTCTTCAGTAATGTTTATAATTAAGTGTTGCTCACATCCGTAAGTCAGATCCTGCATGCCTTAAACGCTTACCTATGTAAGTGCCAATTTGACTCTACCCGGACAGAACATAAAAATTTCTATTTTAAACCGGATTAGCAGAAGCTCTGCATGCTATCATGAAAACATACCTGCTCTTCATCTTTACTGGAGTAAGCAAACCAATCTGTATCTCTGAAGCAAAGCTGTAATATAGTTGATCAGGTAAGGATAGATGGGGCTACCTTTTTAAACAGTAGCTGCTCAGTGGAATACATTCGGTCCCAGTGGGGTTTGGATTCAGATACCCAAAAGTGAAAAAGGGCAGGCTCACCTACTGCCTTCAGCCTGCTTCGAGCCACTTAACCTTGTTACTGTGGTGGCAATATCTGAGCTGCAACCAGAGGTTACTAACATCAGAGCCCCAGCCCCACAGCACTGCATACTGGAGGCCACAGCCCTCTCCAGGGATGGGGGGGCGAGAGGGGAAGGCAGCCTTCTGTGGGTCAGGCTTGATGGTGCTGCTGGAAGCACAAGCAGGGGAAATGCAGGAAAGACAAAAAGCAAGAAGAAGCCATTTGCCATGAGTCACTGGAGTTATGTGGCCAGAGGAGTAACTATGCCCCCCTATTCAGCGCTTTTTAGACCACATATAATATTACACCCAGTTCTGGGCCCCCAGTACAGGAAATAGATCAATTAACTGCAGTGAATTCAACAAAGGACCCCAAAGAAGGTCAGGGGGCTGGTGCACTCACTCTATGAGAAGAGGCTGAGGGAACAGGGCTTGCTCAGCCTAAAGATGAGACGGCTTTTGGCAGGGCTAGTAGCAGTCTTCCAGTGCCTACAAGGTGGTTAAGAGGACAGACTCAGGCCTTTCATGGTGGTGCACAGCAGGAGGACAAAAGACTGGACATAAACTGAAACACAAAAAGTGTTTCAGACTGGGTATAAGGAGAAAAAAATTCAACACTAGGACAGTCAAGCATTGGAACAGGCTGCCCAAAGAGGTTGTGCTGTCTCCATCCTTGGAGGTTTTCAAGACCCAACCAGAAGAAGCCCTGAGCAACCTGGTCAGACCTCTTAGTTGACCCTGCTTTGAGTAGAAGGTTGGACTAACAACTTTGTGAGGTACCTTCCCACCCGAATTATTCAATGGTTTTATGATAGTCAAGACAGGTAGACTAAAGGTGGCTTGGGTATGTGTGCTGATATCCACTGTTATGAAACTGCAGCTGCAACGCAGACATACTCTAAAGGGATGTAGGAACACAAACCACCTGAAAGTCAACAGGACAGACACTCCTCAACCGAGTGTTTCTGAAACCACTGGATGTCTGCTTTTATGAAAAGTGCCTGAGGACACAAGCCTCCACATTTTTCTCAAAGTAACACCTGTACTGGCAAAGGTTAACCAGATTGCATGGAGATAACCTAAGGGTCCAACCTGCCCTCCAGAGTTTTGGTTATCAATAATGATTTGCAAAAAACAAAAACATGAGTTGATTGCCCAGACTGAGTTTGCTGGAAAATGTCTTAGGAAAAGCAAGCTCTTATTTGTAATTGGAGTAAATCGGATGTGTGTTTAGTGAGATAAAACAGAAAAGGACGTCATTACTTATAGGACTTTTTTGACTGAACTGCATCTTGACTTTGAAATTTACATGTCCTAGTAAGCATTTACATATGTGATACCCTTCAGTCCTCACATTCATTGATCTTTTACCAGCTCCACCTCAAATCAGAGGCAAATACCCAATCATATAACTTCTTTTTCAAACTCCAGTTTGGAAACTCTCATAACTACATGTAGTTAGCTATAAATTCCACCCTTAGGAGAGATGACTTACAGGCAGGAGCACAGAAAGGCCCCTTCTGGAGCAAAGACAGGCACACGCAAGCCCTTGATCTCAGAGACTGCCACATGCTCAGATAAGATGAGTAGAAATCAGGTCTAAATTGGTTTCTGCTCTGGCTGGATTTCCTTAGTCATATCAATAAAAATCTTTGGCATCCTTATGAAAATCTGTATAATTACACGTATATAAATCACCAGCATATTATGAGGCCCAAGTAATATTTGTAAAGCAGCATATATTCAGATGCAAAAGGTTCCTACTATTAGCTCCCTTCTGTTATTTCAGTCTTGTTGGCTCCCAAGATTTTTCGAGTCTTTGTTTACTGGTGTTTGTAGCAGTTGCCACGCAGTTCTTTGGATCTGCTTTTACTGTTACCTACCAGCCAAAACCCGCTGCCAGCCTGTTCCCTCGGGAGCACAGCAGGGACAGAGGTGCTGGCCCAGCCTTCTTCCCTGACGCTCTCTGTGGCAGGGCTTGGACTGAAGGCCAACCATATACAAGAAGAGCCGGTAAATTAAGAGCAGAAGAAATGTTGCTGTCAGTATTTCTAGGCTAAATTTTCTTCCAACACCGACGTTCCTGTAGTGCAGGAGACAGTTAATGTAGGGTACTGACTTTCCAATTTTTTAATACTAATGTGACTCTCAGAGTAATTTTGACATTTATCCCCTTTAACTTCTTTAACAGTGATTCGGTATGAACATATAAACTCTTAGTCTGGGCCTTCCTCCAATTTAGTTACAGCTTCAGATTCTTATCTCTACCATAACAAAAATCAAGCGTGTAGAAAGAAATCTTCTCATCATATCCTTATTAGCGTTAGCTTGAGACCAGGGTCAAGAGAGAGTGTGAACATGTTATTACCTTCTATTGGCAAAATTCTTCAGCAGTTTTGGCCAGTGATGCGTTAACTGAGTTTTGATACTGCACCAATGGGCACTACAGTAAAAGTTGAGAGATAAATTAGAGAGGTAAAGCTGCTTCCACATTGCTGGCTTGCACTCTACCTGGCATAGACTTAAATTGTTTTGAAAAGGAACAGTCCCAGAAACACTCCCTGCTTTGCTTGCTAAACGTCTGTCAGCAAAGTACCTGCTTGAGCTACTCAGCCCCACCACCCCAATGGAAGGAAAGGGAACTCCTGGGGAGAAAGAAAGGCTCATGAAGAGAGAAATTGAGGTCATCCTCCAGAGAGTAAAAAGTGCCTCCTAAAGACCAAGCTCTGCTGGACTCAGCAAAACCTTTTGTCCGTTCATCAGTTGCAGAAAACAAAATTATATTTTCAATGTTCTGTTCACAATGGCTGGGGGATAAATTTAATTTATAGGAAGACTATGGAAAATGAATGGTTTCCTGGGGAAGGTATAGATCAGATTGATGGTAGAATGCAAAATGGTGGATCTAATGATGAATGGTAGGGTCTGGATTTGAATGAAGTGAAGGGTGAGTTTAAAAGAATAACAAACAACTTTATGATGAAACATGCCCATGGTATGGAATGCGTTTAATGGTCAAAGGAAAGAAACTATAATAGAGTGAAATAGCATCTGTCAATTCTGTAAAATTTGCGCATATATGATCAGCAATTTAACTCAAAAAAAGTCTACATTTAGACCAAGGCAACTATACTTTGTTAACTTCACCGATCCTGTTAAAATCCAGCTCTAGATATCACAAAGTCTATTAAAAGGTGTGGAATGATTTTTTGCAAGGAAGAAATCACTCTGCAGGATGTAGCAATTTGCTGGGACCACAATCACATTTGCTGAATATTAGCACCACAGAATTTCATACCTTCCTCTTTGATCTAGTTAAGGTGATCTAAATGGAAACATTTATTTCAAATAATGCCCCAGCCCAACATATATTAGCATCCTAGTATCAGAAAAGATGAGGGAGGAAAGTTTTGTAGCAGAAAAAAACAGTGCATTTTTAATACTTAATGAATATTACTAAAAATTGTGACATGTTTCAGAGTTACCATATATAGTAAGATAATTTAAACAGAAATTCACCATAGGCAGAGAAGTTTAGTAACAAAGGTATCCACTGCTTTGCTGCTATCAAGAAAATATTTAAGGGAAGGTCATTGGAGCTAAATTAATGATTTTTAATTACTGCAGTGCTCACTTCAGTACCGTCTCTCTCTCGGCTACAGTTTTCACTGTGTATTTTCAAAAATCTTTATGCCAGTGAAATGGAATTAATCCTACATTGCCTCCCAAAATTAAATGTGATGGACTGAGATGCTTAAAAGAGATATTTGCACCTGCTATCGGTGATTACTTTCCCTTTTCTGATTAAATGCTTGACTTGTCCAGAGTGCTGAACTAATTAAACCAGATGCACCAGCATTCGTTTCAAGCCGCAAGATAGCAGCTTTTATCAGGCCCGTCTCTTATCTTTACTATGAATTTGTCGAGGAAGAATCCGCGAGTGTGTTATATATTCAAGGCCAGAGGAAACGTTACTGTGCTCTTTTACAATTCTATTAAAACAAAAAAACAAACCAACAAACCAAACAAAAAAACAAACCCATAAACCCTGCTATACTATGTAGTATAGCTAGAGTAAGTGATATCATGTGGTATCACTATGACTTCATTGCTTTGGCAGCAATTGTTCACTAATAAATAATTTAACGAGCAGATAATCACTAGTTTAAAACTAGCATACAGATTCTTCTTTTTACTCTGTTTACCTGAAAACATTTTAAAGTTACAGTACACCTTTCACTGCTACCTTTTCAACACCGATATCATTTTTCCTCCAAATTTAAGACAAAAATTAAGATCTAATACGTTTTTTTAACTGGCTGTTACAATCCTTGGCTATGTGGCAAAGCCTCTGTTTATCCTTCCAAACACTGCACGCACAGAGTAATTCCTAGCACTAAGTTCTGTATTTTCTCGACGTCAATGACTTTCACAGGAATAATGAAATGTTTGTCCTTTCTTTTGCGTATACCTTTATTTTTCAGGACACCCGCCGTCCGTACCAGCCAGGCACGACTTCAGCAACGAATTCGTAGAAAGCGGAGGATGGAAACCCGGCTGCCACTCGCCTCGGATGCGACCCGACCAGAAGCCTGTCACCGCCGGCCGCCCTGAAAACCCCCACGGCGGCCACCATCCTGCCCCACGCCAGCCCCGCACCCTGCAAACCGCCCCCCATAGCAACTGCCGCTTTTCATCCAGCAGAGAAGGATTTACATTAATTTCCCATTAACGTCCCGTATCAAGCTACTCGTTCTAACGCCAAACCGTCGGCACGGCGATTCATTCAGCGCGGCGGAAAGCTCAAAAGAAAAAGAAAAAAAAAAAAAAAAATTGGTATTTATTTTTAAACCCCCTCCGTGATCGAGAGTAAGACAGACGGCAACGACCCGCACAGGCTGGGGTCCCCCGGTGCCCCCGCTCTGCGGGACGCGGCCCGGGCAGAGCCCCCGCTTGCGCCCCGTTAACCCAGGCGGGGG